>CM039679.1:206984420-207172884 GCA_022537955.1 Schmidtea mediterranea | reverse complement strand
ATCCGTTTTCGGGATTATTAGGTGCCGAAAAAAATATTTTTTTAATTCAAATTTAATTTGATTGAGTTTTTTCTATTACGATTATAAGACGCATTATTTAATTTCGATCTTGAATATGCGCGTTGTTTGAAAAAAATACGTATAGGGACACACAGTGCGTGTCTTTCTAGAGAGCAATTTTTTTCATTACTCTCGTATGTTTGATTAATTGTAATTTCTTTCTGTGTGATATTATTTTTCTTGTTATATATGTAATCTCAAAAATTCATATTTTAGCTCTTCATATCTGTACCGTTTAAAAATGGAGAAAGAGCGATTAACAAAATAACGAAAGAAAATTGTACTCACGATAAAACAGAAACTTACATTAATTGAGAGATTCGAAAACGGAGAATCCAGGTCAAAAGTTTCTCAAGAATATGTGTTGAGGATACCTAAATAATGAAATAAAATAATCAATAAACATGTAAAATGATTGGTGGAAACAATGAGAAGTGAGTAAGATATGGTTCTGGAGCCTCATAAAAAGAGAATGAAAAGGAAATGTTGAACAACGAGAAAGGAGTAAGAGAAAATCAATAAAAACAGACAATTAAATCAAAGAAGGTCATTTATAATTAACAAGTGCGAATTTTGGAAAACAAAAACAAAATTTGCACATCATCTCGAAAGCCCTTTCAAGATAAGATCTGGGAGAGGGCATCTCCAGAGGGTGATTTATCTGGACAGCTGTCATTGATCATGGTGGCCCAAAATGAATTAGCGGTAAGAGATTCTATTCGACAGCAGTAAGTGTTATTGAAGGATGGAATATAAAAAGGAAGCGCAATTGAAATCAACAGCACAAAAAATAAGACAAAATTGCGGGAGACAAGAAATTTGCAGGATACAAAGAATTACAGAAGACAAAGAAAAACAAAAGGAATTAAAGAGAAATTTGAAACAGAAATTAAGCAAGGTCAAAGCAAAACGAAGCAACTAAATCAGAGTTACCGATCTCAGAAACCCACCGCAGTAGTCAGTTGATTGTAAAGCTAATTGATCCGAAAAGTGCTATTCTTGCCGAAGAGTTGCAATAAGCACTAAGTGTGATCGATTGATAATTCGTTGTGTCATTTTAAAGTGGAGATAAAGTGTATTAATCAATAAAGTTTATATCGTTTGGAGTTCGTTACTGTTATTTAAAGCACGCTTGGAGTCAGATCGATAATAATTCCTATTTAAATTCACCGACAAAACCTCAACATATGGAATTGGTATTCAAACTTTTCAAGATATAGTTAAACAAAAAAATAAGTTAGAGGCGTTTGATAGAGATTATGAACGAAAGAGTATGAAAACGTCAACATTCGAAGATTTGGATGCACCCATGCTAATATGGTTCAATCAAAAACGAGCAGAGGGAAGAAGTGGCTACATTAGTCATGAAACGGGATTGAATTGTATTGAAACACTGGTAGATTACGCTGAACAAAGGGGAACTTAATATAATAATGTAATAGCTTTAAGAATATTTCGAAGTGAAAATAAGAAATTCGTTAAAAAAAAATTCAAAAACAAATGAAAATAACAGATTTTTTTAAATTTGTGTACATATAAAAGTATAATTTTTTATATATATTTTTATGTTCGTATATATGATAAAATATTATATTTTTACTTATTTGTTTGTGTTTTCTTGATAAATAATAAATATAAAAATAGTGTGTTAAAAATTTGTTTTCTGTATATGATATTATATTCGAAAATAAAATAAATTCTGATTATCCGTGACCATCCTCCCTAGGATTTCAAGATAATCGAAAGTGCACTGTTATTATATGTTTTATTATATGTTTCATAGGAAAATTGTTAAAATAGTTAAATTTGTCATCTATTTAAATTTATTTTTATTTTCAGAGCGGTTTTGGAAAATCATCATTCATCTTTTGCCTTCAAAGTTACTCTAAAAGATGATAGAATTAACATTTTCAAGAATATGAATAGGTTATAATTTTTAGCAATTTGAACATTTATTATTATTATTAATTTTATTATTATTATTATTATTATTATTATTATTATTATTATTATTATTATTATTATTATTATTATTATTATTATTATTAATAAATAATTAAATAAATTTGGCAACGATTTAATTAAACGATAACGCCAATAAAAAACCTTTCGTACGATATATTTCGATAGCACAGCTATCATCTTCAGGTACTCAAAACCAACTAAAAATATTATGAATTAACATTTAATTTAAACAAATTATTTTTTATTAATTTAATTTTTTAATAAATAAATATTTTTAAAAATATATTTTAAATTAATTTTAAATTTTTTAATTATATTCTAATTTTTAAAAATTAATGTAATTTAAAATTTTCAATTATTTTAATAATATCAAAAAACAAACATGATTTAACATACGTAAACTATTTAAAAACATTCAAAACATTCGTAGTCACAGCACTCTGCACATTAATCTTTGGATCCAATGACCTTATCAGCAATGCTTCACATATCACTCGTTCCCAATAACTATTAAAACTTTTCAACAAAATTCTAAAATCAGACATTCCTATATCATTTTTACAGCCTCTATTGTGTTCACTAATATTGGTCAAACCCTTCAATCGACAATGCTCTAGAACTCGAGTACAGAGATGACGGGAAGTCTCTCCAATGTATGTGGCATTACACCCATTACATGTAAATTGATAAACGAGATCAGAACACAATCCAACCGGAGTTTTTGATTTATTAATAAACATATTGCGTACCTTACACGAATTAGAGACGATCTTATACTCTAAATTTCCTATCAGTTTACCCAACTTCCTCTTATAATTTGTAAAGCCTTCAGAGTACGGCAATACTAACACATATTTAGGCTCAATTTTTTTATATCCATTTTTACCATCACCCAGATCAATACTCAATTCACACCCATCCGACAAATTACATTCAGACTTTCCACAACATGGATCCTTAGGATTTTTAATCAATTTATCAACAGTTTCTTTTATCATCAACATTAAAAATGATTTAGAATATCCATTCTTTATCAACAACTCAACCAATTTATCAACACTTTTTACCGAATTAGCAAAAGTAGAAGATAAAGCCCATGAACGATAAATCAATCCTTTCACCATATTTCTCTTATACTTAAATTCACAAAAGCTTTCTGGAGAAGTATAAAGACCAGTATCAGTTGGTTTTCTATAAATCTCTGTCTCATACTGTTTATCTTTGCGTTGAATTAACAAATCCAAAAACGCAATTGATGACTTTCTCTCCGTTTCACATGTGAATACAATGTTTTTATGTAAACTGTTCATAAAATGCAAAAACGGTTCTACATGTTTCTGGTTTTCAAATATAAGAAAAATATCATCCACATACCTTTTATAAACAAAAGGTTTTTCAAATTGGAAAGAAGCAATTTTCTTTTCCAAACTAGCCAAAAATATTGATGCCATCGTTGGTGCTAAAGGGGAACCCATAGCGACTCCATCTATTTGTTGATACCATTCATCATTGAAAAGAAAATTGACATTTGAAGTAGCAAATTCAAGAAGTTTTCGAAATGCCCTTCTATCCAAAATGTGATGTTCCGAATCATTTTCATTCCACAACGCACAGCATAAGTCAAATTGTCTCAACCAGTGGCACATTCGTAAACAAACTACAAACATCAAACGAAACCATAACATCATTCATACTTCGTTTTTGTAGCTTTGCAATACAAGTAACAAACTCAAAGCTATCCTTACATTCAAACTCTGATCGCATTAACGGTTTTAATAATCCATCTAAAAACTTTGCTATTTTATACTGGGCAGTACCAACCATCGACAAAACTGGTCTCATAGGTACACCATCTTTATGGATTTTTGGCAGCCCATATAGTTTAGCTGGCTGCGATCCTATTGGACGAATAGACTTACCTACCTCTTCATCAATAAGCTTCTTCTCAATAAAACCATTTAACATTTTTTTTTTAAAAAAACATTAATTTTTAAAAAATTAGAATATAAGTAAAAAATTTAAAATTTAAAATTAATTTAAAATATATTTTTAAAAATATTTATTTATTAAAAAATTAAATTAATAAAAAATAATTTGTTTAAATTAAATGTTAATTCATAATATTTTTAGTTGGTTTTGAGTACCTGAAGATGATAGCTGTGCTATCGAAATATATCGTACGAAAGGTTTTTTATTGGCGTTATCGTTTAATTATTATTATTATTATTGTTATCATCATCATCATTATTAACATTAGTAGTAGTAATGAATGATACTATCATTTATTAATTATAATTGGAATAATATCAACAATATCAACAATGACAATAATAATAATAATAAGAAGAAGAAGAAGAAGAAAAAGAAGAAAAAAAGAAGAATAGTAAAAATAAGAAGAAAAAGAAATAGAAAATGAATAAATACAAGAACAATAATATTGTTTTACTATGGAATAATCCTTTTCAACCTGTTTCAGAAAGTACTTGGGATGTTGAATTAATAACCTTGATCTTTTTAATTGTATTATTTGGCTTTTGATTGGATTTTAATTTGATTGCTAAATGTTTTCTAAATATTTTTAATAATTTTTTTTAATATGTTAATAGTTGTTTCCGTAGTTTCCATTGTTATTGTAAAACAAACATTTAATTTCTGTTTATTTTTAAAATCCAAATCCGTAATTCAAAATAAATGTGTTTTTACAATTTTAAAAATTCTTAAAAATTCATAGCATTTTAAAGAATAACTTGTATTCTTTGTTGTATTTTTTCACTAAATTTACTGAGGAAAATTGTTCACTAATGTCAATAAAGGATCAAAAGATTAATTCAGCAGTTTCATTTGTTTCTTTTCTTATAATTATCACTGGCTTTCGTGATCATCTATTTACATTTTATATTATCGTTTTTATAAATAAACATTTTGATCATGGAAACTACTAAACAAATTTTGCAGTATATCAATAAAATAAATAAAGAAATAACAAATACAGTTTTAGTTCTAATATATTTAACCAAGTTTCTCATGTCGAAACCGATAGGTTGTATTTAGTACAAAGTGAACCTCGTGGAATTTCGGATTCATAACATGTTTGATACATATTTTGCTATAAATTAATGCGATTTACGTGGTGCATTCAATAAGTACTAGGTGATAATGGAAACCAACAGAAATGATATATTATAACATAAGAACAACAAGGTTTGCATTCAACCTTTTGGAAATAACGTTCAACCGCTGCGATATGTCCTTGATTTGATTCGATGTTTTTCCTTCATAATTCGCAAATATTCCTATCATTTTTGGTCTGAAATTTCAGAATAAGGACCAACTTTCTCCTTATCAAATACTTACTGGATAATGCAATCGAAGATTGTAGGACGAAAAGGGTATATATTGTCATTAATTGTCTGAAACTGATTCAATATTTACTGACTGCTATCACACAAGACAAAGAATTCAATCATACATTGATACTTGACAAGATTTAGCATAATTTTTGAAGATCAATAATAAAACCTACTACATCTACCATAAATAATATTTCATGATTACACTGTGTAATATTGTTAAATTGCTATTATTTATTATGGGGTACTCCAGGTACTTATTGAACGTACCATGTAGCTCTTTGCAAATATCTATTACTGATTCATAAACTGATGATTTATGAATTTTATTTATTACATGTAATAAAAATTTTTTTAATAATTCGGAATTTTCATTAGTAGATATGAAATGTTTACTAAAATGTTTCTGTTTAGAGATGATTATCGAGCAATTAGGCATGGCATAGTCGATGCTGTTCTTGCTACAGAAATGGCAAAACATTTCGAGCATCTCACGAAATTCATGAACACTATTCTTAAACCGAATGGTCCCAATTTGAGTAACTCGTCAAACATAACTAATAATAACGAAGTAATATTTGAAATATCTCTTTATTACTTCTACTCAATTTCATTTTTAGATTAGAAGTTCCTTAAACTTAGCTGATCCAGAAAATAAAGCAATTATTCGTAGAATGTTAATAAAATGTAGCGATGTTAACAATCCAACGCGACCCTTTAACATGTGTAAAGAATGGGCCTATCGAATCAGTGAAGAATATTTTAGTCAGGTAATTTATTCTTGTTATTTTTGGGATTTTCTTTATAATTTTCTTTATCATCATTTCTTTTCAGACTTTCATTTGTCAATATTTTAATTTATATTTGACGAAAATTTTCAGCACAACTTTTTTCACTGTTATAAGAAAATATTGATTTAAAGTCTGAAAAGAATGAAAAAGTTTAAAGATTTTACTGATAGCTATTAAAATTTTTCACATATCGAGGAATTTTGTTGGAAACTAAATTAAGACTTCTTCGGAAATAGATAGTCATATGAATTAATAAAAATTCTAATCAGGAGAAATGGTTACTGTCGGTAAGGTAACTAATAATGAATTTCAACCCAATTTAACTTTTCTACTGTAATTTAGTCCCGTTGAATTTCTACCAAAAGTTAAATAGAAGTTGTGATACAGAAGAAAGTTAAATATAACTCGGTATAAGTTACCTTTTAATAATGCAAGATTTAAAGAAAGTTATTTATAGATTTTTACAAAAATTTTAATAAAGAAAAAATACTTAGGCGTTTTTAACGGTAGGCAACTCAAGCCATTTTTCATTTTAGGCTTTTTAATCAGGAGCTCAAAATAATTTTTTTAAAAATAAAAAATTATTTCATTAAAATAAAAAATTACTTCATTAAAAAAAAATCAATTGATTAAAATAAAAAATTACTTCGTTAAAACAAAATTTAAAATAAAAAATCACTTGATTAAAATAAAAAATTACTTTATTAAAACAAAATTTAAAATAAAAAATCATTTGATTAAACTAAAAAATTACTTCGTTAAAACAAAAAATAAAAATCAAAAACTACTTGAATAAAATAAAAAATTATTTCGTTAAAATAAAAATAAAAAATCACATGAATAAAATAAAAAATTTAATTTGAAAAAAAAATTTAAACATCTTCACCAAAAAAATTTTTTTATGCCAAATATCTGACGGACATAGTCTCAATTGTACACTACTTTTAGATTAAAATTTATTAAATGACAGAATTTACCAAATTTTTTCTTTATAAAGCCACAATAGGATTAATTGTTTTCGACATTACTTTTCGAACACTACACTTCTCATATCACTTTGTTTTGTGTTCTTCTGATGATTGTTTTGTGTGCTTGTTATAAATTTTTGTGAAAAAATTATTTCTTTGTTCATATATACTATATATGATGGGCCAAATAAATGATGACCCATTATTAATAAAAACAGAAAAAAGCCAAATAAAAGAAATGTATTTCGAGAAAATTATCCTCATCTTCAGTCTGCCATTATAATGTTTGTCAATTGTTATATTGAAACAATAATTTTGCAATCGTTACGATTTAATTAAATAATCTCAATAAATTTGTTGCTGATTGAACGTTTATTTTAGTGGATTGTGATTTAATCACCAAAGCCTTACATAAAATTCTTTCCCGTTTGTTACTGAAGTTTTTATATAAAATTTGAAAATCTATTTAATCAGCACATTTTTTATGCTTAAAATGTTACTCGCGCATCTCAATCGGCTATGTTCCTGAACCCGTGTGCAAAGATGACGGGAAGTATCTCCAATGTATGTGGCATTGCACCCATTACATGTAAATTTATACACTAGATCAGAAGCTAAAACTTTTGGGGTTGAGATTTATTACTAAACATTGATTGTAACGATTTTGATACTATTTTAAATCAATTTTAATTGTCAGGTGATTTTGTGGCAGATAATTTAAAATTTCTCAAACCTTTTGAATATCGAATTACAAAAACATGAGATCTTATGAGTTCAACATCATTGGGTGGGTTATAGTTGCCATTGTTTTCATCAGGCGTAATCAAAAGGTTATCAATGGTTTCCTCAGTCAGTCTGAACAATTTTCAATAGTAATATTAATCTTCACGTTTCAATAACGATTTATATTTGAACAGTTCTATTCTCTGGTGCTGAGATATTTCTTTTAATGAGAAATCTTCATTTTTGTACGTTAAGAGTCTCGCACCAAGCTTACTATGTCTTTAGTCTAACCTTCGAAATTCCTCACTTTGTCTTCGACTAACTGGCAATTGATTTCATTAAGAAAAACATATATAGATTAAAGATTAAGGAAATTAATATTATGATAGGTGGTTTTTGATGAAAAGATTATTGTAAATGGGAAATTGTAAATAACCATTTCAAGTTTTTTCTATAAGTTTGACAGTAAGATAATTTTGTTTTGTCAGTTGTACTTACTGCTATAATTCATAAAATTCCTACATGAACTTATTATTTGTCACTTTAATTTCATTTTGACTTGTTTATCATATAAATCTAGTAATTGCCACTTGAATTTTATTTTTGTTTACTTCTATTTCATATTTCAGTCGTTTGGACAAGTTATTATAAATTTTGCATCATTTTTACCTATAAACATAAGGTTTAATACAAAGTTTAATAAATCGGTTGTTGACCTAGGTGAGTCGAAAATTTCAATTTTAAGTGTCAAAACAAGTGACATTTTTATTTAAAAATTTGTAAATCATGTTTTTTTTAAAGTTTTGTGATTGTAAAAATATCTTTATTTTATTTTTATTTCAAAAATAACATTTTTACAGCATATATTTTAGTAAATTTATTAATTATTGTAGCATTTAAATATTTTAAGTGGTAACGGTCAGTAAAGGTATAGTGAAGAAAATAAATTTACTATGTGATAGGCAGAGGGTTAAAAATGACTTTTTACTTATGTATATGTCAAATAAATAGAGCTCTTTACATTTTATAATTTTAAACAATTTTTATATCTTTACTAGCTAAAAGCATATAAAACTTACAGTAAAAAATTAATAATTCTATTAATAATTTTATTTATTATTATTATTATTATTATTATTATTATTATTATTATTATTATATTTTTAATAAATCAAAAACTCTGATTGGATTATGTTCTGTATCGTTTATCAATTTACCAATTTTACCAATATTAGTGAGCTCAATAGAGGCTGTAAAAGTGAAATAGGAATGTCTGATTTTAAAGTTTTATTGAAATGTTTTAATAATTATTGGGAACGTGTGATATGTGAAGCATTTCTGCTAAGGTCATTGGATCCAAAGAATTATGTACAAAGTGCTATGATTGCGAATGTTTAAATATTTCTAAATAATTTGATTTAGTAAAATTGTTTTAAATTGATATTTGTTTAGTTTTTAAAAAATTATAAACTTTTAATATTATTTCTATTATAAAATAATTTAAATTTATAAAGTATTTATTAATATTTTTAAATTTTTATTATATATTTTCGTTAATATCAAGAAATGTAATAATAAGATGTCAAATTATTATTATTTTTATTATTATTATTATTATTATTATTATTTATTATTATTATTATTTATTATTATTATGTATATATGTAATTTATAATATTGGTACCCATAATATAGACCGATGAAGAAATCAGCAAAGACCTTCCAGTAGTAATGCCCCAGTTCAACCGCCAAACTTGTGATATACCTAAATCTCAAATATATTTTATAGATATTTTCCTTCAAGATATGTTTACATCATGGCATCGTATGTTGTTTTATTTTCATAATGTGGTTTTTATTGGAATTTCCTCGTTAGAATTCGCCGATGTAGAAGAGTTGTTGATAAATTTGAAGGAGAACAAAGAGAAATGGAAATTAATGTCAGAAACTCATAGCGACAGTGCCAAAACATTGAGTGATGCCTCAAAATAAATTTGATTGAATTTTCTATCTCATTGTAAAGTAAATTTTATTAGACAATACTCTTTTGTTAGGATCAGATGAGATTCAATTATTCATTTAATTTTTACTTTTATTTATTGGTATTTTACATTTTCTATTATTTTTGATTCTGTATATCATTTGTAAATTGTCAAATTTGTATTTGACAATCGAGAGGTAAAAATTTGATTGCCGGTACAAAATCTTGGTATTTTATTATTAATATAAATATTGCCAATAGTTGTGAATTATTCGTGTTGCTAGAGATCAAATGCTTTCTGGAAGTTTGGTTGATTTTTGTTGGTTCCGTAACATTTCAGGTCCTCCTCTTGCATCAGTTTATTGGTAAATATGAGTTACCGCGCACTCTCTGACGATTATTATATGGTGCAATATATGCGTCTTAATAATAATAATTGAAATATCAAATGCCAAGAAATATGATTTTCAAAGAGAAGTTTTAGGGATATGTTCTCAAAATATTGACTAAGGCTCGAAATTAATAAATAATCAGTTTTAAAATAGATAACTATAATAAGTAATATTTTATTGACAAAAATAGAAAATATGTTAGTGTTACTAAATATAGTAAGTTTAAATTGCTATATTTAGAATTATGCCTAATTTACTGTAAATTAAACAGTATATAAACATGAAATTTTTTTAGTAATAAGGAACATTATTTTTGGTGACTAACTAATCAAAATGAATTTTAAAAGGAACCTATTTAAATTCTAAGTAATTTATGAAACATAAATCTAAGCAAAAAAGAATATTGGCTAAGTTTTTTATTTAAATTCTTAATGATAGGCTTGGCAACTTTCCCGATTTTGCCGGAATCGACAATAATCACCTGTCTCTCAGTTTTCCAGTTTTCCAATATTTCATAATTTACCAAGAAAAAGTTGCAGTTTTCGAAATTTAACTTTTATTTTATATTTTCATAAAACAAAAAGCTCTTATATAGCATTGTAATTTGAATTTAATTTTAGTTATCACTGGTAAATATAATATAAAGAAAATAAATGTTTTGTTTAAATCTTTATGGTATTACTCATCATATAATTGAAATCACTAACATGTATAGACCAAAAAACACCTGTTATATCTATAAACGTTATAATGTCTCCCTTTTTATAATCTCCCGGGTTCGAGGTTGTAGGAGTTGGCAACCCTACTAGATGAAAAAGTTTATTTTTCTAGACAAAGTGTTAATAACTGGAAGGTAAACATATGATGTTTGTTAAATATCAATACAGTGTAAAGTGTTTTGAATATTTCGGGTGATTTCTTAGAATGATTTTAAATGAATTTAAATATTAAATAATTTAAATTTAAATAAATGTTTTCAATGTAAAATTTATATAATTGAAGATATTTAGAAGAATTATATTTTAGTAATAATTTTTATAATAAGTTTTTTCTTGGAATTTTGTAAATGTAAGAAAAACATTATTTGAATTAATGATTTTCTTACTTTTATTTGGGAACTTTATTACATAAAAGTGTGAGTTGGGACAAATTCTTTTGAATACAATACTTATATTGACAAAGGAATGTAAATATTAATACAATTTAGCTGCGTACTTTATTAGTATAATTCTGGTAAAAATGTTAAGGCAAATGAATGACAATATTATATATATATATACGTTTCTGAATTTTATGTTTGTAATATCTGCTATAAGTTCATCTGATTCTAAGTGTTTTGCAAATATTGTCATATAACAAAATTTCATTCTTCTGTAAAGGATCAGATTTACATTTCTCGCATCTATATTGTTGGTTTTCAAAGAAATGCAATAAAAATAATTCTAATAATTATGTTGAGACTCGCAGAATCTCAACTTGGTATCTTATATAGAAAAATGAAACGACACTGGTTAAGAAATTTTATTTAATATAACAGTTACAAAGATGATTACATGATAAAATATATTACATTTTTTCAATTTATTATATGTATGTGCATAGTAGTGGGATGTGTCACCGCTAGATCATGTCACCGCTGGATCAACCCCCCAGGGGGGGTAAAAAAAAAATTTTTTTCTAAGTCTAAAAGTACAAAAAATTTTTAAGACAATGACTCATTCAAGGTCATTGAAACAAAGACCATGACTCATTCAAGGTCATTGGATGACTCGTCAAACACTTTCAAGGTCATTGAAACAAAGACCATGACTCATTCAAGGTCATTGGATGGCTCATCAAACACTTTCAAGGTCATTGAAACAGAGACCATGACTCATTCAAGGTCATTGAATGACTCATCAATGTCATTGAAACAAAGACCATGACTCATTCAAGGTCATTAGATGACTCATCAAACACTTCCAAGGTCATTCAAAATTTCTCAAGGTCATTCAAAAATTTTCAAGGTCATTCAAAATAAGACCATGATTCATAAAAAAAATTCAAGGTCATTCAAAATTTCTCAAGGTCATTCAAAATTTTTCAAAGTCATTCAAAATTTTTCAAGGTCATTCAAAATTTTTCAAGGTCATTCAAAATTTCTCAAGGTCACTGAAAATTTTTCAAGGTCATTCAAAATTTCTCAAGGTCATATTATTTTTAAAAATTTTTAAATTTAAATTTACTACTTATAAAAATATGTAGTATATATTTTGTAAATTTATTTTATTATTATTAAATTAAATTGTTTGTTTTAATCAAGTCAATTATTTTATTATTATTATTATTAATATTATTAATATTATTATTTTTATTTTTATTATTATTTTTATTATTTTTATTATTATTGTCAAGGTTAATGGATGACTCATCATAATTTTTTTCAAGGCCATTGAAAAGTTGGTCAAGGTCATTCAAAAGTAGGTCAAGGTCATTCAAAATTTCTCAAGATCATATTATTTTTAAACATTTTTAAATTTAAATTTACTACTTATAAAAATATGTAGTATATATTTTGTAAATTTATTTTATTATTATTAAATTAAATTGTTTGTTTTAATCAAGTCAATTATTTTATTATTATTATTATTATTATTATTATTATTATAATTAATATTTTTTATATTATTATTAATATTATTATTTTTATTATTATTTTTATTATTATTATTATTATTATTATTATAATTAATATTTTTTATATTATTATTAATATTATTATTAATATTATTATTATTATTATTATTGTCAAGGTCATTGGACGACTCATCATATTTTTTCAAGGTCACTCAAAATTCTCAAGGTCATATTATTTTTAAAAATTTAAAATTTTAATAATGTTGGGCCAGAACGTAAATGGCCTTGAAAAATGTTTAAATGGATCAGAAACACACACGCAGATACAACACGCAATTTAAAATAAACCTGAAAAACACCAATTAAACCATATAAAATCTAAGAAATAAAAGAATTAAATATAAAATAATAAACATAAAAATAAATTAAAATATTAACAAAATGCACCAAGATCCGCACGATACCTACACAAATACAACAAGAAAACACGACAAATTCGACGAAATTGAAAAAATCAATTAAAGTTCATTAAAGTGACAGTTAAATCGAAAAATTTGAATTAGCAATAATTCAATAAAAATTATAAATAAAAAATTATAAAATAAATCGAAAAATAATAAAAATAAATAATAGAATTTGCTAGAAAATAACAAGGTCGAATTTTGTTTTACTGCATCAAATTTCACACGTCATACAAATAGGTATATATACTGATCCATTTTCACATTTAACTTAACCAAAAACCATTTTTGAGAACTAACCATTTTTTGAAATTGTTAGGACTATTTTAAAAACTTTAAAACCATTTTAGACGTTATTCGAAGATTATTCAATTTTACTTTGAATTTTTCAGGAACTCATTTTTTAGGTGAGAATTATTTATGGTGGAACCCTCTTTCCACGTCCCGTCCATAGCATCTCTGTAGAGCTCTGCTTGGCGACGACGTGGGGAGAGTGGCATTTTGTTTTATGTTATTTTGATGCAATATGATGATATTTGTTATTTTGGTCAATGAAGGGTAATTTTGTTGAATTGTTGTATAATTAATAAATATTATTAATATAACTAAATTGTTCTACATATATCTAACTTATTCTATATGCTTTTATAAATTTTAATGTCGAAATTTTTCCGGCCCACAGCCGACACATCACGCAAGATAGTAAAATATACACAGTGCAGATGCATGTAAGAGCGTGGACAATCGCCAATGATATGCACCCGTGAAGACTCAGCGTGCGCAACGCAGTGGTCGTAACGTAAATATTTATCCCTATAGCTGAAGCGAGGAATAAGGAAGAAGTCTCTGGCTGCTTCCTCGTTTCTCAATTCAGAAAAATCGACCTAAAATCACATTACACACGGCTTAAACTTATCACACCGAGTAGTCCAGTGGGCACTCAATAAATATAATGTAAACACAAATGCGCCTAGGATCTATTAAAGGGAAAAGGTACGGGGATAAACTAAACTAAAGTCGTTGATAGAGTTAACCTGAATTAACAATTTGAATTAATTTGATCATTGGTGTACTAAATTGAACTTATTTTCGAAATAATTATCATTAACTTAAATTACCTTATGTATAAATTGATTAGAATTAAATTAAATTATGGATTCAAAAATAAATTAATTACAATTATCTCATAGAGTAAATTAAATTAAGTTACGGATAAAAATAAAATTAGTTACAAATAATTTTTGATTAAATTAGATAGTAGAGTAAAAGTAAACTAATTATGAATATATCATTCGGTGAATTGAACTAATATTGGAAAATAATTTAATTAGTAGTACGTTAAATTACAATATGGTAAGCAACTTAGTGAGTCCCTTAAACGGATTTTATCTATCAAGTTAAAAAGTTTTCATTAAAAGTAAATATTTCCTTAATTCAATTGGATTTAAATAAAATGATGGTTAAAGAATTTACGTGACTCACGGGTTTAACTTAGATCAAGTCCTTGATTAAAATTAAAGCAGCTTGCGTAGCAATAAAATAAACTTTGATAAAACTCTCACAACCCTGGTGTAAAAGGAAAGTAAAACTTAGAGTTATTAAGTCAAACGTTGGAAATAGTTTATTAAAATTGAGTAACCTATCTATTGATTAACGATAAGGAAAAACCCTAAGGTAATTAGTAAGGAAAACTCAGGATGATCGATCGGAAAATTTGATCCAATAAATTTCGAGAAAATTAAACTAATTTTCACTAAATAGTAAAGTAATCCACCAATAAAAATCAAAATAGATTAGGGGAAAGTAAGATGAATTCACGTTTTAAACTAAGATGTTGGCTGAATTAATGAAATACTCCATTAGTCAAACGTTTAGTAGTTTAAGTTAAAGAATTAAAATGATGCAATCTGTTTGTACTTCTAATTGAAATAATAACAATACCTTTTGAATCTCCACACAAATAAGATACAAATATCACCAAACCCAAACATCGATGAATTCCAGCACGAAGTGATCCAATAAAAGTGAAAAGTTTTAAAATCAACAATAAAACGGAGGACATTTATTGCATTGATCTAAAGAAATTTTTCCAACCATTAAATCGACCGATTAATGCAATATTATAGTTTGATAATTCCTTGACTTCATTCTAGCCAACCACCGATATGAATTCCAACTGTTAACTTTCACAATACGATCTGATTTATGAGTAACATCGAGAACCACCAACGATCGACCCCATCCGAATAATTGTCGCAAGCAACTCTCCACACAGCGTAGTTCCTCAAACCATAGACAGTAAACTAATCAGTAAGAATTAAATCAGATTACCTAACCACAAATCCCCGATAGGACAGTACCGACCATGACAACTTAAGTACCACCCAACAGAAATGAACGCACAAAACTAGATCCACGACAATTCCAACGTCAACTGTTAGAGAAACAGACAAAGTGAATTTCGAATAGTAGATTTGCATATTTGATTCGCGACGAACTACCAATAATTGAAGCACGAACGGATATCGTGACCGGATAAGAGTCAATAGTTTCCAACGCATCCGATCCGACACATCCGTTCCGACAATTAACCATCGCGAGAAAGAATGAAATATATCAACCATCATTTCCGTTGGAGTAATAATTAGACGAGTCAAATACGGATGGAAAACCAATAATAATTACGATAACTGTTGGTAATTACGATAAGCATTAATAATTGCAATAACTGTTAATAATTACGTTAACGCATATAACCGACGCGAGTATGTTTTCCCCCAACAGCAGAAATGTTAAATGAATTTGATCTCAAATAACTAGGTCACATAGACAGACATTCTTCCACACATAAATCTGGTCCGGTCCAACCCAACCCAACTAACTCAGACGATCTATAGACATACATTACATATTCTGTTCCCATAACCTTTCTTCAGCATAAAGGAACTATAGAAATCACCAGAACACACAAACCCATACATCTCATCGCCATAATTCTTACAATTCCAACTCGGCTATCAAGTTCACTGAACGCTAATTTAACCAGTCAATGTACCCCCTAGAATCAACGGATGATTTAAGGTTGCATGAACTCGAGATTGTTGATTTAATATCCCTATAAATTAGTGAGAGAATATATTACATTTACTTATTTCAGAAGAATTCATGTTGCCAAATTTGATTTCAAAACAAGAGGCCGATGAATGGCGCCGAGCCTGGAAACGAGCGCGCCCGTCAATGACTCTCGAGGAGCCACGCCCGAAACGATCGTGCCCGTCTCTATGGCAAATACTAGGCAGAGGAGATGACCCACACCGACCAGAGGAGGAACAGTACCCTGCCGAGGAGATTGTCGACCATGCTCGAAGCCTGCTGGCTCAGTGGGAGAAGATCCAAGAAGAGGTCGACCTGCAGGTTGTGGAGGCGAGGATGTACCTCGCCAACGTTGAAGAGGACATCCTCGTCGGACGCATCGCGGAGACGTACCCGGCTCGACCGGCACGCAACCTCCGACGACCAGTGCCATTATTCCCGGCTACTCCCCGGAAGAAGGAGTCAGGAAGTTCCTCGCAGAGTCCTGAACCACCAGGCATAATCATTCTGACATTTTACTTTAGTGATGTTATTAATGATAAATTATAATGAATTGTCCTCTTAGAATTTTGTTTTAAACGAGATTTCCGCTATAATCATGTTTGAAATAATTAGAGTTCCCCTTATTAGACAAAATTGATATTTTTTCTTTATAGAAATGTCGGCCCTGGAACTAATGCAAAATGAGATGGCCCGCGCTAGGCAGGCAAACGCGGAGCTACTCAGCCAGGTACTGCAGTTAACTCGCGAAGTGCAACAGGTCAAGGCGACCTGTTTAGACCCCAAACGGACGAAGATACTCTACCAACGGCTCACTGCAGCTCAAAAAGGCTGGGCCGAAGAACGCCAGCTCAATCGGAGTCTGCGCACACAGATCAGGGGCTTAGAAGTTGCCCTAGCAGCCTGTCGGGAAGGGGAAGCGGTAACGTATCCGCTCATCTTCGCCCCTTCCCAACTGCCAAGTCAACGCGTCGCTGATGGTGCCGCACCAAGCTCAAAGTCGGCAGCTATCCAACCAACCATCCGCCGGCCGGGACGCAAGGAACGGGCCCGACGCCGAGCCGCACAAGCGTCCAGTCGATCAACTTAACTTATTATGCATGTCCTTTGTTCATTAAATAAATCATCTCTCATGTATTCAGTCATAGTGGGGTAGACTCGAAATCACCTACACCAATCAGTCTAAATTTAATTCGCATTTCCACGTAGGGGACCAAGTAAAGCGAGCATAGGTCTTCTATCGACAGCTCGTGAACCCGAGGATTGTCCGAGCAACTATAGTACTAGCATATGGTACTCAATTTTTGCGGGCATTCCACCACTTGAACACATTACCAACGTTGCCTAGCAACGGGTGCCAAGTGGCGATCAGCAACATTTTGTATGGCGTTACTAGGGTCACCCGAACAATAAGCAAGATATGAAACCCTGTAACCCACCATACAAATTTGGGGGCTCAGCCGGGATAGAATGATTGTTTTTGCGAAAAACCAAAGGAAATATCAGCAAATGTCTAAAGTTTAAATAGAAAATGTCGAGACGACATTTTATCGAACCGCGGAGAGATGTGAATACAATGAAAAACGACCCAACCGACTACAATTAAAAACCATCAAACCGACTACACACAGTCACGAGAATACATAAAGAGATAAACAATGATTAGTTTGCAAAACCCAAGCAAACAAACTGATATGAAATTATGTTAAATAGATATCAACGCCAAAGCATTCAACATCCATTAATACTTGATGACACAACACCCTTGTAAGATACCAACAACACGACAAGACGCATAAGCAAACAACATATAATTAAAAGGGCAAAATGCGGGATAAAATGAAATGGGGTAAGTAAGGGGAATAACGACAAACGGGGAAAAACAATAGAACGATAATAAAATAAATTACAACGGGTAATTATAGTAATTAAAGTAGCAGTTATTAAAACAAAACATTAAACTAAGAGTTGAATGAATAAACATACAATTTAGTTAATTAGTATTTAAATAAATTTAATGGGTAATTAAAAGAGATTTAATAATTTTAGAAATGGAACCAACAAAAATAATAGAAAAACTAAAGGGGATTCTAAACATCGAAAATGACAATCTTGAGGAACTAATTAATAAACAAAAGTTAATTAAACGAGCTAAAGAGGATATATCAACGATTTCCAACCTGTACTCCGACGAACATTGCATATTAATAAAATTAAGCGATATTGACAAAGATGTAACAACCGAAAGAATCTACGAAATTCTGTCCATGAGATTGGAAATAACCAAATTCGGAAAAAGCTGGCACAAATTAATGGAAAAAGTCAAAAATATTGAAGACGAGATTGCAACAACAATGAAAGAGCAAACCAAGGCTTATTTGGAATGTTATGCGTGCAAAACAGAAGAAGCACGAGTAATGGTGATACCTTGCGGACACCTGAGTTACTGTCATGGATGCGCACAAGAGTCGCACTGTATGTTATGCCAGCGAAAGATAAAGGAAAGACTAACGGTTTACTTTCCATGAATTGTTATGATAAATAAAATAAATATGTATTATGCATTACTTGAATTATTATTAGATGATAAGACGAATATGAAAGAAATATGCAATGTTTGTAAATGATAAAACCACCGACAACGATAAATAAAGGTAATAGACCAAAACCCGAAAGCCGAATTAAAGAAATAATTAAAACACACGCACAGAGACACAAAATATTGGACGGAAAAATTTCGACAACCGAGTTTCCTAGTGTATAATTCTTTTTGTTTTATTGATATTATTGTTTTATGGATATTATATTGAGATAGGACGAGGAAAAATGGTTAAACCCGAGCTATCTAATGATAGTACGCTCACCCAAGGGAAACCCTGATCAACCCTACTGAGAAAGGAACTGGTAGGCCAAGTCGCGTATGTCAGCAAGTAACCGGCGAGAGATTGATCACCTCTTTTGGGGAGCTTGCTGATGCGATTACCACAAATTTTGAAGGGGGGAGTGAAGAGATAGACCGAGGGTGAGAGAAAGAGTGTACACCGAACAGAATTAATAGTTTTGATTAAAGGTACCTAGAGATGACTTCTTTTTTCCCTAGCTGGTGGTGAGGCACCAGAGGACAGCTACGGACTGTCGTGCTCAGGTTGTTATCAGCCAAGGGACTGATGGCGCTGAGCCGTTCGATACAAAAACCCGGATCACACACCGAGTATCGAACGATTCTTTTTTCGCTGGGAGGAACTCGATACAACAACCCGGATCCCACACCAAGTATCGGGGCCAAACGGTAGGTGAGATGTGAACTAACCGGTAAATGGTTCATACTCAAAATGTCCTACTAAAGCCAGATGAGGGCGGCCGAATTGAGCCGGGAAATCTGATGGAAGGAGCGGGCAGAGATTTGATAGTTTATTTTCCGCTCCCACTTTGAATCGCTTCCTTTTCTTTTCACTATTCGGGAAATCAAGTAAACCGCTTTTGGAACTTGATTGAACGTCTAGGCATTTCCATACCTTTATATTCTTCGAGGTACACAACCCGGATCCCACACCGAGTACCGAGGGAATGTTTTTTTATTGCCCAGCGAGGAGTTTGGTACAATAACCCGGATCCCACACCGAGTACCAAATATCCGAATGGCGGTGAGTAAAGCGTAACCGGAAGAATGCGCGGCCAAAAGACGCCATGGCTTGAGAGTCAGTGTGAGGCCTCAAACATACCCAAAAGTCACTGTTGAGCTCAAGTCCGATGAAACAATAAATAGAGGCGGATGATCATGATCAGATACTAGAGGCAATAGAGGCCGGATGATCATGATCAGATACTAGAGGCAATAGAGGGCCGGATGATCATGACCAGATACTAGAGGCAATAGAGGGCCGGATGATTATGATCAGATACTAGAGGCAATAGAGGGCCGGATGATCATGATCAGATACTAGAGGCAATAGAGGGCCGGATGATTATGATCAGATACTAGAGGCCATAGAGTACCAGATAAGATATGATATGAGTAAAGATGAAATATGATTAAGGTCACAGATGACCAGTAAAAGAGTTAAAGCCGAAGGCCGAAGAGCCAACGGAAATTATAGAGGGCATAGAGCGCCAGCGATTGAGGATTAAGTAAATGAATTTTTTTGGGGACATAGGAAAAACAATTAATGGAATGAATGAAAGTATGAGTATGATGAGTCTATATTATTGATATTATGATATAGATAATTGATACGACTATATAGATAACTGATAAGACTATATAGATAATTGATACGAGATTAATAGATAATTATTACGAGACATAGATAATTAAAAATAGACTTAAAATGAGGGGGGTGAGTCAGATAAAGAAGACCACCACGATAAATGCGAACAAGGGATGATAACGTATATAGTATGGTAAATGGAGGAGAAATTAGTATAGAGTATAGAATATTGGAGTGTCATTTATTTTTAGAGAATCGATAGTCAAGCAAAGCAATCCAAGTCAAGTGCAAAGCAAAGCAAAGGAGAAAATATTTCAGAGCAAACGACAAAGCAAGTGATAATAAAGAAACTTGAATAAACGAGTAGAAAAGAATTTGGAATAAACGTCAAAGCAGTTACGAGCAGATAATCAACCAGAATTTCAAAGCAACCAAAGCAAGAAAAGAGAAACGATAAAATCAGTCAAGCAGACGAATAACCGTAAACATTGATAGCATCAGCAACCACACGAGAAGCAAAAGCCAAGAGAATAGAGAAAAAAGTTTATTAAAAGCAGAGAGAAGAAAAAGTTCGCAACGGTAGAAGTGCCAAAACCGGAGTATCAATTACAGCAGCGACAGGAACCGGCACAGATAGTGGATTAACCGACGTTGAATTCAACAGTAGCGAAGAAAACGAAATAAACGATACAGAAACCGGTTGCCAATAATAGAATCAGAGAACGAGGAAGAGAGATTAAAAAACTTAAACATTAACTCAAACATGGCGAATTCCATAAATTCCAACACGACTTCAATTCCGGATCCAAACATGATGATAAATAACAACAATGCAATAGTAGGAGAATTCAGAGAAAAGTTTAGAGGAGAACCGTTTGACGGCAGTCTCAACAAATTGGATACATTTATAAAGGAATTTGAAGTGTATAAAAATATCTGTCATTGGACAGATCAAAAGGTAAAAGAGCGACTACCCTTGTATTTGAAAGGGAGCGCACAAGATGTATTCGTAGAGGAAGCGAGAGACGATACGAAATTGACAACGTGGACAGAGATTAAAGAGTTCTTAATAAAGATATTCGGAATAGAGAAAAAGGGAATAGGAAGATATTAGACTTCCTACATCGAAAGCAAAGACGAGACGAATCAAATGCAGTGTACGCATGCGAATTAAAGAAATTGTGTAAAGAAGCCTTCGGAGAACATGATTTGCCCGAAGATAAAATGGTAGACGTCTTCATAAGAGGAATCAAGAGGGAAGACATACGAGCCAACCTTGGATACTTGGCACCAGAAACATTAGATAAAGCAGTAGCAATCGCAAACAGATGTGAAGCCCATCTAGGACTGGGATATCAAGTGGCAGTCTTGGCCACGGAACCAACAACATCAACAGTCAATGCTAACAATCAAAACAACAATACCAACCCAGCTATGAATCAATTCATTCCAAGAGCACAGCAGATGTTCAAGCCACCAACAACGAGAAACCCGGAGGATAGAGGTAATAACCAAGTAAGTTATAATAATAATTTCAGGAACAATCCAAATGCAAATGAAAAATGCTTCACATGTCAAAGAATAGGACATCGGTCAGAGAATTGTTTCCGAAATTACAATTGTCAAAAATGTGGTAGACGAGGACATACTGAGAGAATATGTAGACAACTAGACAGCAAAGCATGCTATAATTGTGGTCAACAAGGGCACATCGCAAGGCGATGCAACATAGGAGGAGAGACAAACCAATCCAGACCAAGCAATAATCCTACAAGAAATCCACAAATTAACGTGATACAAGAAATAGACATGTTACGGGAAACATTGCAGCGAATGCCCATGGAATTAAAAGAGATGATGCAACAGATGCCCACCAATATACAACAACAACGAATCAATGTAATGAGAAGCAATGAGGAGATTCAAGAGCTGCGAACTAGAGAATATCAAGAACAACAACAAGCTGAATGGCAAAGACTTCAAATAGAGGAAGCCCAGGAAATCCAGCAAAGATGGGAAAATCGAAAACAAACCCCGAGAAGAATTAATATGATGAGGATGGAAATTCCAGATGAAATTCACACTGCGGAGCAGTGTGTTGAGAACGAAGGGGGAGGAAATATGATAACCGATAACGAGAAAACAATTGAATTGAATACGATGGAGAAAATAGAGGCCATCAAAGAATTTGCAGAGGAGGAAAAACAGAGACGTCGACAATTAAAAGAAATGACAACTGAGAAATCAGACGAACCAGAAACTCAAGGGAGTAATCGAGCAGAGATGATGATAACGGAGGATCAAAACAAGGAAACATTAGTGTACGAAATAGACGAACTCGAAAATGAAATTATGGCACAAAAGATAGAAAGTACACTCGAAAAAATAAAGCAGGAGGAAGCTCTAGAACAAGAGGAAGATCAATTAAAAGAAAAAGAAGCAATCCTGAAACAAGAGAAAGCGGAACTAAGAAAGAAGGCACTAATATTAAAATAGATGGAGCATTGAAACATCTAGAACAAGAACAAGCACTAGATAAAAAATAGAAGTGATGGCAAAGAAAGTGCTATCGCAAGAAATGAAAGAGCCAGAATTAAAAGATGAACAGGAAGCATCAACGTCACAAGGAAAAGAAAAGATATCAGAGCCAATAATAGCAAAAAATCGAATCCAGAGGATACTGCTACAAAAAATAGAAACAAGAATCAGAAAAGAAAAACCCACGTGGAGTGAAGCTCAAATTGAGAACAGAATAAAAGAGATATGGTTCCAAACAAAAGGGCCAACAAAGATAACGAAAGAGGAGGAACAACCACATATTAATATGTTGAGACAAATACCAGACGATCAAACAGACGAAGATGAAAGTGAAATAAGCAGTCTGGGTGGAGAAAAATTTCAGTCATGCGAGGAAAATAAACCATATAAAGATGAATCAAAATCCGAATTGGAAGAAATGGAAACGAGTGTACCAAGAGAAGATGAAACGGAGATATTAAAAGAAATTAACGAGATTGTAGAAGAAGTAGACCGGAATCAAATGTTCTTAAACCTCAGAGATACAACCGCATACAGCAGAATAATGAAACTAATCGCAAAAGGATATCAACAAGATAATGGTACATTCACGGCATCATGGAAAGACATGATAAAAAAGTACCAAGAGAATCTGAAAGAATATGATAGAGAAGAGTATCAGGTAATTATTGATTTTCCAGAGATACCAAGACAAATAATAGCAACAAGAGGCGAAAGTACAAACGAGTTGTACGATTGGGTAGTGAAAAAGCTAGGACCCAGTTATAAAAATAAACCTTTATATTACCAAGGAAGGAAAATAAAGCGAGACATACACCTCGCGGATGCTCTAATATGGCCAAAAGGAATAAATGTGGTAACATTAAACAAAAATGAAACCGAGGAAACGACAGCAGAAATATGGCAAAAAATTCAGATATTATATGCTAAAGAAATAAAACCTGGATTAGAAAAAGAGAGACAAAAGATAATGAGGCAAAACCAGATAAAAATGACGGAACAAGCAATAGATCAAGCCAGAAAATATATTAACAGACTATCGTTATCGAGACCGATTTCAATGAAAATATTTGTAGAAGCTGTACGAGACACAGACATTATGAGATTTGACAACGAGAGAACAGATGAGTTAATAGCCAAATATGGAGAGCATCAAAGAGATATGAGAGGAGACGAACCAATAAAGATAAAAATAAAACTACCAAATGATGAAATAAAAGAAATACTAGTAGATCCCGATTGTCAAATGCACGAATTATACCGACGGATAAACCGAGAGATTATACAGCCAATAATCGAAAGTAGCGATGATGGCATGGTAGAGGATGTAGCAATAATGTATCACAAACGACAAATAAGTCCGCGAGAACGAACCCCGATATACGAATTAGGTATATGGGAAGACGGACAAACCATTAATATCATAGCCATGGATGAACCAGAGAGAAAAAATACAACAAAAAAGGAACAACAGATCCAAGAATTTCAAGAGGAAATGAAAAGAAAGATGGACCAAATACTAACTATCTACCAGTTATGGAGACAAGATGCGAAGTTGAGCACAAAATTACAACCGATAGACGATTCGCGATGCCGATCAACACCATGGAAAAGGTGTATGATGAAAAGACGAAAGAGTGGAAATGGAAAATGGAGAGAACCGAACCAAAATGGAGAAAATACATACCAGGAGAAGCGCCAGAAGATGCAGTTAATGAAACAACCTTAGAACTATATGAAGACGAACCATACGAAAATCTACCAGAGGAAATGATAAACGAAATGGAATGGCAACCAGAAGAAGACGAGGAAATAAATGATAGAGCTCGACTAGCCCCATACACATGGAAAATAAGTGGATGGGCAGAAAAAGTAAAATCGGCTGAGGAAGAGAAAATCATCGGTATTACAAGTCATCAATTTTATACAGAAATCGGAGGATACCGGATGAAATTGAGAGTGTACCCAAACGGAGATGGAGTAGGAAAAGGAAAATATCTATCAGTGTATTTTCTGTTAGCAAGAGGCAGATATGACGGAAAGTTAGAGTGGCCATTTAATCGAAAAGTCACAATTTCAATCGCTAAACCCGGAAAATGGGAAGAGCGACACAGCGAAAAATTGGGAGTAGACCCAAGATCTATGATAAGTCAAAAGCCAAAATCCACTGAAAATGTTGCGGGAGGAGTACCACAATTTCTGTTGAAAAAATATGTAACACCTCAATTTGTAAAAGATGATACGATATACATCACGATCGAAGTAGAAACAGAACGGGAAATGAAAATACGAATCCAACAAGAACAAGCGAGACCGCGAATTAGCGTACTCGAGAAACGAATTCCAGGAACAAATACTTGCCCACAGATATAGACGATCCTGTGGAGGAAGGACTAACACGATTAACGGAAACGCAAAAATGCAGAGAATTAGCAGCGATATTGAGAACCGGAGCAAAGAATCAAAGACGAACTGTAACAGATTTAGCAAAATGGATAATCGATTCTTGTAGCAGAGTGGAGAATCTGCGAAATATCGTAAAGGAAATAGAGGAGTATCGGAGAATGTATGCGTGGTACCCAGAGCAATTCCGAGAAATTATCCGAAAATGGAAACATACCGAATGGGCAGCCGAAACAATAGAGAAGTATAGTTTAAAAATTATGATGCCAGATTTCGAACCAATCGAAAGAGAATTTTATATCACTGCCAAAGTGAGTGAAGTGAAAAAGAGAATACCGTATGAACCGCCATTTCATTTACAATACCAAGGACGAATCATTAGACGACGATCTCGAAAATCGGAGTTACGCAAATGTAAAGAATTATTAATTGGAGCGAGACAGACAAATGCGGATGCAGAATATGTACAGATTGTACGATAGAAGTGATAAAACAGAAACAATAAAATGCCCTGGATGTGACGAAACGTTTGAAAGAGACGAAGATCCTACCACAATGGATAAAGCCACCAACAAAGAATAAATAATCTATTAGTTCAATGCCGAGTAAAAGAATGCGAATGGAAAGGACTTATGAAGGAAGCCGAAAGTCACACAAACGAATGCGAATATAACGAGATATTATGCGGAAAATGTCAAACCATCACAACGAAAAAGACGATGAAAGAACATCACAAAGTGTGCATCAAGAGAGAGGAAAAATGCGAGTTCTGTGGAGTCATCGACGAATGGATAAAAATAGAAATGGAACATCGGAATCCAAAAGAGGAGCAAATATGTGATCTATATGAAGGAATATGCGCAAACAACTGCGACAGAAGAGATAAGTTAAATTAAAAGAACATTGGAACGAATGTATCGGCAAACCAGTCAATGTCCGTTAGATTATTCAATTGCCAAGCACAACTACCAATTGCGGAGATGCGAAAGCATATGATGGAAAACAGTATCGAGCACACCGAAATTATGATGAAAACGATAGGAATGTTGGCATGGGAAGTAAAAAGCCTACGAACAGAAAATGATGTACAAAAGGCAATGATAAGAGAAATACTAGAGTCCAGAAAGAACTTCGAAAAGAGCCAAGGAAATACACTCAAGAAAATGGCCGAAATGGAAAAGAAAATGGACAGATGATTAACAGCCTAAAGGAATTAGAAACCAACAGCTCCATAGCCAGAAAACATCCTACAGCACCATTTATATGGAAGATAACCGAATTCGCAGAAAAGCTTCAGAGAGCAAAAGATGGAACACAGAGAATTTTAGACAGCCCACCAATATACAGTTGGGAAAATGGATACAAATTGGGCATTAGATTATATCCGAATGGAGATGGGAATGCAACAGGCACCCATATCAGTGTCTTCGTCAGAGTAGGAAAAGGAGATTACGATGAATTATTAACATGGCCTTTTAAACAAAATATGATATTAACGATGAAAGGACAAGAGGATTATCGCAATCCAATCAGAACAGGAAATGAACCACAGATGGGAAGACCAACAACCGACTGGAATACAGCAATTGGTACACCACGTTTTATCCACAACAACGATTGAGAGGAGAAGGATTCTTGCGAGAAGATAATCTATATATAAAATTAGAAGTAGAGAAGCCAGATAAGACGTTGTAAAAAGAAAGGAAAGTGTAAATAAATGTAAATAAAATAATAAAAATCAAATAAAAATCAAAAAATTACAAATAATCAGAAAAATCAGAAAAACAAAAATTCAAAAATAATGACGATATTTAGATGGCAAGCGGAATCAACGAAGAGATAACGATACAGATGAGAGAAGGACCAGATTCGATATGGACGAGACTATGGAAAAAACCAGAGGAAGAGGAAAAAATAAAGACCTTAGCAATCGCAATTCAGCATTATACCAGTTTCGACACAACCGGACGACCTTGGAAAATGAGGAAAGTAATTTACTCACAGAGAAGAGTAAAACACGAACAACTGAGAAAAGAAGAACAAAGATACCTAACATTCAAAGATAACAAAGTATTCACTGACCGACAAAGTAAAGAGATGGCAGCACAAGGATTCTTTTCTCAGGAACCCCCGAACTACCAGATGAAGTTACCTGTATTTATTGTCAAGGAAGACTATCGCATTGGGAAAAAGGAGAAACAGCAAAACGAGAACACCTGAGGAAATTTTCAACCTGCCCATTTAGAATAAACATTGACGTCGGAAACCAAGCGATAAACAGATTGGAAGGACTCCGACAATCAGAAGTTGACACAGATGAAAAGGGAGGTGAGAAAAGGATAACGATAATAAAGAGCTTCGAAGATCCAACAGAACTAATATGGGAAAAAGAGACTATAAATAGAACATTCGAAGAGAGAATTAAAACCTTCAAAGGAAATCCAAGAGCAGCAGAATTTGCAAGTCAAGGATATTGTAAACAGCAAGAGGAATAATGTGCGAAGGATGCAAAAATCAACAACCATACCAGATCAGAATGTTCAAAAAGCTAAAACATAAAGGAAAATGCATGTATAAGCAAGAAAAAGAGTCAAAGAATATCGAAATAATAATTACCAACCAACAAATAGAAGATATTTTGGATCGACCGAAAACGAGAACCCTAATGCTATTATCAGGAGTAGATACCCAAAAGATGAGAAAAATAATCAAAGAAAGATTAGCTAATAATTTGGAATGGTATGACTCAACACAAGCAGTAATCCGAGCAATCAAACGATATCAAGAGAAACCAAAAGAGAACCGAGACAAATCAATAATAAAAGAAGCTATATTGGAACAGTATCAATGTGTAACATGTTGGCAGAAACATGTAGAAATAATTTATACGCCTTGTGGACATATGGTCACATGCGAAGCGTGCGGGATAAAAGTTGATATATGTCCAGTATGTAGAAAGCCGATCAACGGGCGGATCAAAGGATTCCGTTTCGCTGATCAATAGATAAAAATGGAAGTAATGTGTAAAAATGTAAATAAAGATAAATGTAAAAACAAAAAAATTATAAAAATCCAAAAATTCATAAAATACGAGACGATGTAAATAATGATAAAATCTTGAGATGATTGAAAGGAGAGAATAATCGATTATTAATATTTAGAAAACAATTATGAATCTAAACGAGACAAAAGAAGTTGTAAAAGAGGCGGAAGAGTCAAAACCAGCAATCAAAGATCAATCAGAATCAATAAAAGTAACAAGTGAAGAAGTAGAATTGTGGAGACAAAGAACGTTACAATTAAAAGAAATGCTACTAATCGCAGAAGAGGAATTAGTGCAAGAGACTCTAAAAACGAAAATGATGAAGGAAAAGTGGGAAAACAACTAGAACAAAAAGTAACCTACCCAGAAGGAAAAGAGAAAACGTACCAAGAGCGAGAAGAGGAAATGATGAAGGAATTTATGCAGAACCAAACCAGAATCAAAAACCAAAGGAAAGAGATACAAACCCTAGAGCAAGAGAAGCAGGAGCAACAAAGCGAAATAGAAAGATTGAGAGAAGTGATAAAAGATAAAGAAACAGAAATACGAGAAGAGGGAGAGGAGACGATAAAGATCATACAGCAAATGCAAGAGGAAATTGGGCAAATTAGCACCCAATATCGAATAGAGAAAACCAAGAGAACCCATATGGAACAAGCCAAAGAATGGGCAAAACGGCAAGCACTTCACTGGAAATCGAAGTGGTATGGAGAGAAGGAGCGTGCAAGGAATGACTGGGAAGCACGCGCTAGACATTATATCCAGCAAATAGCCGAAGAGGAAGATAGAACCAGAGCTTACAAAGCTAAATGGGAAGATGCGAAAAAAGGAAGTCAACAAGCTGAGAAATCAAGGGCCAAAACCATCAAAGAAAATTAGAGAGCCCAGAGACGATAGACAGGAAAGAATAGTAATCCAAACAACGGCGGAAGCGAGAAAGTGGAAAGACAAGTATAGATTGTCGAAAATAGAGAATGCGATACAATGGGAACATATACAAAAACAAGATCACGAAATAGTATGGCAACAAACGAGAATGAAGGAGATGCTACTAGAACAAGAAAAGACTCTTAAACAGAGACAAATACAACAAATAAAAACAGAAGACAAAGAAAAGTGGATCAAATCAGAAGCAAAGAAGATGGAAGAACCAGTACCAAGAAGCCAAGAAAGAGATAAGACTGTTACCCAAAAAGATATTGAATATGGAGGATTGGGAACTATGGGAACAAGTCGAAGCGCAGAAAGAAACAATCGAGGAACTAAAAGAAGAAATCCAAACAATGGAATATCATGAACGAGCCAGACAAAATACAATAAGAAGGCTCAGGGGAACTGACAAGAACCTTAGAAAATGGATTGATCAGCTAAATCAAAAGATAACGGAAACCCTACACGAACAAACGGATGAAAGACGACAAATCCAACAATTAAACGAGAGAATAACAGAACTCCAGCAGGAGGTGAACGGACACCGAGGAGTTGTAGTATTCAAAGAAATCCAATTGAGACATCAACACGAAGTCAACGAACAGCTGAAAGGACAAGTTGAAGCAGAGATCAAAACGATGAAGCAAGGATATGAGGAAAATGAACAGAATCTGAGAAAAGAGATTGAAAAGTTAAAAGCTTTAGAAAATACGCATCGATTAGAAACGCAAGTGGAAGAATTAACGGAAAATACGGAATATCTTGCCTATCTCTTAGACGAAGAGATACAAATATCAAACGCCTTGCGTACAGAGATAAATACCTTGCAGAACCGACCACCAATCCTGCTTATGCCGTTATACCCAACCGAAATTCCAACCCAAGTACCCGCCGAACCCGACGAAGGATTCGGGGAGACGGACGAAGCGACAATGTAAACCTAAAAGAGAAAATTGTAAAAAGTGTAAAAAGATAATAAAAATAATAAAAACGATAAAAAACAAAAAATTGTAATCGATGTATATTTAGTATGAATCCAAAGGAAATAGAAATCCGAATGAATCTAGAAGACGGAGAATACCTACCAAGCCCAATTCAATTAGTAGAACCAATCGAACAAGACCCACTGAGATATTACAGTAAAAGATGGAGAACAGAAAGAAAGGAATGGCAAGAGTTAGTGGAGGAGCAAGAGTCAGAAATCGCCCGGATAAACCATCAGTTAATACAATCTAAACAACTAACCAATATGATAAAACGAAAACTAACATCTAGCATGGGAGGAAACAGAGATCAAAAGAGAGAAAATGAACGACTGAGACGAGAATTAGCTGAAATAAAAACCCGTGTAATCCTGGAAGACTATTGGAAAACGGAAGCAGAACGAATGCGAGACAGCAGAAAAAGCGAACAGAGATACGTGCTACAACTAGAAGACAGTTGTAGAAAAGCTAGAGAAATAAAAGAGAGCCATCAACAAGCCCAAGAGGAAATTAAAGCATTAACAGATCAGCTCCAGGAAGCGAGACGAAAGTTGGAAAAACAAACAACCAAGCGGGTCAACTACAAACGTCAACTCAAGAGAAAACAAACAAAAGAAAGAAATCTTCAAATGAAAATTCATAATCAACAAAGAATAATCAAAGAAGGTAAAGAACGATTAAAAGAACTCCCAAAACTAACCGAGCGACTAATAAAAGCCCAAGTCCTGATAATGAGATTCTCAGAAAATAAAATTAAAGAAGAGTGCGAAAGACACTCAACCCCAGAAAAAGAGAAAGAGTAAAAAGGGCTAAACTCCACTGTATATAGTTGAATAAAATTGTAAATAGACGTGAAAATTGATTGATATATATTAGAAATGAAAACCATGAACCCAACGTTATGGATCACAATGATAATGATGATAATGATGAGAAAGTGCAATACTGAAAACCCATTAGAAAAATGCGAGAAATCCCAACCCTTCAGAAGAGAGGACAGTACCTGTGCCAATTTCAAAGAAATTTGTATCAATCCTGATAATGAAGAATGTCAACAAATAAAACTACAATGTATACAATGCCCCATGAAAGAGAACAAGGATGAGATAAAACAGAATATCGAGAAAACCCAAATAATGGTACAAACCCTACTGAAAAATAATGAAGAAATAGCCACTATAAAAAATGAGAATCGAGAAATAAAGAAACCCTAGAAAATATCATCAGACAAATTCAAAGAACAGCCAAAGCAAACCCCAAAAACAAACCAATCCAAGAAATCACCCTATCGATTCAAAAACAACTAGAAAAACGAGTGGGACAAGGAAATGAACCCCGTACAACAACTCTATCAATCAAACTTATACTACCGATTAGTATAATATCCAACATAATACTCTTAATATGCTGTCTCATCATCGGCCTAACAAAAAACGAACCAAGGCAAAATACCCAAATTCAAAAAATTCAGAAGAATGTTCACCCAAATTCGAAAAATCGACAAAACTAACGAAACGACAAGACTCTCGCAGATTTCTATCAATCATCCCTCAAGATCAGCCCAGCTCGAAAGCGAAACCCAAGCCGTCAGTGATTCATTCGAAAACAAATACAATTGAGTTACAATAACTGATATTGATTTGAACTGATTAACTCGCACTGATCAACAGTGATTCGAACTGATACTACAAAACTTGCACTAATATTAAAACTGAACTATCTGATTTTATTTGATTACGTATCGTAGTAGGACCTTAAGTCCATCTTTATCTTGATGATTAACCGTACCATAAAAACTTTTTATGAATGTGAATATTGAAAACGGAATTATATGTACTATGTTGAAATCAATTGAAATTGCGGGTCGCAATTTTACGGACCCCCGAGTGTTTTATGTTGGGCCAGAACGTAAACGGCCTTCAAAATGTTTAAATGGATCAGAAACACACACGCAAACACAACACGCAATTTAAATAAAACCCCAAAACACCAATTAAACCATATAAAATCTGAGAAATAAAAGAATTAAATATAAATTAAGAAACATAAAAATAAAATAAAATATTAACAAAATGCACCAAGATCCGCACGATATCTACACAAATACAACAAGAAAACACGACAAATTCGACGAAATTGGAAAAATCAATTAAAGTTCATTAAAGCAAGATTTAAATCGGAAAATTTGAATTAGTAATAATTCAAATAAAATTCTAAATAAAAAAATTATAAAAATAAATCGAAAAATAATAAAAATAAATATTAGAATTTGCTAGAAAACAACAAGGTCGAATTTTGTTTTACTGCATCAAATTTCACACGTCACACAAATAGGTATATATACTGATCCATTTTCACATTTAATAAAACCAAAAAACCATTTTTGAAATTGTTAAACCAGTTTTAAAACTATTTTTAGACTACAAACTATTTTTGAAATTATTCCGTGTTTCGAAGATTATTTGAATCTTTTAAATCTATTCGAGATCATTGTTTTGAATTTTTTTTTAGGAATTTTAGGTGAGAATCATTGATTTTGGAACCCTCTTTCCACGCTCCGTACCTTGCATCTCTGTAGAGCTCTGCTCGGACGTCAGCGTGGGAAGAGAGGTATTTGGTTTATTATTGAATTTATGCTATGTTTATTGGAATGGTAACTTGTTATTTTTGTCTTATATAATTAATAAACATTATTATACATAAATTGTCTTATATATATAATTCATTTAATATGTTTTAAAAGATGTCGAAATTTTTCCGGCCCACAGCCGAAACATCATGCAAGTAAATAAAATCTACACAGTGCAGATGCATGTAAGAGCGTGGACAATCGCCAATGATATGCACCCGTGAAGACTCAGCGTGCGCAACGCAGCGGTCGTAACGTAAATATTTATCCCTATAGCTGAAGCGAGGAATAAGGAAGAAGTCTCTGGCTGCTTCGTCGTTTCTCAATTCAGAAAATCGACTAAAATCACATTACACACGGCTTAAACTTATCACACCGAGTAGTCCAGTGGGCACTCAATAAATATAATGTAAACACAAATGCGTCTAGGATCTATTAAAGGGAAATGGTACGGGGATAAACTAAACTAAAATCGTTGATAGAGTTAACCTGAATTAACAATTTGAATTAATTTGATCATTGGTGTATTAAATTGAATTTATTTTCGAAATAATTATCATTAACTTAAATTGCCTTATGTATAAATTGATTAGAATTAAAGTAAATTATGGATTCAAAACTAAATTAATTACAATTATTTCATAGAGTAAATCGAAATAAGTTACGGATAAAAATAAAATTAGTCACAAATAATTTTTTGATTAAATTAAATAATGGAGTAAAAGTAAACTAATTATAAATGTATTGAACTAATATTGGAAAATAATTTAATTAGCAGTAAGTTAAATTACAGTTAAAAATAAACTAGCTATATTGTAAGCAACTCAGTGAGTCCCGTAAACTGGTTTTATCTATCAAGTTAATGTTTTCATTAAAAGTAAATACTTCCTTAATCCAATTGGATTTAAATAAAATGATGGTTAAAGAATTTATGTGACTCACGGGTTTAACTTAGATCAAGTCCTTGATTAAAAATTAAAGTAGCTTGTATAGTAACAAAATAAACTTGGATGTAAGGGAAAGTAAAACTAAGAATTGTTAAGTCAAACGTTGGAAATAGTTTATTAAACTTGATTAACCTATCTATTGATTTAACCTAAGTTAACGATAAAGAAAATCTCTAAGGTATTTAGTAAGGAAAACTCAGGATGACCGATCGGAAAATTTGATCCAATAAATTGCAAAACATCAAACCAAATTTCACTAAATAGTAAAGTAATCCACCAATAAAAATCAAAACAGATTAGGGGAAAGTAAGATGAATTCACATTTTAAGTTAAGATGTTGGCTAAATTAATGAAATACTCCATTAGTCAAACGTTTAAGTTAAAGGAATTAAAACGATGCGATCTGTTTATACTTCAAACTGAAATAATAACAATACCTTTAAAATCTCCACATAAATAAGATACAAACATCACCAAACATCGATAAATTCCAGCACGAAGTAATCCAATAAAAATGAAAGGTTTTTCTTTAAGCAACAATGAAACGGAGAACATTTATTGTATTGAATTAGAGAGAAATTTTTCCAACCATTAAATCGACCGACTAACACAATAGTTTTAAAATTCCGTAATTTCAGCCAACCTCCGAGATGAATTCCAACGGTTAATTTCCCCGATACAATTTAATTTATGAATAACATCGAGAACCATCAACGATTGACCACATCCGAAAATTTGTCGTAAGCAACCAGCATAGTTCCTCAAAACCATGGACAATTAAATTAATCAGTAAGAAAATAAAAACAGATTACCTAACCACAAAACCCCGATAAGACAGTACCGACGGTTTAAACGAACGCACAAACGAGACCCAGATTAATGCCAACGTCAACCATTAGAGTAATAAGCAAAGTGAATTTCGATTAGTAGATTCGCACAATCGAATTACGACGAATTATCAACCATTAAAACACGGACGGATGTCATGATCGGATAAGAATCAAGCATTTCAAACATCCGTTCCGACAATTGATCATCGCGAGAAACATCCGTTCCGACAATTGACCATCGCGAGAAACATCCGTTCCGACAATTGACCATCGCGAGAAACATCCGTTCCGATAATTTACCATCGAGAGAAAGGACGAAACATAAATAATCATTTCCGTTGGAGGAATGAATAGACAAGTCAAGCATCAATAATTACGATAATGTCGATAAGCACTAATAATTACAACAACTATTGATAATTTCGTTAAGTATTAATAATTACAACAACTATTGATAATTTAGTTAAATGTTAATAATTACAATAACTATTGATAATTTCGTTAAATAATTATAGCAACTATTGGTAGTTACGATGAGCATTTAAAAGTGCAATAACCGTTATTAATTACGTTAAACCGACGCGAGTATGTTTTTCCCCAACAGTGGTAACGTTAAATGAATTGTATCCCAAATAACTAAGTCACATAGGCATACATTACGTATTTTGTCCCCATCACCTTTCTTCAGCATAAAATTACTATAGAAATCACCAGAATATAAACCCATACCTAATCCTTACGATTCCAGCCCGACTATCAAATTCATTGAACGCTAATTTAACCAATCAAAGTTTCTCCTAGAATTAACCGATGATTTAAGATTTCATGAACTCGAGATTATTGACTTAATATCCTATAAGTTCGTGAGAGGATATATGACGTTTACTTATTTCAGAAGAATTCATGTTGCCAAATTTGATTTCGAAACAAGAGGCCGATGAATGGCGCCGAGCCTGGAAACGAGCGCGCTCATCGATGACTCTCGAGGAGCCACGCCCGAAACGATCGTGTCCGTCTCTATGGCAAATACTAGGCAGGGGAGACGACCCACACCGACCCGAGGAGGAACAGTATCCCGCCGAGGAAATTGTCGACAATGCGCGAATCCTGCTGGCTCAGTGGGAGAAGATACAAGCGGAGGTCGACCTACAGGTTGTGAAGGCGAGAATGTACCTCGCCAACGTTGAAGAAGACGTCCTCGTCGGACGTATCGCGGAGACGTACCCGGCTCGACCAGCCCGTAACCTCCGACGACCAGTGCCCATTATCCCCGGTTACTCCCGGAAGAAGGAGTCAGGAAGTTCCTCGCAGAATCCTGAATCACCAGACATAATCATTCTGACATTTTACTTTAGTGACGTTATTAATAAATTATAATGAATTGTCCTCTTAAATTTTGTTTTAAATGAGATTCCCGCTATAGTCATGTTTGAAATAATTAGAATTCCCCTTATTAGACCAAATTGATATGTTTTCTTTATAGAAATGTCGGCCCTGAAATTAATGCAGAACGAGATAGCCCGCGCGAGGCAGGCAAACGCAGAACTACTCAATCAGATACTACAGTTAACTCGCGAAGTGCAACAGGTCAAGGCGACCTGTTTAGACCCCAAACGGACGAAACTACTCTACCAACGTCTCACTGCAGCCCAAAAGGGCTGGGCTGAAGAACGCCAGCTCAATCGGAGTCTGCGCACACAGATCAGGGGCTTAGAAGTTGCCCTAGCAGCCTGTCGGGAAGGGGAAGCGGTAACATATCCGCTCATCTTCGCCCCTTCCCAACTGCCAAGTCGACGCGTCGTTGATGAAGCCGCACCAAACCAAAAATCGACAGCTATCCAACCAACCATCCGCCGGCCGGGACGCAAGGAACGGGCCCGACGCCGAGCCGCACAAGCGTCAAGTCGATCAACCTAACTTATTATGCATGTCCTTTGTTTATTAAATAAATCATCTCTCATGTATTCAGTCATAGTGGGGTAGACTCGAAAATCACTCACATCAATCAGACTAAATTTAATTCGCATTTCCACGTAGGGGACCAAGTAAAGCGAGCATAGGTCTTCTATCGACAGCTCGTGAACCCGAGGGTTGTCCGAGCAACTATAGTACTAGCCAATGGTACTCAATTTTTGCGGACAATCCACCACTTGAACACATTACCAACGTTGCCTAGCAACGGGTGCCAAGTGGCGATCAGCAACACTTTGTATGGCGTTACTAGGGTAGCCATAAAGTTAAGCAAGATGCGAAACCCTGTAACCCACCAAAACAAAATTTGACCTTGCAATTATGTGTCTAATTTATTTCTAATTTATTATTATTTTTCAATTTCTTTTACAATTTACTCGTTTATTTTTAATTTCAATCATTTCTGATTAAAATTATTTTATTTTTGTTCGCTTTATTCATGAACTCTTTTAATTTTTCGTAGATTGTCACTTTTTCGGTCAAATCTTTTGTTATCGTGTTATTTATATGTCAATTCGTGCGTATCTTGGTGCGTTTGTTAATATTTTAATTTAATTTTATGTTTTCTATTTTATATGTTAAATTATGTGTTTTTCTCGCATTTTTAGGTGTTTATTAGATGTTTAAGGGTCCGATTTTGAAATGTGCGTGTTGTGTTTGCGTGCTGTTTCCAATCCATTTAAACAAAAGCTTGTACTGGCCCAACACGAACAACGATAAGACGGACTAGGGGAATGGACATAACAATGAATGACATAGCGGTATAGATTAACATATGAAAGAAATAAGAGAAGAATGGAACCTAAAATCGAAATCGAGCACAGGCCTTCTATTGGCATCTCGTTGGACCAATGGATCGTTCGATAAATTATAGCATCAGTAATAGTGCTCACTTTTTGCGAACGATCCACCTACTCGAACACAGTTCCAATGTTGCTTAGCAACGGGTGCTGAGTGTTAAGCGAAAAATATTTGTATGGGGTTGTCTGGGTAACAACCATATAGTTTCAAAATATCAACACCCATTAACCCACCATTTGTATTGGCCAAACACTGCAAAGGACCTTGGGTTATCCGAATTTAGTATTATGAAATAAATCTAATGTCATGTGTAATTTTAATATGGTTTGTAAAATTTTAAATAGGAATTGAAAAAAAAGAAATTTTTTAATTCATTTATACATAGTAATTAATTTTCACTTACTTAAGAATTTCCATGTATAAATTAATTTATAATTATTTGTTTATATTGACCAGATTTAGTAACCCTTACTGAAACATTTTAAAATTTTCCACGTAAAATAAAAATGATCTTATTAACTATGATAGGAAGAATTAGCGATGGCTTGGTTTTAGCTGCCTCAATGCAAGAAGACGAAAAAGTAATTTTTATTATATATATCTTAATTATCTTAATCTTTTAGATCATTAAAAGCTTGAATCAATATCAATCTCAAGCCAAGCAATTATTTAAAAAGATAAATAATTATTCGCCATCCGTTTGTTCTATTGACACAGATAATTACATGTTTCACTATTTGGTGGATCGTGGTGTGTGTGGTATTATATTAACAGAGAAAGAATTTTCAAAGAAAATGGCTTTTGCTTTCTTAACCGATATTATGGGTGAGTTTCATAATGAACATGGAAGTAAAGTCAATATAGTATCCAGACCTTATGCATTTATAGAATTTGGTAATTTTTTCTATTTTTAAAATTTTATTTAATTTACTTAGATAGATATATTCAGAAAGCTAAGAAAATTTACACTGACACGAGAACTTCAAGAAATATATCTCAATTAAACTACGAATTAAAAGATGTTCAAAGAATTATGGTTAAAAATATAGATGATGTTATCCAGAGGGGAGAGTCTCTTAGTGGTATATTTTCCATATTTTACTTCTTGTTTGTAATAGTTATTTAGTATTAGATGATAAGTTAACAAATATATCATCGCTTTCTAAAAGATATCGCCAAGATGCTTCATACTTAAACTTGAAATCTATTTATGTGAAATATGTTATTGTTTGCATATTTCTCTTTGTATTGTTTAGCATAATTTATTTTAAATTTTTGTGGTAAAATATGATTGTTTTTTAACGTTTACATTTTTAATATTATTTAGAAAACAAATTTTGATATTTACATTTTATAAAATGAAGTCATAATCGTAATATGACGTAAAACTAATTAATATCATGCTTTGGTAAACAATAAATTATTGTCATAAATTTGGGATAATTAGTCATAATGTTCCTAAATTATACTTATTTGGTATATTTAAATTAATTTTATTAGTATTCAACATAATTCAGTTATCGGTTTGAATTATAAGCCTATTTAGATTTAAACTAAATTGATTGTATAATTAATCAATAAAATAATATTCAAATAGATATGAAGCAGTATATCAAATTATAAACTTTGTTTGCTAAGTCAACATTTAACAATATTAACATCGTGAAACGGACTGCTGAGTACATGATGAGGGAGAAGGTTTTCAGACGCATCCTCACCAATGGTATTCCTATTCAATTTGCGCATTTGAAAAAGATAAACATTAGTCATGAATGACGTTCGAATTGTGTCTTAATGGGCGGTCGTCATTAAAAGATCTAGAAAAGACTATTGGCGCATAGGAGTTCAACCGCTACCATAGAGAAGGTTACATCATTATTTGCGATTAGGGTCCTTCAATTTATTATAATGAAGTTATAAAATAATACCAATTAGGTAGCAGAATAAGTATTTAATCAAAACAAAATTCTAGAATATCCAAATACAAACAATATATTAAATCAGTTTCAATTGTTCAAAATGCTCGACGTCATTTTTCGCATATGGCCCATTAATCCTGTTATCTTTAATTTTCGCTTGCATGCTTGATCACCGTATTTTGAACAGTGGAGTACGACGCTTTGGAGGTGATCTCGAGGGCACTGAAGCGTTGTGCTATTTTAGCCAGAATGTCTCCTTTAGTTTTAATTCATTTTTTTCCAAAAGTCGAGATTTTTCCCCCTCTTCTAACAATTGGCTTTGTAGAAGATCGCTATGGTGTTTGAGCTTCTTAGCTGTATCCGGGGCATCCAAGTTTTTTTCCTGCTGACAACAGCGTCGTACCAGGGATTCGGTTCTTTGAGATTGTTTTATGACTTCTACGTGATAGTTTTGTGTAAACCGCTCGAACTCGCGTTGAATTTAAGACACTACAAATTTCTTAAACCACAGATCACATACAACTTTTGATCTTTTTGCATTTCACTCAATTTGATTCTTCCTACACTGTTCATTTTTTCTTCAATTTGTCATTTATATAAATGATTTTGTCACTAGTCATGTTTTTTAGATTGTGAAATGGCTTTTACATTAAATACTTTTCCATAAATTTCAATTATCTGATTTTCCATAAAATTTTATTCCTTATTTTCCTGACACCTTTTCTTCACAATAACCAGTTACCAACCTATTAATGGCCTGGTGTAAAAGCAACCGGTGGGAAGATTCTGAGCCGTTAGACTACCATATCATAACTGAAATTCGTCCAGGTCACCGGAACAGCGCCTAAATGACCGTGAATCATTTAATTTAATTATGTAAAATTTCTAAAAATAATTAGAAGCCTTGTATAATTATGAAAAATTCATATGTTAACTTGAATTATCAAAGAGAAAATGAAACAGAATATCTAAATTTACTAAATATTTATAATAATAAAAGTGTTGGGCCAGAACACAAACGGCCTTGAAGATTGTTTAAATGAATCGGTAATACACACGCAAATACAACAAGCAGATTTAAAATCAGACCCATAAAACACCAACTAACCCTGCTAAAATACGAGAAAGAGAACAATTAAATATAAAATCAAAAGACACAAAAATAAATTAAAATAATAACAAAGTGCAACAAGATCCGCACGAAATAAACATAAAAATAACACGAAAACCTAACAATTTGACCAAAATTTGACAATTTACTAAAAAATGCGAAAATCCATGAAAATGAAATAAAAATCAAATAATTTGAATTGGAAACAATTCAATTTAAAAGTTAAAAAGAAAATTGTCAAATTAAATTATAAAAATTATAAAATTAAGAATAGAATATGCTAGAAAACCACAAGGTCAAATTTTGTTTTACTAAATCAAAATTAACACGCAAGGTTAGGGTCGTACAATATACCGATTCATTTTCACATAATTTTAAGCAATTAAGCAGTTTTAATAGTTAAAATCGGTTTTTAACTTTAAATCAGTTTTTGGAAAAACATGAATCGTTTTTTTAACTCTTAATCAGTGGAACTCGGAAACTTTGAAATGTGAGTGAAGGTATATTCGAAACTCTTTCCACGTCGCATCCTTGCAACCTCGAAGGAGCTCTTGGATGTCGGCGTGGGGAGAGAGTTATGATGTACAACTAATGATTATGACAACTATGGTGTATTATATGAAAATAAACGTTTCAAACAACAATCGAATTCTATCCAAGTCGAAATTTTTCCGGCCCACAGCCACTCACGCACCACAAGTCAATAAAATATACACACAATTCAAGCTGTGTAGGTGCAGTTTATCTGCCAATAGCCTGTGCTCGTGAAGGTTCCGGCGTGAATAATGCAGGGCCCAAACGTCAAATCATAACCGTTAAGGCGAAATTGGGAGGAGGGGAAGTAGTCTTTTGGCTACTCCTCCACCACCCAGTTTCCTATAATTTCGACCTAAATTTTGATTTCACATATCGGCCAAAATCATAAACATTGAGTAGCTCGGTGAGCACTGTTAAAATTATAATATGAACACAATCATCCTAAGATCAAATTGAAAGGGAGGAAGTGGGGAAACGAAATCGGAAATCTTTATTATGTTTAAATATCTCTAGCTAAAATAAAATTATGATAACGTGTTATAAGAATTAACTACCCCAATATTTAACTGGCATAAATTTGAACCGCAGCTAAAGAAAATAATAAGAGGATAAACTATTAATGAAAACGATAAGGGCATAAACGATCCTCAGTCAGTAAACTCACCATCAGCTAGTCGTATTAAATAGATGGCGTAATTAATAGCATCACTATCGACGATACCTTTATTATCATTAGTTAACCATTACATCTGTAATTTAAAACTTCTCCCAAAAACTTAAAATCATTCACCGCGTAACCAACCCACCCAAAAATTTTATAATTAACCCTAATCAAGTAATAGAAGAATAATATAATACCACTCACGTAAACCGAACAAAAAACAAACCACCCCTTAAAGCCAACCCAACTTTATTAATAAATTACAGCACTCCACAAAAGGGTAGAAAAATTCACGAACCTGAGTTATTACATATAAGGTCAGAGTTTCCGTCAATAGAAACAGTCAGCCGAATATGAAATTTATTACGTCGCGAATTAACGTCGCGAATTTTCATTTTCACCCCTGTAGAGACACAGTAATAAATCAAACGGAAAAGATGAATCATAAACACACGACCAGCATATAATGATTCCATAAAAATTATTGAAAATTAGTCACTAATCACTCATAAATGACATCACGATGAATGAAAGGAGAAATGTGTGAGAATCCTTTGACATCGGTGAATTTCTGACGTTCACTCAGGCAAAGATTTCGCGGTTAAGACATGGAAAACGGAACACCTGAAATAGTTTATTCAGTGAAAAATAATAATGTCAGTTTACCTGAAGTACCTCCGAAAAATGAGAAAATCTAAATTAAGATGAATGATCAACCAAACGGTTACAGAAACAATCCAAAAAGCGAGATCAAGGTAATGTAATTCCTTTAAATTAAATTTTAAACGTGGCGAGAGACAATCTAAATCGATTCCCGATCGATAAGTGGTAGGAAAGTCCACGTTAACAGGAAACAGCTGACTAAATGGGTATATCGCACACACTGGCTTGGACACAAACATAGACATACCTGCATGGTAGGCGTGACAATATAAATAGATTAACCAATGTCAGAAATTTAGTCGACCACAATGAATTACAAGACAAATTTCAACAGGCAAAACAATGTAGGAGTTCAAGGTTGTTCTTCCCATTCTGAAGACAACGAAGAAATCACGATGGAGCGTCGAACCGACGTCCAAGAAAGTGAGGGATTTTTTTAATTAATTGCATATTTTTTTAATGACAATTAAATTTCATGAAATCCGGCCAATCATGATAACAGTACAGCATATCTCGCTAGAAGACCTAAATTGGGACAAGGATAAAATATTCTCAGACTGAAAGAAATGTAATATGACCGAAAGACCGATTTCTATGATGGCGGTTTAAATAAATTCTATGTTGTTATGTTCATCTAAATTCGAATTTCATATAAACCTACATGCATGAATAGAAGACACATATCCACTCATTAAAACACTGAACCGAAGTGACCATTCGAAAAATTCGAGCCACGAACAATATCACGTGTTCCGTTAAGATAAACTGGGTAATTCGTTAAATAATAAGTTCGGGCAACCAAGGAATGCAATTTCAATAGTGTATCACCATGATGAACACCTGCTAATGTCTTTGATCCAGAACGAACGCTTGGAGTATATTTTTTTATCGCCCTCGCCACACCTCGATCTACTCTTAAGTAAGTGTCGAATTTCAAGAGAATTAGAATTAAAATGACAAACACCAGCGAAATATACAAATAAAAAAACCCTCAGGAAAACGAAGACTACGTCGGTATCCCTCTTCACTGAGGAAGTTCCAACAACCCATCTACTAATACCACCTGCAAATCACCCATATAAAGGACTCCCATGAATGTATGTACGGCTCAAGAATTCAAAACTGGGTTAGGTTAGAGGACTAATCCGAATTTTTTTGAACCGTTTAGCCGAAAATGCGTACAAAATCCCATATACAACTCTATACCTATACATAAATTTATTTATTCAGTTTCATGATTTATCGTACATAATGCTAATATCATTCATTTTAATAGATTCATGGGTGGACGAATCTCGAATCACGATGAGATTCCCATCTCACGCCGCCGCCAGATGCAGACAGGCGATGTGCGATGCAACGTTACAACTAAATTTTTGTAAAATAAATTATTCGGAGTTCATTGTTTCATGCTTACATCTACCCCCCCACCATGAAATGTTTTTTACATGTCATATAACTTTTAAGTAGTTTTAACGCGTTCGAAATACTAAATCAATGATAAATTTATTTTATAATAATCAAAGGAATCTATTAATGACAGATTTTATTGTAGAGATGGACTCTAGTATGGTATTAAATGCAGCTCTCAAAAGCGCCCGAAAGGAGAATTCCGATCTCCACAGACAAATGCTACAATTAACTAGGGAAATCTATCATGTAAAAGCAACGTGGATAGAGCCAACTAAGGCAAAAGTCTTATATCAACGAGTGACCGCCGCCCAGCGTGGATGGGCTGAAGAGAAGCGATTGACGCAGGCCATGAAGACACAGATTCGCGGACTAGAGGTGGCGCTAGCGGCCTGCCAAGAAGGCCAAGCTGTCCCATACCCACTAGTTTTTGCACTGGCCCATCTGGCGTATCGCGACTCGACAAACGCAACCAAACCGGCGGTAAAACCACCTCAACGTCGTCCGGGAAAAATCGATAGAGCGAAACGCTGGGCGGCTGTTATTCGTTGGTATAGAACTTTCGCCTTGGATGGTTCTATCCAGGTTGACTTTATGCGGTGTATTTCTCGAGTTAATTCCAACATCTGTCTGTGGAGATCTGTATACTCCCTTCGGGCACTTTTGAAAGCCGTATTTAGTATTTCATCAAAATTCATTTCTACAAAAAAATAGTTCATTAATAGATTTCTCTGGTTATTTTACAATCAATTTATCATTAGTTTAGAATTTCTAATGCGTTAAAAATTATTTGCGGGTAGTATGATATACGAAAATAGTTTTACGGTAGATAAATGAAAAGACGAAAACAATAACTCCAAAATAATTTATTTTATCAAACTCAAGGGTAACGAGATTGTGAATAACGGCGTTTCAAGTTTGGTCTGTCCGCTCTTAGCGCGTAGGAATGATCCCACTCCAGTTCTCGCTCTCTTAATTCTGATTTCATCTCCCTCAGAAGAACTTTTTTCGGCATGGAAACTGTCATAGGCCTGATTGGTTGGTTTACTCGCGGATCATCGAGCTCAAATGAGATGCCGTAAGAGGGGGCATACCCATCTGTGCTCGGAATTAGTCCAGCTGCAATGTCTTCGTTTCTCTGGTTTAGATGCTGACGGGCTCGAGCTACTTCCTTGTTAGTTTTCCTTTGATGAGCCTCAAGCCGAGCGAGTATGTCTTCCGCTTGTCCTCGGAGTTCACGAGCTGGGTTTCGACCAGGTTCTCGTTTAATGGCCACATAAGGCAGTTCTACATCCTCCGTTTCTCTTTGCTTTCCGGCCCTTGATTCTCTGACGGGAGAGATCGAGTATCCCGCATCCCACATCGCCTGTCTGCATTTTGCGGCGGCGTGAGATGGGAATCTCATGGTTATTTGGGACTCGTATATCCATGAGTCTGTCAAAATGAATATTATTAATTCAAAATATGGAAAAATTGTAACACTATATAAATGAAGTTGTGAATGAGTGTAAAATGCTATTTTTATGCGATACCGAAAACGTCGGATTGGTCCTTAACTTCACGTAGTGGATATTCTCGAGTGGTGTGGGGGTTTGTGGGGCTCATCGTGTCGGGGGACGAATAGACAGTGTAAATGAATGGAGTATTGAAGTTATCCTAGTGTAAAAATGAGGTCGACTTGGTGTTCATCGTCCGTAAGATACTTCATGCGTATATTGCGTTGAAAATTTTATTCAGTTTTAGTACTTCTTGGAGACGGTTTTTGTGTCGATGAGAATAAAATTTAGGCTCTGGTTGTTCACTCTGGCCGAGGATACAACTGGTGGCCGTTAGAACGAGGCAATATGGAGGTATCGCATTTTGTTTATCTGGGTTTTAAGATTCAATGATTGTCTCAATTGATGTTTCTGCTACCATTCATAATTCGAACTTTTACAATTTATTCTTTGAATTAATACTCTACGATATAGTCGCTTGCCTTTGAGGTGTTCGTTTAACGTTATGCGAAAAGGTAATTCAATTAAATTCAACAATTTTAAAGATTTTTATTTGGATCATTATCGATATGATTAAAATCCTCTGGATTGACACAATCTTCCCCTGCTTTAGTGATAGTTTGGTTCTGGCTGAATTGGTATCTTTGCACCGAATATGTCGGACGATTGTTGTGGTTGACCAGAATTTATGAATATTTATGTTGGTTAAAAATGTAATTACGTAAATAATAATTTTACTTTCTTGGGCGCCCGTTCGACGCTCCATTGTAATCTCCTCGTCGTCATGGTGATGGGAGGCATGGCCTTGAACTCTGGTGTTACCTTGTCTGTTAAAATTATTCTTACTATTCATAGTGGCTGACTGAAAATGTATACATTAGTCTACATATTTATATCACCTCGTTTACCGTGCATGTATGTTCGTGTTGGGGATCGAGAGTGTATGCACATTATATTTATTATTATTATTTATTATTATATTTATTTCCTATTGACGTGGAATTTCTTGGTTAGGAATTAAATGATTTATTTTCTCGCCACATTTCTCCTTCAGTTACTGCATGTCGTTGTTTCAATCGGCGATTAATTTCAATTGTTGGTTAGCCACGTCACCTGTGTGATTTCCCATATTTCTCCTTATCGATCCGCGATTTATTTCGTTATTGGTTAGACACATTTCATGTGTGAATATTATTACATTGGTCTAATCATTATTATTTCTATAACATTCAATTGACAATATTCAGCAATTTTAGATCTCATTATTGGCGGCAATTCAAGTGACTGATTTTATTCATTTTCCCTAAATGATTATTTCAGATTTCAGCTCCTCACCGTTTAACTACCAACTCCTACAAGGGTTCTTTACATCGCATGATTTCGTAGATTTCGCTATTTATTTGTCTGGGCGTCGATCATGAATAATTCGTGGCCTATTCGTGATGCTTTGGAAATCAATATATGTGACTCATGATTCATGTCATTTACTCTCGATTTATTATGGTATCCATGTGGGTAAAAACGGATGTTGACTATGCAAATCCTGGATGTATCATGATTCTTATTTTGTTAAAGTAATTTAGGTCTCATTTAAATATCCTGATTATTTGGTTGATAAACAATCTGACTCTATTTACGACAATCTAAGTTCATGGTTTTTTCTATTCTCTGGTGGAGGGTTATAATTGATTTAATAAAAGCAAATTGGGTGATTTTTTAAGGGTAAATTTGTTTTACGTTCAGTTCATGAGGAAGGCTACGTTAAATTTTTCTTTATTACTAAATTATGATCAAGTACAATATTTTTTGGGGTGGATTATTACTTGGAGACAAAATGTTTAGGGTTTGAAAAGAGTCTTAATTTACAGAGGGTAGTTATCAAGTGGTCATAAAGATGTTGTCGAGAGTATTATTACTAATTACGCCGTGATTTTTGCAAGTTTAGTTGGTAGTGATTTTTTAACACAAAACAAACATTCTATAACCTTATCATTTTAGTTCACATTTTATCTCCTCGTTATTTCTCTATAGTTGCGGCTTGAATTTATTTATTTCATTAAAAAAAGGTAGTTAGTTTTATACATATTTTATTTTTGATTCGAGACATTTAAAAGGCATTATAACGATTTCAGAATTCTTTTCCCACTTCTTGCCCTTTAATTTGATCTTAGGATGATTATTTTTATATTAGGATTTTAAGAGTGCTCACCGAGCTACTCAATGTTTATGATTTTGGCCGATATGTGAAATCAAAATTTAGGTCGAAATTATAGGAAACTGGGTGGTGGAGGAGTAGCCAAAAGACTACTTCCCCTCCTCCCAATTTCGCCTTAACGGTTATGATTTGACGTTTGGGCCCTGCATTATTCACGCCGGAACCTTCACGAGCACAGGCTATTGGCAGATAAACTGCTCTTACACTGCCTGAATTGTGTGTATATTTTATTGACTTGTGGTGCGTGAGCGGCTGTGGGCCGGAAAAGTTTCGACAAAAAGGATTTGTTATATTAATCATTTATTTTATATAATAGTCATAATACATATTCGTAACTGCATTCATCGCATAAAAATCTTTCCCCACGCCGACACTCCAAACAGAGCTCACACGAGGTTGTTTGGGTGCGACGTGGAGAAAGTCATTGAACATTTCTTCACTCACATCAAGTATTAAAATTGCTTCAAGATGATTAGAACTACTTCAGGTTAAAAACTATTTCAAGTTTTGTAAAAACTGATTTTGACGAAGATTGAAAAACTGCTTAAAACTGGTTTAAACGATTTTTATTATGTGAAAATGAATCAGTATATATACCTATTGTACGACCCTAACCTTGCGTGTTATTTTTGATTTAGTAAAACAAAATTTGACCTTGTGATTTTCCAGAATATTCTAATCTTAATTTTATTAATTTTTATAATTTAATTCGACAATTTTCGTTTTTAATTTTTTAATTGAATTGTTTCAATATATTTGATTTTTATTCCATTTTCATGGATTTTCGTATTTTTTGGTAAATTGTCGAATTTCGGTCAAATGTTTCTGTTTTCATGCTATGTTTATGTTTATTTCGTGCGGATCTTGTTGCACTTTGTTATTATTTTAATTTACTTTTATGTTTATAATTTTGTATTTAATTGTTTTCTTTCTCGTATTTTAGCAGGGTTAGTTGGTATTTTATAAATCCAATTTTAACTTTGCATGTTGTATTTGCGTGTTTATTACTGATTAATTTAAACATTTCCAAGGCCGTTCGTGTTCTGGCCCAACACCTTTTAGTGAAAGGGCCCAGAAATAGAAATCGCACATATACCTTCTATCGGTGGTGCGTTGAACCCGCTATGGGATCGGGCCTTAGCAGTTCCTACATGGCACTCACCTTTGGCGATTCCATAACCAGCAGTTGCATTACCAACAATGCTTGGTAACGGGTAACCATTTGGGGCAAGACAACAATTTTCATATGGGGTCAAGGACGCTGACATCATACCCAAAAACCCCACAAAAGAAAGACCATAGTTATGCAAAACAAAATGATCATAAAATAGATTAAATTATGGTTGTAATAACAGACGAAAGACCATAACTCTACAATAATTGAATTAATTTTGGCTTGAGTTATTAAAAAAAATTAGCTATAATTAAATCCACCATTTTGGATATCGAAAAACCACTTTCGAATCCCGACTGAGTCCCTAAATTTATATGGTGAGTTTCTGGGCGTTGATATTTTGAGACTATATGGTTGTTACCCAGACAACCCCATACAAATATTTTTTACCTACTACTCGGTATAATTGCTATTATTGACCAAACGATCCATGTGTTGGGTCAGAACACAAACGGCCTTGAGAATTGTTTAAATGAATCAGTAATACACACGCAAATACAACATGTAGATTTAAAATCGGACCAATAAAACACCAACTAACCCTAATAAAATACGAGAAAGAGAACAATTAAATATAAAATCAAGAAACACAAAAATAAATTAAAATAATAACAAAGTGCAACAAGATCCGCACGAAATAAACATAAAAATAACATGTGAACACGAAAATTTGACCGAAATTTGACAATTTACTAAAAAATGGAAAATCCATAAAAATGGAACTAAAACTTAAATAATTTGAATTGGAAACAATTTAATTTAAAAATAAAAAAGAAAATTGTCAAATTAAATTATTAAAATAATAAAATTAAGAATAGAATATTAGTGGGTTTTTGGGTGTTGAAATTTTGAACTATATGGTTGTTACCCAGACAACCCCATACAAATATCTTTCGCTTACCACTCGGCACCCGTTGCTAAGCAACGTTGGAACTGTGTTCGAGTAGGCAGATCGTCCGCAAAAAGTGAGCGCTATTGCTAATGCTATAAATTACCGAACGATCCATGGGTCCTACGAGCTGCCGAGAGAAGGCCTGTGCTCGATTTCGACTTTTAGGTCCCCATTATTCTTCTATTTCTTTCAAAGGTTAACCTATACTCCCATATCATTCATTGTTATGTCCATTCCCATAGTCCTTCTTATCGTCGTCTGTGTTGATGATTATTCTATGGCATGTACACTCTTTGTTATGTTAAATATTCACACAGTATCTCTCTTACTCTTATCCCTATTACAACCACAATGTTCTCTATTATTATTACTAGCATTATCATTGTTACTAATATATGTATTACATTTATTGTTATTCTTATTACTGGTGGGTTACAGGGTTTCGTGATTTGTTTAAAATCGTCTTATTGTTGCCCCAGTAACGCCATACAAATGTTTTCTAACTACCACTCGGCACCCGTTGCTAGGCAACGTTGGAAATGTGTTCGAGTGGGTGGATTGTCCGCAAAAAGTGAGCACTATTACTAATACTGTAATTGTTCGGACAACCCTCGGGTTCAACGAGCTGTCGATGGAAGACCTATGCTCGCTTTACTCTGTCCCTTGTGTAAGAAAATTCAAAATCAGATTTATGTTGACCAGTAGGGATAGAACGATGGTTCAAGGACACGTTGCGAGTACTCATGATGATGATCTCATACAAATCACATCTTGTAACCTGTTACTTGGGATTTGATTAACAATAAATACAAATTTATTTATTCGAACAAGAAATGATTAAAAATGTATACAATATCAGTGAGTTAATATGATTGGCCTGGCAGACGTGCGGCTCTGCGTCGGGCACGCTCCTTGCGTCCCGGCCGACGACTACTTGATGGGACGGTTGATGGATTTGCAGTCTGTGCGACATTATTGAGGGGATCCCGGTATGCCAACTGAGAAGTGGCGAAGATAAGCGGATACGTTACCGCTTCCCCTTCACGACTGGCTGCCAAGGCGACTTCTAATCCCCTGATTTGTGTTCGGAGACTCTGGTTGAGTTGTCGCTCCTCCGCCCAACCCTTTTGAGCGGCAGTGAGCCGGAGATAGAGAGCCTTCGTCTTCTTCGGGTCCGTCCAGGTAGACTTGATATGCTGAGCTTCTCGGGTTATTTGAACTGTCTGGTCGAGAAGGTTCGCATTTGCACGTCTAGCATGGGTAAGCTCAGTTTGCAATAGTTGAGTAGATGTCATCGCTGCAATAGAAATCCTTTAATTTCTTTATCAACTCAAATGAGTCAAAATTCTAATTACTATAAAACATAATTTACGAGAATGGGTGTATCGATTTAACAAGATAAAACGAACAACATTTTTAATTTTTTAATTTTTAATACAACTAATGGCACAAATTGTTTTCCGTGTTTCCTTTTGTCCGAGGAGTTAGAGTTCCTCAAAAAATCTCCTAACTCCTTCCTCCGGGGAGTAGCCGGGGATGACAGCCACTGGTCGCCTGGTATTGCGGACTGGTCGGGTCGGATAAATCTCTGCGATGCGTCCGACGGAGATGTCCTCTTCGACATTGGCTAGGTACATCCTGGCCTTAACCACATTCAGGTTGACCTGCCCTTATATCTTTTCCCAATCGGCGAGAAGGTTCCGTGCGTGGTCTCGGATCTCCTCAGCAGGGTATTGCTGGTTAACCCGCTCGTTTGCCCAACGGGGGTCGTTCTCCATGCCCAGCATCTGCAAGGCGGTCAGATGTGGTCTCTTGGGTTGAGGCTCCTCGAGGCTTGTTGTCGGTCGTGCTCGCTTCCAAGCCCCGACTCCATTCTTCTGCCACATGGGCGGGAATCCACTCGAGAGGCATTGGCTTTTCTGAAATATCATTATGGTTTATACTATGAACACCAAATCCATTTAATATTTATATAATGAAAATAATTCCTTTATTTATAGTTTAATGAGACAAAGTGCATATTGAAGTTCACGGATCCAGGAATAATTATCACTAGTTATCTAAAAGATTATCGCAATTGCGGATCAAAACCTTTACTAAAATAACAATAAAATTTTACGCCGTGAAAATCAGCAACTTTTAATCCACGCGGTGACTACAATTATCGATTTATGGTTCATGCAATGATGACAATTCTTAATGAAATAATATAATCTTTAGTTCTGTTGGGGCCAGAACACAAACGGCCTTGGAAAATGTTTAAATGGATCGGTAACACACATGCAAACATAACAAGCAAATTTAAAATAAAACCTATTGAAACACCAATTAAACCCTATCAAATATGAGAAAAAAGAGAATTAAATATAAAATAATAAACATAATAATAAATTAAAATAATAACAAAACGCACCAAGATTCGCACGATACAAACACAAACATAACAAGAAAACACAACAAATTCGACAAAATTTGATAAATTAATAAAGGTTCATGAAAATGAAACTTAAATCAAAAGATTTGAATTAGTAATAATTCAATAAAAATTCTGAATAAAAAATTATTAAAATAAATTGAAAAATAATAAAATTAAAGATTAGAATAAACTAGAAAATAACAAGGTCGAATTTTGTTTTACTACATCAAAATTAACATGCGAGGTTAGGGACAGAAAATAGGTATAAATACTGATCCATTTTCACATAAAATTTAACCGTTTTTCAAACGAAAACCATTTTGAATCAAAATTTGATTTTGAATATTAGTTATTTTAAATCTATTGCCAGATCAATTTTAGGTGAGAAATAGTTTTACTTGGAGCTCTCTCTCCACGTCACATCCTCGCAACCTCGGTAGAGCTCTGCTTGGATGTCGGCGTGGGGGGAGATGCATTTTTATGCTTTTATGATTTTGTTGGACAAGTAATTTTGTATGTTAGTTATTTAATATGTTAATAAATATTTATAATATTAACAATTGTTTTCCATGCATTTAATAATATTAATTAATCTGTCGAAATTTTTCCGGCCCACAGCCAACACATATTGCAAGATAGAAAAATCTACATAGTACAGATTTGTGTAAGCGCGTGGAATATCGCCAATGATCTGTGCCCGTGAAGACCCAGCGTGCGGAACGCAGGGGTCGTAACATCAATATTATCCTTATAGATGAAACGAGAAATAAGGAAGAAGTCTCTGACTGCTTTCTCGTTTCTCCTTTCAGTAAAATCAACCTAAAATCATACTACATACGGCTCAAAATCAACATACCGAGTAGTCCAGTGGGCATTCATTAAATATAATATAAACATAAAATGCGCCTAAGGCCTATTAAAGGGAAGGGTACGGGAATAAATTAAATTGAAATCGTTGATATAACTACATTAAATTAATATTTTGAAATAAATTAGATAAAAATCATTGGTATAATTAAATTGATTGTACATTTTGAAATGAGTTAGTAGAAATTATTAAATAAGTAATTCATTGATTCAATCAAATCAACATTTAAAGTAGCTATTGATTATAGACAAAGTAAAAATTAAAGTATTTCATTGCTTAAAATTAGAGTAATTATTGAGTAATTCAAATTATTATAAGTTATTGATTAAAAGTAAAGTGATTAAATTATTATAACTTATTGATAAAAATTAAAGTAATGACGAATAATTTCATTGATTAAATTAATATAATCCATTTTAATAAAATTGAAGTAATCATTGAGTAAGAGCAAGTAATGCATTGATTTAACTAACTCATGGATCAGAATTAAAGTGCTTTTAATTGAAAAATTCTCAACTAAAAGCAAAGTAATTCGTTAAATTAAAGGTGAAGTAACTCACCGATTAACAATAAAATAATCCATTAATTGAAAATAAAGTAATGTATTGGCAGAAATAAAGTAATTTGGTGATTAAAATTAAGAAGTCCATTGGTTAAATAAGTTAATTTATTGGTTAAACATACAGTAATTTATTGATAAAAATTAATCGAATTTCAAACCAGAGCGTATCTTATTAGTCGAAATAGTAATAGAACCTTTTCAATCTCCCGTATAGATAAAAGATGGTCATTACCAAGCCCAAATATTGATCAATTCTCGCACCAAAATAAACTAACTTAAATAATTAAATGAAAAAACTGAAAATACAAACCACTAATAAAGCGGAGGAAAATTTATTGAACTGAATACAAAGAGATTACCGACTCCTAACGAGAAACCAACTGGCTAATATAACAATCCACCTGCCTCTATTTCCCTTATATCGCTTCGGCAATAACTGGCGACATAGATTTTCCATGATTAACCTCCATCTCACCATTAAGAATCATATAAATTCGCGACCTAAAACATTAAATGATTAACCGTCCTCGCCTAGCATCACAAATAATTCCACGAATTGCCAGAACCCAAGTCGCCAACATCTTCTTGACATTGAATAATAAACTAATCAATATATGAAATGAAATTATCTAACCCCATAGAGTAAACAATAAATCCATAATATAATAGAACCAACTCGTAATATCATAAAGACCATTCAGTAAGAATATAAATGGCCAAAACAAGATCCCATACTGGTAGATGAGAAAATATCTACGACAATTCATAAATTGCAACCCTCGAGAAACATTTAGAAACGAATGATAAAAATCTTTAAAACCAAAGGTAATGCTGAGTATTGGAATCAACGTGGGAACGCTCGCAGTGAGGTTGGAAAATTAGCAACATCACGTGTGAGTCCTCCGCCGTTGATACCCAAACAAGAGAAAACTTACCGATCTCCAACAATTAATCCATTCCGAGAATTTAAGATACAGTTAATATCTCAATGAACATATACAAAGTCCGAACGGATGTTGCAATTGTTTAGATAAATCAATAAAACCAAAATTCATCCGAACGTCGATTGCGATTCCTCGTTCCACCAGCGACAATTCTAACATCCGGTTCACTATTAGGCTGTGTGTGAGATACACAAATAATACTTAAATTTACAAAATTACCACCTCATATTTTCGGATAAATATTTAAAATTTACCATTTCGAGAGCCGGGTAAATATTGGCGCATACCGGAAGGCAAGATCAACTGTATCATACACGCTTCACCTTATTAGTTAGGACTAATAACGAAACACCATTTTACAAACCAAACCAAAAACTATTACCTATGTCGTGTCAACGTAATTCTAACACCGAAACGCCAACAAACCGACCAACTTTTTCCCCCAAGCGTCCGGAATTTCCTTTGATGACAACAGGTAGATTTTCCTTCGAAATAATAACAATTTTAATGAATTAATGTTCTCGATTTAATATAAATTTGTCGCATAAGAATTTTGTCTTATTATTAAATAATATATATGTAATTTAATCCTAATCGAATAATGTTAAACTTATTAGAAATTTCATTTACGTATATTTTATATTTGTTTTTATAAACCTTTAACAAACGGGGAAGAACTATTATAATTGACTAAATTCAAATTCATAAATGTCATCACCATTACATCCCATATCATCAATTTCAGATACTAGGTTCCCCGGACGTTAAACTAACTGGTAATCTCTCTCCCTATAATTAATCGGAAGATTCAGGAATATCGGAATCAATGATTATGATAGTTCATAATTATGCTGTGTTTACGCGAGTTTAATAGGTATTTCCACTCATCCATAGTTAAGTGTGTTTCATCATGTAAATATTAATTAGATGTAGTATACATTTTTTTTTGCAATTGATGTCCCTCATATCCAGACCGTAGAGTGATGGTTAAACTTTTGTTTTTCCTGGCAAACACTAATCGACCAGCTATCGAATTACCATAAACGACTTAGATAACCCTAAGAACATTCACGTGAGGCGATATCCGTTTACCAACCCTTCAATACACCATGAGAGTGGTGAAAATTGTCCACCTGCAATAATTATTTAGTAATGAGCATTAATTTCTAACGTTAATACGCCCTATAAACTATTTCGAGATTGCATTATGTTAAATCATCTGACTATCACGATTTTAGAAGAACCAATGCTTCCCGAATGGATATCCGCCCGCGAGGCAGATGAATGGCGTCGGGCTTGGAAGAGAGCACGCCCGTCAATGACCCTCGAGGAGTCGCGTTCCAAAAGATCTTGCCCGACCATTTGGCAGTTACTGGGCCGGGAAAATGACCTCCGCAGGCCAAATGAGGAGCAGTATCTTGCCGAAGAAATCCGCGACCACGCGCGGAACCTCCTTGCTCAGTGGGAGAAAATACAAGAGCAAGTCGATTTAAACGTGGTCAAAGCCCGGATGTACGTCGCCAATGTCAAAGAGGACATCCTCGTCGGGCGCATTGCGGAAACCTACCCAACTCGACCGGCCCGCAATACCCGACGTCCAGTAGCCATCATTCCAGGCTACTCCCCGGAGGAAGGGGTCAGGAAATTCTTTGAAGAACCTTGATTCCTCGGGCAAAGAACACAAATAACGATTTATTTTATTGATGTTGTTAAAATTTAAACAATTTAAAAAGTCGTTCGTCTTAATTTTCTCTATAAATAGATTTCACTTTTATAACTGTGTTTGTAATGATCGGAATTTTATTTCATTAAACTCATAACGAAATTTGAATACTTCCTTTTATTATAGCGATGTCGGCCCTACAATTGATACAAACCGAACTAGACCGCGCTAGGCGGGCAAACGCGGATCTACTCAGTCAGATAATACAGATAACTCGAGAGGCGCAGCAGATCAAAGCAACCTGATCGGACCCTAAAAAGACGAAGACGCTCTATCTCCGGCTCACTGCCGCTCAAAAGGGTTGGGCGGAGGAGCGTCAATTCAATCAGAGCCTTCGCACACAAATCAGGGGACTAGAAGTTGCCCTAGCAGCCTGTCGGGAAGGGGAAGCGGTAACGTATCCGCTCATCTTCGCCCCCTCCCAGTTGCCGAGTCGAAATTCCCACAATAATGTCACACCAACATCGAATCCGACAACCATTCCATCAAGCAACCGCCGGCCGGGACGCAAGGAACGTACCCGACGCCAAGCCGCGCAGTCGTCAAGTCAACCGAATTAACTTATGGATATTGTGCACGTCGTTTGTTTCATTAAATAAACTTGTACTTATTATTAATCTAAACCCAAGTAACCAGCTATAAGGCATGATTGGCACGAAATCGTCTCCACGAGTAGACGCCCGCATTCCGAATCTTCGTTCTATCTCCACCGATCAACCTAGATTTAATTCGAACTTTCTCATACAAGGGACAGAGCAAAGCGAGCATAGGTCTTCTATCGACAGCTCGTGAACCCGAGGATTGTCCGAACAATTACAGTACTAGCGATAATACTCAATTTTTGCGGACAATCCACCAATTGAACACATTTCCAACGTTGCCTAGCAACGGGTGCCAAGTGGCCGCTAGAATCATTTTGTATGGCGTTACTGGGGCAACCATAAAGATAAACAAATAACGAAACCCTGTAGCCCACCAGTTCTAATATTCCTAAATACTCCTGATTATCTATTTTCAGATTCATGGGAAACAAAGTTAACTCTTCGCTAGAAAATTTGTGAGATGACATAGGGTTGCTATCGATTAAATTTTTTTAGGAAATTAATTTTTGACTTCTATATAAGTTTACTAAAACATAATAGCTAATCCCCCTTCTTTAAGAATTATAAATTAGGAAAATAATTAAAATGAAATGTTATAATCTACTTTGAATTGGGAAACTTGATTCCCTTGGCATTTTCCCTCTTATTGTTTGGTTCATATTCCAACGAAAATAACAACTGAAAATCAATAACTAACTAGACAGAACATCCAATCATATAAATAAAGGTAGGTGCGTGCACTTCCGTTGTGCTATTGATAGTCTAGCACATTCGTATGTGAAAATTGTTTACGGAAATCGAATCTCGAAGATCAGCCTAATTTACGAATTGGAATTTACGATTTCCGGTTGGTCATAGCCTTTATTCGATTTATATTTCAGGTTGGTTTTAATTTTGATTTGTTTGTACTTAATGTCTCTATTTTCTTAGTATACTATCCAGTTTTACTTAGGCTTACATATGTGGAACTCGAGTGTCTATGAGAAATTCAGGTAGGTTTATTTGGTTTGATTGTGTCATCATCAACTTATTTAGGGGTTTTTTAGGTTGGTTCAGCCGTAGTTTGGGCGCATTATGGATTCATAGGCGACTGTTAGGGTTTGGAAGGCTGGCAAATCCGAACTCTATTTGGAATGTGCGTTTTCGATCGGATTCCGTGTCTATATTTTTAAATTTTATCAAGTTTCGCTTAGTTTTCTATTAGGTTAGCGATTTAGTTACTTTACATAATTTCATCGTGATTTTAGGTATGCGTTATGGTTCTGTCAATGACTTTTGAAGGACTGAATTTATCTGCTCGATGGATTTTTGTGATTTTGTGGATTTAACTCCTCGTATTTTTGTTTTGCTTTCTGCTGATTGCTTTTTGTAATAATTTCAACTACCAACCGAGTTGTCTCCTGAAACTATCTTATCAAATACGCTGGTCATACTCGTCGTGCGCCCTAATCTATAACTTGTTCAAATTCTCCACCGTGCTATAGATTCAGAGAAAAACGATTTTGACCCTATTATCGTGTATTCAATAATTTTGTAATGGTAATATTAATTTACGGTTTCTCTCTTTAATTTCGCATTAATTCACAAATTTATAGGGGAAATAGTCGCGCCGAATCTCGAATTTAGAATTAATTTCTTTCTTTTGTCTATAATTTATACGATAATGATTAACAACTAAAACATTATAGTCAAGTTAAATTTATTAAGTAAATTCGATTCATATCAACGATTTCATTTATTTATCCCCGTAGCCTTTCCCTTTAATAGGCCTTAGACGCATTTTATGTTTATATTATGGTTAATGAGTGCCCACTGGACTACTCGGTGTGATGATTTTGAGCCGTGTGTAGAATAATTTAGGTCGAGTTTACAGAAAGCGAGAAACGAGGAAGTAGCCAAGAGACTTCTTCCTTATTTCTCATTTCTTCTATACGGGACAATATTGACGTTCCAACCCCTGCGTTCCTCACGCTGGGTCTTCACGGGCACAGATCATTGGCGATATTCCACGCGCTTACACGAGTCTGAGTTGTATGTTGATTTTACTGACTTGCGATGTGTTTTGGCTGTGGGCCGGAAAAATTTCGACAAGTTAATTAATTAAATTCGTGAAAAACAATTTTAAATATCATAAATATTTATTAATATATATTAAAAGCAAAATACAAATTACTTGACCCATTCCATTAAAAATTTTTATAAAAATACATCTCCCCCCACGCCGACATCCAAGCAGAGCTCTACCGAGGTTGCGTGGATGCGACGTGGAGAGAGAGTTCCAAATAAAACTACTTCTCACCTAAAATTCAAAAATTCAAAATTGGTTTGAAAACGATTTCAAAAAATGGTTCTAAAATAGTTAAAACTTGGTTTGAAAAACGGTTAAGTTTTATGTGAAAATGCATCGGTATTTATACCTATTTTCTGTCCCTAACCTCGCATGTTAATTTTGATGTAGTAAAACAAAATTCGACCTTGTTATTTTCTAGTGTATTCTATTCTTTATTTTTATTATTTTTTAATTTATTTTAATAATTTTTTATTTGGAATTTTTATTGAATTATTTCTAATTCAAATTCTTTGATTTAAGTTTCATTTTCATGAACTTTTATTAATTTATAAAATTTCGGTCGAATTTGTTGGGTTTTCGTGTTATGTTTGTGTTTGTATCGTGCGGATCTTGTTGCATTTTGTTGTTATTTTAATTTATTTTTATGTTTATTATTTTATATATAATTCTCTTTTTCTCATATTTGGTAGGGTTTAATTGATGTTTTAATAGGTTTATTTTAAATTTGCATGTTATGTTTGCATGTGTGTTACCGATCCATTTAAACATTTTCCAAGGCCGTATGTGTTCTGGCCCAACATTACTATAATTACCGTTACATTTATTATTATCACTATTATTATTATTATTACTATTATTATTATTATTATTATTATTATTATTATTATTATTATTATTATTATTATCAAGTTTTTGTAGGGATTCGTCCTTATTCCTCAGCTTTATAAAAAATATTTTACTCATATAACAATTTAGCCTTACTCCATCCTTATTCTACAGTTTCCGACAAAGTATTTTTATTGATTCGGAAAATTTGAGCAGCGTTCCGCCCTTATTTTACAGTTTTATAAGAATATTATACAAACTACTGAATAACATTCCAATTTTCCTTTAATTCGAAAATTTGAGCAGCAATCCGCCCGGATTTTACAGTTTTATTATAAAAGTTTCAATTATTTCTGAAAATTTGCGCAGCGTTCCGCCCATATTTTATGGTCTCAATTCAATATAATTTATTTAATCCTTACATACCATTTAAAACATTATTTTCCATGATTTTAGTCGTTCGGATTAATCTCTTTCCGATGGCTATTCATTTTAACTGTTGCAACGATTTCGCTATTTTCCCCACTACCCTTTCCCTCTCGTTGTCCTTATGATCTATTTATGTTCATATTATATTTAATGAGTGCCCACTGGACTACTCGGTGTTAATGATTTTTAGCCGAATGTTGTTAAAGATTTTTGGTCTATTTTTCAGGAAACGGATGGCGAAGGAGCAGCCAAAACTACTTCCTTACCTCCCAATTTCCCCTATATACGGATAATATTGACGTTCCAGCTCTTGCGTTTTCACGCCGGAGCCTTCAGGGGCACGAAATATTGGCGATTATACACGCACTTACACAGTTCGATAGATTATGTGTGATTTTAATTACTTGCAGTTTGTTTTTAACTGTAGGTCACAAAATAAAATTAAAAAAATTAAATGTTACCATCTAAATTCGATAAAAGTTTCGAGGCAAAATCGTATATTCTTCATATAAATTATACATCAATATATAAAATTCCATAAAGATTCTCCATATAAACTCTTCATTTCATATCATAAAATTCCTTAATTGTAGGCAATTAAAAAATACTACCGGAATGTAATACCACAAATCGACAACAGTAATTTAAAATCAATCTGACCAGCTACAGCTAACAGTAGAATTAAATTTGTCTCTGCACACAGCCTGTTAATTTTGGTCTGATCTTGTCTGGTCAATTTGGCTGTACACAGTCTGTCAATTTGGTTGAAATTTGGCTGTCAATTTTGTGGTGAAAATTTGTGAAAACACATCAGTATATATACCTACAATTCGACCTCAACCTTGCGTGTTATTTTTATTGCGATTAAACAAATTTGACCTTGGAATTATTTGAGTTATCTAAATTAAATTTTTATTAATTTCTTAATTTAAATTGGTAATTTATTTTTAACATTTTTAATTAAATTTATTTAGCCAAAAATATTTTATTTTTATTCATTTAATTAATTAATTTTTTCTTTTATGTAAATGGTCATTTTACGGTCAAATTTTCTTGTTATTATGTTATTTTTTATGTAGATTTCGTGCGGTTCTTTATGCATTTTGTATTTATTTTATTTTACTTTTATGTTTTTAATTTTATATTTATTTATATTCTCTCAGATTTTAAAATGTTTAGTTGATGTTGTATGTTATATTTTAAGTTATCTTGGTACTGGGTTTTTGTGCTGTATTACTGATGCATTTAAACAATTCTCAAGGCTATTTGTGTGCTGGCCCGACATAAAACACTCCCAGACCCGTAAAATTGCGACCCGCAATTTCTAAAAGATTTAAGCTATGAACTATACAGAGTTTACATTTTCCATTCAATTGGGTCTACGAGCTACAGGGTCGTGACTTCAAAACCCACATGCATAAAAATAATCATACAGTATACATCAATATATGGATTACAAGATGAAGTGAAAGAGGACATACAGTCTGGCTATGATCACACATAAAGAATAGTTAATAGTCTAAGCATCATTAGTTCATTTTTATCATGAGTTCAATATTCTGTCACTTAGATATTCATCTCGCTAATGTCTTGGTATTCTTTGGTTTCTGATTGATTACTTTCTTCAGCAGGTTCTGATGTTTTGACGATTCGATCTCTGTTGTGCATTTTGGCTTTGAGATTTTGTTTAGTTTGGGGAATTGACTTTATTTTATATAGAATTGATTAGATACCGATTGTTTGGAAGATTGGCAGGCGTAGTGACTGTCAGCTAGAAGAATAGAGAGAATGTTTCGTTGAAGACTCCTTTTTTGTTGGTGTATTTAGGTTTTTGGGTTGTAAATTGAAATTCTAACTTTTGTTTGTTGAATTTTATTTTGTATCTTGAACTGGGTGAGGTTCAACTGGATTCTGTGAATAGATGACCGTTATCATATTATCTCTTCTCGATTGTTTAATGATAATTGATCGGTTTGGGATTATTCATGATTCCTTGAGGTTGGTTTGGGTTTCTTCTACTCCGTTATCGATTTTGGGCTGTTTGTTCTCGATTTTCGGTTCTTTTTTGTTATTTTGTAGGGTTTCTAACGGGTATCCATGATTATTTGATAACGGTTTCCTTGATGGGTGTTTCCTTTTCTAATGACTTTCGGATTTGATTTTCTAGAGTTCTGAGGGTTTGTACGATCTTTTTAAGTTTAGGCTTTGCTCACTTTGACTATTAGTTTATTTACTTGTTTTAATCTTTTGGGCATTGGGTATTTTAGAAGTTGATCAGTCCGTAATTGGTATTCTTTGGGTTTCTGCATATCTCGGCATATTTGCTACAGGTAATTTTTGCATCGATTGATTGATTGTGGGGTTTTTCGACATCTTTCTAAAGGATACTAGGTGGTATATGATGGTTTATTACTTATATCTTCCTTCTCATCGCCAATATCATGCTGCTTTCGCTTTCCTTGTTTTTATAACAATTATGGGCTTGTGATGATTATTTACAATTGCTTGAATATTTTCAACAAATTTCGAGCTATTTCAATAGGACTTGTTTTCACTCCTCTTGATTTAAGGTAGTGGTTTGACCTTTTGTTTCTCTTCCTTCTTTATCTCTGTTGCTTTTATTATCACCTCTGGTTTCTCATTTCTGTGATTGGTATCAATTTTATTTTGACATTGCTTATCTTCTTTGTTTGCCTTTACTACAATTCGCAAGATTCCTTCGATATTCCATTTTGATTGGGTGCATTTTGTAGTTCAGTCTCATCATCTTTTGTCTTGTCGTTTATTGGCATTGCCCTTTGTATTCTCTCTTTACTGATCTGATTTGTCTTTCTTGTTATCTGGTTTTTGATTTTTGAGTTGTTTTTGATTTATTTCTCTGGTCTTTTCTTCATTCATATCTGGTGTTGAACATCATTCTGGTTTGGAATTACTATTTCATGATGTCAGTTTTTTGTCTTGTTTGGCTGCAGTTGGTTGTTTTTCCGGTTCTATTCCTTGCTCTATTTTTGAGTCTCTTCCTCCCCTTTTTGTATTCATTTAGTTTTATATATTGAGCTTTACTGGTTCTAATTCTTTGTCTTTTTCGTTTTTCCGTTTAACTCAATGACCACAAATTTCTCAGTCAGCTGTCCTTTGTTGTTATTCGTCAGTTTCTCATTATTTGATTCAGTTTTATTTGTCACATTATTCCACATCGTCTTTTTCGTTGACTGACTTGATATTTCATCTATTTCTTCATTGCTTCCGTTTTGTGTTGGTAATTTCTTTACTGTTTTGCTGCATTATTTTACTTCGATCGTGGATTTGTTATCGTGGTTCCTCATTTTCGTCTTTCATCTGATTGTACTGAATTTTCTAGGTTTTAATTTGCTCTCCAAGTCTACTCTTGTTTCTGATTTTCTTGGCGGCTTCGGTATCTCTTAGTCGGTTTATTTCAATTTCTGATCCTGATCTGATCCTTGTTTTTAAACTCGTCTATCTCTGCTTGTACATTTAGTTTTCGGATGTATGGGCATCGTAGCTACAACTAAGCTTTACTGCTTGGTATATTTGATTCGTTTCCGATTGATTCGTTTCTTAATTTTAACGTAATATCGCCTCACTTGTCTTTCTCATTCCGCTTTATTCTTTGTCACATCGTCTGATTTTTAATTTGTTTTCACTCCTTGACTATAATATTTATATACTACTTTTATACATTACTACATCATATACACACTCCTGACTATTCATTGCTTCATCGTCTCCAAAGGGTCTACGCGCAAAGCGCGTATCCCTCCGCATCTCTCGTCAGTTACATGGTATATGTTGATCTCGCTTGGCCACTTGAGTGGTGTCCATATCATACTTGGGTATTGGTTCGTATCTTGAATTACTTTGTTCTCTCTTGGTATTTGATACTTGTTCAGTTCCGTTGTACTATCGTATTCTGGGTTCTCTGGTTTCGGCCACATTCTTTTTCCCATAGGTTTTTGTTTGTACTTTCTAGTTGCTCTCACTTGCTGAATTATTATCCACATAACTATCACGTCTGTGACAATTTCTGATATCTCTACCAATTTAACTGTGTTTGAGGTTACGTTTTCTAATTTCGTTGTCTTTATTCTTGGGTTTTCGTGGTTTTGAACTCTCTTAAATACTGCTAATAAGTGATTTGTTTTCTTTTCTGATAAGTGACGATCGTCTTTGCTTAATACTTTCCTACTATCGGTTTGGTTTCTTGTTGGGCTTTCTGTCGTAGTTTCACCTTTGTTGTTCCTCACTCCCCTCTGAGAAGAGTTTAGGGATAATCCTTGCCATATCTGATATATTGATTCTGTATTTTCTTGTTAGCAAGTGTGGTGTCATGTTCTTTTCTTCCTTTTTTTCTCTGGTGTTAACTTTTTTTCTTGAATTTCTGCCTATCCTGCATATTTTTGTGATTAGCTTTCCCTGTACTTTCCGTATAGTTTCGTATTTCCATGTGTCGGTCACTACACTGATTGACACTTCGTTTCTGACATCATCCAATCTTTGTGGTTTGTTTGTCGTTGTTGTTTTTCTTGGTGTTGTATCAGATTGCGTTGATTTTGCTGACTTTTTTGTTGTTCTTGTAGTTGTTTTCCTCGTTTCATTGTCTTTTAGTCGGAAACAATACTGCAAGGTAGAATTGAATTATTTGTGTAAACACATCAGTATATATACCTATAATTTGGCCTTAACCTTGCGTGTTAATTTTATTGCGATTAAACAAAATTCGACCTTGAAATTATTTGTGTTATCTGGATTAAATTTTTATTAATTTCTTGATTTAAATGGGTAATTTATTTTTAACATTTTTAATTAAATTTATTCAGCCAAAAATATTTTATTTTTATTCATTTAATTCATTAATTTTTTCTTTTATATAAATGGTCATTTTACGGTCAAATTTTCTTGTTATTATGTTATTTTTTATGTAAATTTCATGCGGTTCTTGATGCATTTTGTATTTATTTTATTTTACTTTTATTTTTTTGATTTTATATTTATTTATATTCTCTCAGATTTTAAAATTGTTGGGCCAGCACACAAATAGCCTTGAGAATTGTTTAAATGCATCGGTAATACAGCACGAAAACCCAGCACCAAGATAACTTAAAATACAATATACAACACCAATTAAACACTTTAAAATCTGAGAGAATATAAATAAATATAAAATCAAAAACATAAAAATAAATTAAAATAATAACAAAATGCACCAAGATTCGCACGATAATTACACAAATATAACAAGAAAACACAACAAATTCGACGAAATTGAAAAAATTAATAAAAGTTCATGAAAATGAAATTTAAATCGAAAATTTGAATTAGTAATAATTCAATAAAAATCTTAAATAAAAAATTATAAAAATAAATCAAAAAATAATAAAATTAACGAATAGAATTTACTAGAAAATAACAAGGTCGAATTTTGTTTTACTGCATCAAATTTCACACGCGAGAAAAATAGGTATAAATACCGATGTGTTTTCACAAATTTTCAGTCTTATTTTTCGGAGGAAAATTTTCATTATAGAACTGTATAACTGGTTGTATGGCTGGTTGAGAGCCGTGCATTCAGGCAATTAACACGGGTAAGTGTTTTGCCTGAACACGATCACTCTCAACTGGTGCAATATTATTAGTTGGTTTTTTCGAAGAGAATTGATGGGTAATTTTTCAATTGAATTTATGTATGACTTTTCAGATCGAATTGATGGATGATTTTGTTTTTCAAATTGAATTTATGGATGATTTTTTGAATCAAATTTGTGGGTAATTTTTCAATTGAATTTATGGATGATTTTTTCAGAATGATTTATCGAATTAAATTTATGGGATTTTCGAAGTAAACTTTATGGAATGGATACAATGAATTTCAAATGTATGTAGCCGATGTAATATGCTGAATAAATATTTTATATCTACAGCCTTAGTGCATCGAAACTTTTATTCCAAATGCTATGGTAAAATATTATTTGTTATTCCTTTTCCGGCCCACAGCCAACACATAACGCAAGAAAGCAAAATCTACATAGTACAGATGCATGTAAGTGCGTGGAAAATCGCCAATGATATGTACCCGTGAAGGCTTAGCGTGCGGAACGCAGGAGTTGGAACGTCAATATTATCCGTACATAGGGGAAATTGGAGGGTAAATGAGTAGTTTATTGGCTGCTCCTTCACCATCCGTTTTCTGTAAAATTGACATAAATTTTTAACAACAATCGGCTCAAAATCTCTAACACCGAGTAGTTCAGTGGGCACTCATTAACTATAATATGAACATAAATAGATCCTAAGAACAAAAAGAGGGAATGGGTAGCGGGGAAAATTTGCGAAATCGTTGCAACAGTTAAAATGAATAGCCATCGGAAAAAGATTAATCCGAACGACCAAAATCATGAAAAATAATATTTTTAAATAAGAATTAAATAAATTAATTTGAGTTGAGGCGGAGAATATGGGCGGGACGCTGCTCAAATTTTCCGAACTAATTCAAATACTTAACAAAAATAGTAACGCAAAAATTGAATGCGTAAAATAAGGGCGGAACGCTGCTCAAATTTTCGAATTTACAAAAATACTTTATCGAAAACCGAAAAATATAGATGGACTACGGCTAATGTTGTATATCAATAAAAAATTTTTAACGCTGAGGAATAAGGAAGGATCCCTACAAAATCTTAATAATAATAACGATAATGATAAGAGTAATTTTAATTATAATAATAATAATAATTATGATAATAATAATGATAATAATGATAATAGTGATAATCATGGTATTTGTAGTAATGATTGATAATAATTATGATAATAATAATAGTAGTAATAATCATAGTAGTAATAACAATAAATATAATGGCAGTTATAGTAATAGAAATAATAATAAAGGTAATACATATAATAGCAACAACGATAATGCTAGTAATAATAATAGGAAACATTGTAGTTATAATCGGGATAAGGATGAAAGATATAATGTGGGTGTATTTAACACAACAAAGGGTATACAGGCCAAAGAATAATCATCAGCATGGACATCGATAAGAAGGACTATGAGAATAGACGTAACAATGAATGATATGAGAGTATAGGTTAACATTTGAAGGAGATAGGAGAATAATGGGACCTAAGAATCAAAAGCGAGCACAGGTCTTCTATCGACAGCTCGTGAACCCGAGGGTTGTCCGAGCAACTATAGTACTAGCACATGGTACTCAATTTTTGCGGGCAATCCACCACTTGAACACATTACCAACGTTGCTTAGCAACGGGTGCCAAGTGGATCAGAATCATTTTGTATGGCGTTACGAGGGCAACTAGAAGGATAAGCAAGAATTGGAACCCTGTAACCCACCAAAATGTTTAATTGGTGTTGTATATTGTATTTTAAGTTATCTTGGTGCTGAGTTTTCGTGCTGTATTACTGATGCATTTAAACAATTCTCAAGGCTATTTGTGTGCTAGCCCAACAATATACTAGAAAATCACAAGGTCAAATTTTGTTTTACTAAACCAAATTTAACACGCATGGTTAGGGTCATACAATAGGTATATATACCGATTCATTTTCACATAATTTTAACTCGTTTTAAAACTAGACTTCAATCTGAACAAATCAGCTTAATCAACTGTTCAATTTTACCAGTGAAAGACAAACTATCGATGTGAGTTGAGGAATGCTCGAAAAGTTTCTCCACGTCGCGTCCTTGTAACCTCGTAAGAGCTCTGCTTGGGTGTCGGCGTAGGGAAAGCCTTGATATAATTTGATGTGCCATACTAATTACAACTAATTTCGTCAATAAATATTATGAAATAAAGCAACGAATTTTTCGTCGAAATTTTTCTGGCCCACAGCCACTCACGTACCGCAAGAAAATAAAATCAACATACAATTCAGGCTGTGAAGGTGCAGTTTATCTGCCAATAGCCTGTGCCTGTGAAGGTTCCGGAGTGAATAACGCAGGGCCTAAATGTCAATAACAACCGTTAAAGGGGAAATTGGGAGGAGGGGAAGTAGTCTTTTCGCTACTCCTCCACCACTCATCTTTCCATAATTTCGACCAAAAATCATCAAACATAACGGCTAAAAATCATAAGCATTGAGTAGCTCGGTGAGCACTCTTAAAATCATAATATAAACATAACTGTCCGAAGGTCAAAATCCAAGGGAAGGAAGTGGGGAAAAAATTCGGAAATAATTGTTATGTCTAAAATTACTAGATACAAAATTGTTAAATTAAAATCATGTTATCATACGAGAAAGCCCGAGAGATTAACTACGTAAAACTAACTAATTAATATTGACTACGAGGATTCGATACTACGAACATCAACGCAGTAATATACACTAACTCCAGAAAATCATATAACCCAAAATGTTGTAGTGAAAAATTTGATTAGAATAAATAAATTGCCCAATTAACGTATAATAAAAACTGTGTTATTATTTTAGTTGAAAGAGATTTTCGGTATAACTAATTTACTCTTTGACCCAAGTGGTAACTCGCGAAATTGTCCAACGATAAAGATAAAGTATTACCCAAAATATCCCCGCTAAAAATAACCAACCACCCGCTAGAGTAAATAAAATATAATAGGATAACATTATGATACGCATCAAAAACAACCAAAATGTATTAACGAATTCTAGTACACCATTTTGGCATACGACAAAATCACGAGTCCGAAAACCACATACATAATTCAACTTCATCTCCGGAGATTAACAGTAGTTGAGAGGTAGATGCCAATGAAAATTAAGATGCCATTACGATTAGTTGAAAGGTGTACCACGTCTAAATTAAATTTGTAAATGATCGCCCAATTAGAAATTCCCACTAATTAACTACCATAATAATGAATGACGAACAATAAACTATCGGATGCATGCAGTAATTTGATCACCATGAACACATTAGGCAAGGACTCAAATCCTATAATGAGCAGAATCCAAATGAGTAGGAAAAAACAATGTTGGAAACCATTTGAAATCGCCGAGGCTTGAAAATCTGACAGGAGTACAAATCCATTCACGGTTCATGAACTAAATTTATTAATTTAATACGATTATATAAAATTTACTTAATTTAAAATCTGCAGTAATAAAAAAAAAATTCGAGCCCATGACGAGACCATCGTAGAATAATTTAGCAGTGGAAAAATGAATGGAATTTAACAAAATCAAATCAATAAGAATCATGAGCAAATAGTAGACGTGGCAAGGCACGATCTGCTTCAATCAATAAGCGGGTAGAAAATTCCACGTCAGTGAAGAATATTCAGTAGATATTACATGTCAACACGATGCTTACTGACCTGAAACTAGTTCAGACACACCTACGGGGCAGAAGGCATATAAATAGATCTCTCAGTGTCGACAATACAGAAAGTTCACAATAAAATCGTAAAATGAATTATAATCGGCGAAACGAGTCACGAGTTAGAGGCCACCCCTCTCACGTTATGGAAAATGAAGAAATTACAATGGAGCGTCGGACAGACGCCCAAGAAAGTAAGGAGTTCATTTTTTTCGTATATCTCTTTTAATTGTACATAACATTTCATGAAACTCGGACATTCGTTGTAAAATACTGACATATGTCGCTCAGAAACCCCAGTCGGAATAAGGGCAAGTTACTCGTAACAACAGATAAAACGAAATAAAAAATGAGGAAGACTCTGATCACCATCATGAAATTGAATTAAATAAATATTAAATTGGCATTTTCATTCAAATCCTCGTTCATTACTAATCTGCATGCATAAATACAAGATGAAGGTTCACCAACATTGTATTAATCTAGAATCACAATTTTACAACCTCAATTTATAAAAATCGACTACGACCGGTATCACTCGACCCATTAGGATAAGTTAGAAATCAGCCGAACGCCAACTTCATGGCACCTGAGGAATAATAAAACCAAGCGATGAATATCAACTATGAGTTGCTGACCAGAATAGACAATTTCGAGTTTTCATTGTCGTCATCACGATACCTCGCTCACCATTTAGATCAATTAAATTCCAAAAAAAGTTGGAAATAAATTTCTCATGCCTTCTTGTCCAAGCTGATGTAACGTGTCGATGAAAGGCCCCTAAGGATAGTAAAAATTGCATTAATCTCAAATTGGCAAATGAAATATAGAGACACAACCACCAAGACCTACCGAGCGTCACGGTCAACAACTTCCACAAATTGTACGGCTCAGGAACCCCAAATTACGTCAGATTTGAGGACCAGTTTAAATCACCCTCTACTGAGATCGTATCTCCGAAAAATGCATAAAAATTATATACCTATGAATCATCAGCTCACACATAAATCTATTACCTTTAGTTCTTATGATTCTCATATAAAATGCTAATTGATGTTCATTTCGATAGATTCATGGGTGGACGAATTTTGCATCACGATGAGATTCCCATCCCACTCCGCCGCTAGATGCAGACAGGCGATGTGGGATTCGAGATATTCGATTTCCCCAGTGAGAGAATCGAGATTCGGGAGACAAGGAGAAGCAGAGGATGTCGAGCTGCCGTACGTGAACTCCGCGGTCAGGCGGAAGAGATTTTGGCACGGCTCGAAGCTCTTCAAAGAAGGACCGATAAACAGGTAGAGAAGGCTCGCCGGCAATTGGAACAGATTAACGATGACATTGCGGCTGGTCTGATTCCGAGCACGATGGGTATCCCCCTTCCTATGGCATCTCATTCAAGCTCGATGACCCCAGAGTAAATCAACCAACACAGGCCATGACCGTGTCGATGCCGAAGAAGATACTTCCCAGAGGAAGTAGGACGGAGACTGGAGATCGGACGTACGGGTGGGATCACTCATACGCGCGTAGAACAGCGAGACCGAATCCAAAAACTTATCATCCAAAGTCACGCCACCATTAAATTTTGAAAAATAAAGATTTCTAGTTGTATTGTTCATGTTTACTTTTTCTTCTTAATGAGTATTTTGCCCCACAAAAGGAGATTATCACATATCTTGTAGTTAGACTTAGCACGTTTTAAAATATCATACCGATAGAAAATTTTTATTGTATAATAGATAAAGTAAACTGTTAATGATCCATTTTATTGCAGAGATGGATCCCTGTACGATACTAAATACTGATCTCAAAAAGGCTCGCAAGGAGAATACTGATCTCCACAGACAGTTACTGCAATTAACGAGGGAAATTCATCAGGTAAAATCGAGATGGATAGAGTCAGCCAAAGCAAAAACCCTATATCAGCGAGTGACGGCCGCCCAACGCGGGTGGGCCGAAGAGAAGCGATTGACACAGGCCATGAAGACTCAAATTCGAGGACTGGAGGTGGCGCTATTGACCTGCCAGGAAGGCCAAGCGGTCACCTACCCCCTGGTCTTCGTACCTGCACAGCTGGCATATCAAATTTCAACAGATGCAACTAAACCCATGGCGAAGCCACCTCAGCGCCGTCCGGGAAAAATGGAGAGAGTCAAACGACGGGCGATGAGACTTACAGAACAAAAATAACGAGAAATGTCATAATAAATAAATATTTTAGTTGATTATCTTCGTATTCAGTAAATTAGTTGACTAGGACAGGGAATAATTCACTCAAGATAATAAAGATTCAGTCGGGGTTGAGAAAGAGATAACTGATCGAATGAGAGAATTCTTAAAGCGAAAGGGTCCAGAAATAGAAATCGCACGTAAACCTACTATCAGTAGTGCGTTGAACCCGCTATGGGATAGGGCCTTAGTAGTTCCTATATGGCGCTCACCTTTGGCGATCCTATAACCAGTGGTTGCATTACCAACGTTACTTGGCAACGAGTAACCATTGGGGGCAAGATAATTTTCATTTGGGGTCAAGGACACTGACACATATAAAAAACCCCACACATGGGTCCAACGAGCTGCCGATAGAAGGCCTGTGCTCGAATTCGATTTTTAGGTCTCATTAGTCTCCTTCCAATGTTAACCTATACTTTCATCTCATTTATCTTTATGTCCATTCACCTTGTCCTTCTCATCGTTGTCCACGTTGATGATTTTGCTCCGCCTGTAAACCCTTTGTTATGTAAGTATTCACACAGTATCTATCTTACCCTTATCCCTGTTATAACTACAATGTTCCCATTATTATTACTGGTATTATCATGGTTACTATGTATTATTCTAATCCATTATCATTGCTATTACTATAATTAGTATTCTTATTACTACCATTACCCTTATATTTATTATTATTATTATGATTATTATTATTATTATTATTATTATTATTATTATTATTATCATTATTATTATTATTATTATTATTATTATTATTATTATTATTATTATTACTATTATTATTACTATTAATGTTATAATTATTGTTATTTTATAATTATCATTATCCCTACTATTATCATTATTATTATCAAGTGTTTTGTAAAGATTCGTCCTTTTTCCTCGGCTTAAAAAATATATTTTGCTTATATAAAAATTTAGCAAAAAAAAATTATATATAAAAATTAAGTATTTTCCTTGAGTCGGAAAATTTTAGCAGCGTACCGCCCTTATTTTACAATTTTATAAGGATGTTATACTATCAATTGAACAACATTCCACTTTTATTTTACTATTTTCGATAAGTATTTTACTTGATTCGGAAAATTTGAGCAGCGATCCGCCCTCATTTTGTGGTTTCAAGAGAATATTATACTAACAATCGAACAACATTTCACTTTTGCTTTACTATTTTCTATAAGTATTTTAATCAATTCGGAAAATTTGAGCAGCGTTCCGCCCTTATTTTTCGTCTCAATTCAACATAATTTATTTAATTTTTATATATTATTTGAAACATTATTTTTCCGGATTTTAGTCATTCGGATTAATCTTTTTCCGATGGCTATTCATTTTAACTGTTGCAACGATTTCGCTATTTCCCTCGCTAACCTTTCCCTCTCTTTTTCCTTATGATCTATTTATGTTCATATTATATTTAATGAGTGCCCACTGGACTACTCAGTGTTAGTGATTTTGAGCCGATTGTGTTTAAAATGTTTATGTCGATTTTATCGAAATTGAGTGCAAGAAAGTTGAGCCAAGAGACCCACTCTCGAGCTACCCACTTTTGCTATTTAGGTTCAATGATTTGACGTTCTGGACTGTCGTTATGGGTCAAATAAACTGAATGTACAGAGTATCTTCACATGTCTTATTAATTTAGAGCCAAATTTCGGGAATGTCAATGTCCTGTAAATTCATTAGATTAATCACATATAATTTTTCCCGGATATCAATGGCATAACGGTTTGATGAACCAAATATCAAAATCTAAACGTTAATGGTCCGAAAATTTTGATAGCTAAATGGCATATACAATTATTGAAGAAATTAAATATAGACCCGTTTACATATTATTAATATTATGAGTTTAATAGTTAAATTAATTACAAAATTTCTTACATATCATTAATTCTAAGGTTTTAATTAGATAAAAGAATATTTATTATCAATAACTAAACTAAATATAAGCCTACTTGAAACATTAAATAGATGAATTAAATACAAAATTACTTATATATCATCAATTCTAAGGTTTTAATCAGATAAAAAATATATTTATTTTCAATAACTAAAAATACTTATTATCAATAACTAAACTCGATATAAAACTACTTGAAATATTTAATAGATAAATTAAGTACACAATTACTTACATATCATTAATTCTAAGGTTTTAATCAGAAAAAAAACTATTTATTATCAATAATTAAATTCGATATAAAACTACTTGCAACATTATTAGCCCTGACATTTCAGTAATTAAACATAAAATTCAATAATATAACCTAAAGGTATAAATACTTAACTATCACGAATAAAAACTTCCTTAGACATTTTAAACATAAAATCCAATAAATTAAGTTAAATTCAAGAATTCATAAGTATCATTAATCTTAACGGATCAAATAGACCAAAGAATGAAAACCCTGTAGTACTCTAACTTGCATTCTACTCTCCTATTCTGGTTAGATTCTGATAGTAAAAAGTAATTTGGAAGTTGCTTCTTCTTGTCGCAATCATACTTAGCGGAAATGAATCATGGTCTCCTTAACGCATTAGGTATGGCTCATTCTATTCATTAGGATCTGGGCATAGTTACTAGCTTAATCGAATAATGCTGGGTTGGTTTATAATCATGTACAGTACTAATTCATGTTTTCTAAATGCTCCTTTTATCGCGTTTCTGACCAACAAATTATCATCGGGGTCTGCAAGGTTGGTAGTGTCTTATTCAGTGCTATGGCTCGGAAGCAATGATTAAATATTTTATATTAATATATTATTAGGATTACCTTCCCATATCCTTGTCATCTTCACTTCGGCCTTCCGTGGAGTTTCGACTGCCGTGTTTGATTTTAGTGGATTCCGATGCATTATAAATTGTGAAAATAAATGTGGTAATCGGGTGCATCCACTATATATACTTGTGGATACGCACATCTGTAATTGGAGACCGAAGTTATTGTTGTCGCACACAGCACGGTTGAAAATTCTGTGTGTGTGTACTGCTATTCAAAAGAGGTGAGAGAGATGTGTGTGCATTGACTTTCTTAATCGATTGATTTTAGTTAAATGTCAAGTCGATGTGCTAGTGGCCAGTGTGTATTTGGTTACTGTTTCCAATTCTCAGTCGGCATCTCTCTTGTCCCCACAATTTATTAATGGAATAATCAATTGAAAAATTCAGTAATTTCTTTTCTGGCTTGGTGAAACTAAATTAATTTCGAAACTTTTCTATTTTAGCCTGACTGCGACGAATTTTAGTCTTACAGCTGCAGATCAATTCAGTTATTCAAATTTGAAGTAAGAAATTCTCATGTAAACGTCCCCTGATAGTAGTTAAGTCTTTTTAGATAATGGAGCGATGTTGTTATTCAGTGATGACTTAGACGAGAAATTTAGAACGATCGGATTCAAGCAATGATTCTATTATCTGGTAAATTTGCATTCTTGCATATACTTATTTAATAACTGTTCGTCATTAGGGCCTTGTGGGATTGATTCTACGATGGATTTTACGCGGATATTTTGTTGTTTAACCGTCAGATGAGTTCGTTCGCTGTTATGCATGTTCGATTCGACTACGAAGAACTGGTTGGGGCATGGATTTCGAGTAATTATTCGATATGCGATTTGATTGCTTGGTACGACTATCCACGATTTGCATTCGTATGAAAAGTTTATTTCGTCTATGTGATTATCAACGATTATTAGCGGTTCTTAACAGTAACCTACGGCTACTTCGGGACTTACGATTTTGTAATTGGAATTCATGATTTGCTAGCTCAATCCTTTCGTTCATGTGTCTTTCTAATAAATTTGTGATTTGATTTTATTAATTTTTTGTTGTTTTTCATTCCATAAGTGTATTGTAGTGATGGAATTCAGTGTATACAGTTATTTGATTTATTTATAATAGAGTGGGGCTATGGTATAAATCTATTTTTCGAAGTATTTTACGAGTTGTTGGGAGTAGTTACGGGTGATATTACTTTATGACGGAACCTTTGGGGATTTTAAGTGGTTCTCGAATTATTTCTTTCATTATTATATATTCATGTCAATTTTATGAAGGTCGTCGGCGTCCTGTGGAAAATTTTGATTCACCAAGTTTTTATTGAGATTTATGAGTTTAATTTTTCTTTTATAAATGAAATAGCTATAAATTTTTAGTGAACTACCATTGATCTTTAAAAGTTAGGTTAAATTATGATCAATTTTAGCCATTATAACAACTTGAAATACATTAGTAATCAATATAATTTTAATTAATTTAGAGATCACAGCAACGATTTGATTACATTAAGTTCCCCGTCTCCTTCCCTTAATTGATCCTAAGGTAAATTTGTGTCAATATTAAGAGTTTATGAGTGCCCACTGGACTACTCGGTGTTGTAATTTTGAGCCGTTTGTTGTAAACAATTTTAGGTCTAGTTTATGGGAAATGAGTGATGATGAAATATCCAAAAGACTATTCCCTCCTCAACCCATTTCCCCTATACGGAATAATGATTTTACGTTCCAGCTACTGCGTTCTCACGCCGTAGCCTTCACGGGCACGAACTATTGGCGATTATACACGCACTTACACAGTTTGATAGGATGTATTAAGTTAATATCTTGCATGATGTGTCGGCTGTGGGCCGGAAAAATTTCGACAAAAGAATATTTTTATATAACTTTTATTGGACATCATATACATAAACGTGTTTGTCATATTCAGATTCGAATTCACATTCCAACATTTCCCCACGCCGACATCCCAAACAGAGCTCGTATGAGGTTGTTTGGATGCGACGTGGAGTAAGTTGTCAAAACATCTCTTCCTCACATCAAAATTATTTCACTGATTCAAGACTTTGGTTCGATTTGTTCAGATTAAACTGATTCAAGTTTTCAAAACTGATTGAAATTATGTGAAAATTAATCGGTATATATTCCTATTGTACGACCCTAACCTTGCGTGTTAAATTTGATTTAGTAAAAGAAAATTTGACCTTGTGATTTTCTAGCATATTCTAATCTTAATTTTATTATTTTTATAATTTAATTTGACAATTTTATTTTTAATTTTTTAATTGAATTGTTTCCAATTCAAATTATTTAATTTTTGTTCCATTTTTATGGATTTTCGCATTTTTTGAAAAATTGTCGAATTTCGGTCAAATTTTATGTTCTCATGTTATTTTTATGTTTATTTCGTGTGGATCTTGTTGCACTTTGTTGTTATTTTAATTTATTTTTGTGTTTTATGATTTTATATTTAATTGTTCTCTTTCTCATATTTTAGCAGGGTTAGTTGATGTTTTATAGATCTGATTTTAAATCTGCCTATTGTATTTGCGTGTGTATTTCCGATTCATTTAAACGATTCTCAAGGCCGTTTGTGTTCTGACCCAAAACTAGGATAGGAGACGAGTTAAAGTACCATATAGTTCCATGTTCTTTTTTTCGTTTAATGATAACGACATTTCGTAATTTAATATTTAATTCATTTATTCCACCCTTAAGATGATGATAGTTTGCAATTACTTCCTTTTCATATTTAATTTGTTTATTCCATCCTTATGATGATGATAGTCGGTAATTAATTTTGTTTTCATTTAATTTCTTTAATCGCTATGATAATAATATTTGTATTTTAATGCGTAAATTTTAAACTTTACTTGGACTCATTAAAATTTTGGGGAAAGTTGTGAATTTTATTTAAATCACATTCAGATTCTCTCTCATGTTTTATCCAAAAATTTCCTTTAACCTTTACAATTTATAATGCATAGAAGTACGATATGTTGGCACAATAGTGGGATTGATTATAAACGGAGATCGAATACGAAGGACAAATGTCTTGTTTGATGATGTTTCCATGACCATCTTATTTAGTTAGTAGTTAATTATAGGTTTTGCGATCATGTCGAATAGGGATATGCAGGTTCTCAGTAGAATGAATAGTATAGCTAACAGATGCTTGCTCGGAATTGAACAGTTAATGGGGTGTGAAAGCTGGGAGTTGCAATAAAGTCGCGCAGCCGTTAAGATGTATCCGCGAAATCAAAATAACTCAAAATTAATAATAAAATCCCAAGGTGCAAACCCAGCCGAACGTAACCGCATTTGATACCCCAACAAACTGGTTATGCTCTACGTAAATCGACTACGCCATGAGCCTACCATCATTTAAGAACATGACCGACTAATCCATAATCGGGAGGACGTAGACTTACCTACCTTAGTATCAGAGATTTAAACGCCAAAACGAAAAACTGAGACTTTCCGCTGTTATCATATTACGTTGTTATTTAATAAATAATTGCGATTGACTTTTAAATTCGTATAAATAATGCAAAAATTAAAAATTACGAATCCGCATCGGAAACAAGCCAGAGAAGAAATTTTATAGTACTAAACGCACCAGTGAGGGACCAGGAAAAGAAAGCGCACGTAAACCTTCTAACGGTAGCGCGTTGAACCCATTTTGAGGTCGAGCCAGAGTAGTTCCTTCGTGGTGCTCACCTTTGGCGATATCAAAACCAATGGTTACATTACCAACGTTGCCTAGCAACGGGTAACTATTGGGGCAAAGAAAATTCTATTTGGGGTCAAGGTTACTCCAACCATAAACCCCACACTACCAACAGTTAATATTCGAAGAATTTATGAAAATAATAAATTACAACAATTTGCAACTAGAGCATGGATGCCTACTACTGGTGGGTTACTGGGTTTTGCTAATTGTTTGAACCTTCCTATAGTTGCCCCGGTAACGCCATGTAAATATTTCTAGCTACCACTCGGCACCAGTTGCTAGGCAACGTTGGAAATGTGTTCGAGTGGGTGGATTGTCCGCAAAAAGTGAGCGCTATTACTAATGCTGTAATTGCTCGGACAACACCTGGGTTCAACGAGCAGTCGATAGAAGACTGATGCTCGCTTTACAAGTCCCTTGTGTGATGGTTATTACGATTAGAGATTCATCAAAGTGAGAGCTAAATGCGGTGGTGGCGTTCTTAGAGATAAGACAACGACTACCTGACGAAGGGTGAGTACTCATGAAATAGCTACGGGTTTTTAATACTCCTCAAGTTTAAAATACCCTTTTTGAATAATTAAACAACCTTTATAATTTAATTAAATCTACAGATGAAGCAAGTTTGAATCAAATGAGTTTTGTTCGACATCCGAGCGGCTCTACGTCTGGCACGCTCTTTTCGCCCCGGCCTGTAACTGCTGGACGGTGTGGTAGTAGGAGTTACGGCGGGCGTTGGTTTGGTTATTGAGTCCCGATAAGCCAATTGGGATGGTGCGAAGACAAGAGGGTAGGTCACCGCCTCTCCTTCCCGGCTGGCCGACAAGGCAACTTCCAACCCCCTTATCTGCGTTCCAAGATTTTGATTTATTTGTCGCTCATCGGCCCAGCCCTTTTGAGCAGCGGTGAGCCGGTGGCGAAGGGGCTTGACCTTAGCTGGATCCACCCATGTGGCTTTTACTTGTTGTATTTCTTTGGTGAGCTGGATGATTTGCCTATACAGTGCTATGTTGGCTTGCTGGGCACGAGTCAGCTCTTTTTGCAGTAGTTGGATGGGTTCCATGGCTATTAAAAGAGACATTTAAACGATTTGTTATAGACAACGACAAAAGTTTATGCAATAAACAAAAGGAATTCTCTCATTAAAACATTCACACAAATAAGAATAATTATCTAAAATTAACAAACTATTTATTCGATCAAAGTTTAACTAAATCAGGGAGTTACATTGAGTCACAGGAAGTCTCTATCCTGGGCTGGCAATTCAGGAGGCAGGAAACCCCCTTTCGACCCACTCCTCCGGAGAATAGCCGGATATAGTCATTACGGGCCGCTTAGTATTGCGGGTCCGCGTGGTTTTCGGTCGGTTGTCAAGTGAGACTCTGCAGTGCAGCGGATGTTGATAACTGCTGGCGATCCGACCGGCGAAAAGATCCTCTTCAACATTCGCCAAGTATTGGCGAGCTCGGACTACTTGCAGATCCACCTGCAGTTGGTGGTTTTCGAGCTGCTCGAGAAGATGACGGGCCTGCTCGCGGATCTCCCAGGCCGGGCTCCATTCCTCCCATGGTCTATCGGCTAGCCACAAGTCATGGTCACTTTCCGATTGCCGGTCGATTTGTTGAGGCTCCGGTTGAGGAAACTCGGGGCATCCCTCCTGCCGGAATCGTTCCCATGCCCATCTCCATTGATCCGCAATGTGGACTGAAACATAGGCCATCGGGTTGGATCTCTCTGCATGATGAAGAGTCATTAATGTTATTATACATTTATGTTTCATTTAATAGCTTTCACTGTAAAAATAAATGCGAATAAATCTGGGATATACCCCGTAACAGGACCTTATAATAAGAGATGTACGCAGAAAAACAACATTATGAGTAGCCATCATTTGTCACGAACATTTACGAATCATAAAATGGTGCGGGTTGAGGATATTTCGAGAACGATGTAGACGGCAATTTCTTTAATCATAACCTAAGTTGAATGTCTGTAGCAATTTTGCAATTGTTAAATGAAAATTGAAATTTTTAACTTCGACTTCCTAGAAAATTACTAAGTTGGTAGGCCTTACTTTTCACAAATAGATATGGTAGTTTAATTACGGATAATTATTAACCAAAACTTAAAAAAATTTAAAACAAACAAAAATTTCAATAACTAGTTACAATCTGTCACATTTAAAAACAAACAAAATTTAAATATAGTTACAATCTGTCTATAGCCTATGTCGTCAACACCACCAAATCCTGACAGCGGTCTCGAAGCTATAGTTAAGACATCAATTACTTGGAAATTTCGACTAAAATCATCAAACTATTAGGGTTGAATAAAATCTGTTTTTGCGAATCGTTTGATTAGGGGCATTATAAATGGTCCGCCCAAAATTCCTATAGAACTTACGCTGGATATTTGACGAAACCAAAATTGCAGGGTTAAAGGATCCTCTATCTGGCGAAATTTCATGAGGAGTGTCAAAAATCATGGTTAACGTATCCATTTCTGAGCGTCCGTAAATCAGAGCATCTATTGTCAAATGATTAATCAAAAAAAATAAAGTGGAATTAAAATTATTAGTCAAGTAAAACATAATTACATTATCAATTTATAGTTAGTTAAAATCAAAAAAGAATAATTTAAGATTTTATTTGATGGGTATTGTTAGGTACGAGTTACATTATTTAAGTCAGAAATTAAGATTACTTGTTTCATCCGAAGCAGGTTCCACAAGTTCCACCTGGGGTATCGGCGATTCGTCGTTATTGAGCGATTTGTTAAGCATCTGGCGAAAGAAGATATTATTCCAGTTATTGATTTTATTTATAGGGACGACGATGATTGGGTGTGCTTGCACACTGTCTATCGGTGTGTTGGCAGGTGGGTGAAGATCGTTGGCGACATGAGAGGAAGTCGACATTTAGATAGATTAATCGATTGGATTATGATCTTATTCTAATCTGACGGTTTTTATTTTTATAAACAATCGGTTCAGTCACGACATCCGCTTGGACTTTAGGATTCGATCTTCATCCATCATGACGTGATATTAAATAGGCGATAAATGCATATTCATTCTCTGAATGATAATCGAATTCGGAATTGGAAATTGGGTAAGTTTTTGGAGGTTAACATCGGAAAACTCTCATGTGTCATTGCCAATCTCATAATTTCACTGCGAGTGTTCCCATGTTAATTCCCATATTCAACATTGTCTTTATTTTAATAATATTTAAATAATTTGTTTCTAAATGTTTCCGTGATGTCGCAATTCGTGAATGATCATAGGTATCCTCCTATCTGCAAGTATTGGATTTTATTTTATTGGCTTTTACTTCTGCCTAATTGATCCTTATGGTGTTAAGACTTTGCTTCGTTCAATTATTTATTTATCGTTCACTCTACGTAATTACGAGCTACCGTAATGTTGAACAGTTTTATTTTATATAACTACTAGTTTATTATTCAATTCTAGGAAATGTTAGAGATTTAGGCTTCTGGCAAATCGTGGGTTTATTTGTGACGATGGTTGAGATTGGGAAATCATTTATGGTCTTTGAACCTGTCGAATATTTTCGGTCACAAGTTAAATGATTTTACAGTGGAACGGGTATCAAACATGGAGAGCCGGTGCCGTAGTGTTACTAGTTAATGTCGAAGTGATACAAAGGAAACGGAAGACAGGTGGATTGTTATATCAGTCAGTTGGCTTCTCAAGAGGAGTTGGATGTTTTCCTTTTATTTGGTTAATAAACTTTCCTCTACTCTATCAGTATTTTGTATTTTTAAATTTTTAATTATTTAGGTTAATTTACTTTTATGCGGGAGTCACTTCTGATCGACAGTTGGGCTTGGTAATAACTACTTTTCATTTATAAGAGATTTTGAAAAGGCTCTTCTATCATTTCTTATTGGTAAAATATACTCTGGTTTGGAAATTGATTAAATCTACTACTTTATTGAGAGTTCATAGTAATTCGTTTAATAAATTATTACTCGCATTTATAATGTTATTTGATTTAATTTCATAGCAGTGATTTCGTTTCTTAATTTTATTCCCCGTCACCATTCCCTTTAATAAGCCTTAAATACATTTTATGTTTATATTATATTTAATGAGTGCCCACTGGACTACTCGGTGTGGTGATTTTAAGCCGTATGTGGATCAGTTAATGTCGAATTTAAAGAAAACTAGAAACGAGGAAGTAGCCAAAAGACCCCTTCCTTATTTATCTTTTCTTCTATACGGAATAATATTGACGTTCCAATCCCTGCGTTCCGCACGCCGGGTCTTCACGGGCACAGATCATCGGCGATATTCCACGCACTTACACGAATCTGAATAATATGTGGATTTTGTTAACTTGTGATGTGTCTTGGCTGTGGGCCGGAAAAATTTCGACAATAAAATAATTAATGAAAAATAAACTGATTTTAGGTTTTATAATTATTTATTAATATATATAAAGCAATACAACAAATTACTTGTTAAAGCATAACATCATACCAAATAAAATTACTACTCTCCCCACGTCGACATCCAAGCAGAGCTCTACCGAGGTTGCGAGGACGAGACGTGGAGAGAGAGTTTCCAAATAAAACTCTCACTCACCTAAAATAGATTTAAAAGTATCGAGTGATTTCAAAAAATTCAAAATATAGTTTTCAAAAACGATTCTAACGATTTAAAAATGGTTAAATTTTATGTGAAAATGCATCGGTATATATACCTATTTTCTGTCCTTAACCTCGCGTGTTCTTTTTGATTTAGTAAAACAAAATTCGACCTTGATATTTTCTAGTGTATTCTAGTCTTAATTTTTATTATTTTTTAATTTATTTTGATAATTTTTTATTTGAAATTTTTATTGAATTATTTCTAATTCAAATTCTTTGATTTTAATTTCATTTTCATGAAATTTTCATTTTTGTTAAACTATCAAATTTCGGTCGAACTTGTTGGGTTTTCGTGTTATGTTTATATTTATATCGTGCGGATCTTGTTGCATTTTGTTATTATTTTAATTTATTTTTATGTTCATGATTTTATATGTAATTGCTTTTCTCTCATATTTTGCTAGGTTTAGTTGATGTTTTCATAGGTTTGAATTTAAAGCTGCATGTTATATTTGCATGTGTGTTACCGATTCATTTAAACATTTTACAAGGCCGTTTGTGTTCTGGCCCAACACTACTAAATTATTAACTCCATCTATTTCATATTGTATTCCATTCTACTATTGGATTCGCAGTGAAGACAGCCCAGAAAAAGATGAAATATTTCCAATGATAAAACAGAATGCGGCTAGATTCAAAAAGCCTTTTCATGTCGAATTTTGTATGCGTGCAGGCTTACCTGGAACTGATTAAATATGATGTTATATTAATAAAATTTAATTGTTAATTACAGTGTTTTAATTTTTTTATGTAGCTGTTTTGTGACTCATCATACAAATATTTATAGTAAAGTAACTGCTGGTGGGTTACTGGGTTTTGCTATTTGTTTGAATCTTCCTATTGTTACCCCGGTAACGCCATGTAAATATTTTCTAGATACCACTCGGCACCCGTTGCTAGGCAACGTTGGAAATGTGTTCGAGTGGGCGGATTGTCCGCAAAAAGTGAGCGCTATTACTAATGCTGTAATTGCTCGGACAACCCTCGGGTTCAACGAGCTGTCGATGGAAGACCTATGCTCGCTTTGTAATGTCCCCTGTTTGAGAAGTTTCGAGGTCAGACTCATGTTGATGGGTAAAGATGGAATGACGTTCATTTGACGAAGCGTGAATACTCATGACTTTTCTGTAGTATTTTTAATATCTTTCGCATTTTAAAATATCACCTTTTGAATATTGAACAATGTTTATAATTTAATTCAATTCATGAATAACACAAGACAATTTAGTTGAGTTTATTGGCCAAGCGGGCGGCTCTGCGTCTGGCGCGTTCCTTGCGCCCCGGCCTGTACCTGCTTGAGGGTGTCGTCGATAGAGTCGCAACTGGCGTTGGATTGTTGGTTGAATCTCGATACGCCAATTGAGATGGGGCGAAGACAAGAGGGTAGGTCACCGCCTCTTCCTTCCGACTGGCAGACAAGGCAACTTTTAAGCCCCTTATCTGTGTCCGGAGGTTCTGATTTAATTGTCGCTCATCGGCCCAACCCTTCTGAGCGGCCGTGAGTCGGTGATGGAGGGGTTTAAGTTTCACTGGATCCACCCAGGTGGACTTTATTTGCTGGATCTCTTTCGTGAGTTGTATTATCTGCTCATATAGAGCTTTGTTTGATTGTTGGGCACGGGAAAATTCTTTCTGTAAGAGCTGGATAGGCTCCATTTCTAATAATATAAATAATTAAAGGTTTGATATCGCAGGAGGACCATATTTATACGAGTTATATTTAAACAAATAGCCAAATAAAGAGATTATTTACATTATAAAAAATCTAAACCAATTATTAAAAGGACACTTAATTTATTTATTACAAAAACATTTATCAAAATTTAAGAACTAGTTTATGACGAGGGGGTGGATTAGGGAAAACCCTTTTCCACCCATTCCTCCGGCGTATAACCGGAGATGGTCATGATGGGCCATCTTGTATCCCGAATTCGGGCCGTTGCTGGTCGGGAGGCTTGTGCGACGATACCTTGCTGAGGGTGCCGATAGTTGTTGGCGATCCGGCCCGCCAATAGGTCCTCCTCGACATTCGCCAGATACTGGCGAGCCCGGACCACTTGTACGTCCACCTGTCGTTGGTGGGCCTCCAGTTGCTCGAGGAGATGCTGAGCTTGCCGGTGGATTTCCTCGGCCGGGCTCCACTCTTCGGCCAGCCATTGGTCACGAACGTCTTCCGTTGTGTTGGTCAATTGAAATCTCGACGGGGGAAACTCTGGGCACTTCTCCTGCCGGAAGCGTCCCCACGCCCATCTCCACCGATCCGCAAGGTGAGTCGGCATGTAACTCCTCGAACTAAGCTTTTCTAAATGCAAAAATCATTAACCGCGTGTATATATTTTTATCAAAAGAAATGAATAAATGAACAATTACAAAATTTGGATTTACTCCTGTGTGAAACCATACTGGGGGATTCAAAACTGTCCAAGCCCTTTTGTCAAATCGATGGCAAAAAATCTTACGGTTCAGTGGGTATTTTACTCTAGTAGTTAACATTAAATTATTTCCATTTTCTTTACTGTGGTATATTTTTTCGGCAATATATATATATATATATTTAATTGATTTTCCAAATATCTTATAGTGAATACAATTGATTAATTGCAAATAATTTGTTTTATGTATTACCCACCATTATATATATAATTATTATACTTTTCATATTTGCTATTAAAAAATAATTTTCCTTTATTTAAAACATAAAGTAAATAATTGTCTAACGCGACTGGAGAAATATTACTAAAATTTGTCTGTAGAAATATTTTGTAACAAAAATAATCTCTTAATTCTCGAATCGAAATTAACATTTTATTGAAAAGAAACACGACTAAATTTTCATTATGTATAATTAATTCTATATGAATTTCAAACAAAAATGATGATAACAAATTAACTAGTTACATATTTTCATTGGATAAGCTCTTTTTTCTAATAAAAACAAATTGATTGAAAATTATTTTTAATTAAAATATTGCATTTTGAGATATAATCAATAATTTTGTGAGAAACTCCTGGGAATTTTACATGATTAATAAAATAATAAACATATAGTAATTAACAAGCGACATGTGAGTAGGTTTGATGGTAATAATGGTAATTACGAGGTGAACAAAACTGATATTAATATAGTGAGGTGAATAAATTCTATTGAGGGTCGTGATGTCAAAAATTTAATGGTTTAGATAAAATAGATTAATGGTCGAATTGGTAGTATTATTTGCAGAGATAATGGGTGAAGAATTAATTAATTTTATAATCAATGATGTTACTAAAAGAAAAAATCAGTGGTGACAAGAATATCGATGAAATATTATGAAACTTATTGGGAATAAATGTTACTTATCGTTAATCAAATATATTTTACGAAATTCTTACACTCTATTGTCATATCCAGATTTGTCACGGCCTCTTCGTTGAGTATCTTAGGTGACGACTCTTCATTACCCAAAATTTGTCGGGAATTCATGTTAAAAAATCCAAATTTTCTGTTAAATGGTAGTTGGGATTACACTTTTATTGAATCGATAGAGTGGGTCTCTCTTATACGTACTTCCTGTTGAAATTATTTACACACTGTGCCAGATGGTGATTGATAAAATTCAGTTTATGTGTTTGGTGAATGATCGACGTTCGGATGGATTGGATTATGATCTCATAAACAATCGCGACATTCGCTCGAACTTTATAATTGTATTTATCAAGATATTAATTGTTGATATGCCTTAGCTACTTCTTCAATTTTAAGAATGGCCATTGAAATTCGGCGTTGGAGCTCGGTAAGTTTTTTCTTCTTTGGATACTAACGGCGGAAAACTCGCATTGTCATCGTCAACTTCACGATTTCACGGCGAGTGTTCCCACGTTATTTCCAATTCTCGACAATTTATTTGAGTTTTTATTTTATTAATATTTAATCCATGCATTCATTTGAAATTTCGTGAGTTTACCGTTCCAGAAAGATCGTGAGCATCCTCTCATCTACAAATGTTGAAATTTAATTACCGGTTTATATTCCTACTCACTGGATCTTTACAGTATTGAGTTTATCACATTCAATTATCATTCAATTTTTAGGAGACGTCGAGCCGTTATGTTTTATACAATTATTGGTTTAATATTCAATACTGGAACAATGGTGGTAATTTAAGCTTCTGGCGATCGTGGTTGGGTTTGTGATGGTGATCGGGGATTGGGGAATCATTCCTGATCCAAGAGCTTGTGAACCCTTTTTAATCAAAATTAAACAGTTATATTTTAGAAGAATGAGTATCAACTGTGGATGGGCCTATTCGTTGATTTATTTGTTAATGTTGCAGTGATCTAAAGGCAGGAAAACAGATGGGTCGGTTCAGTTAGCTGTTCAAGAGGAGTTTTGTAATCTTCTTTACAATAAAGTTTTCTCTTATTCTATCGGTGTTTATACTTTTGATCTAATTATTTTAGGCTAATTTATTTTTATGCGGGGCCAATTTTTGATTTATAGTTGGCTTTTATAAAAAAGGGTGCCTCTATTAGCTGTACTGATGGATATATTCTGGATTAGGATCTGATTAAATTCACTACTTTACTGGGAAGTAGTGGGATGTGTCACATCCAGCACATGTCACATCCAGCACAGTACCTCCTACCCCTCCCCCCCGGCTGAGAGAAAATTTTTCTAAGTCCAAAAGTACAAAAAATTTTTAAGACAAAGACAATGACTCATTCAAGGTCATTGAAACAAAGACCATGACTCATTCAAGGTCATTGGATGACTCATCAATTTTTTCAAGGTAATTTAAACAAAGACCATGACTCATTCAAGGTCATTGGATGACTCATCATATTTTATAATATTTTTAATTTTAAACAAAGACCATGACTCATTCAAGGTCATTGGATGACTCATCATATTTTATAATATTTTAAATTTTAAACAAAGACCATGACTCGTTCAAGGTCATTGGATGACTCATCATATTTTATAATATTTTTAATTTTAAACAAAGACCATGACTCATTCAAGGTCATTGGATGACTCATCATATTTTATAATATTTTTAATTTTAAACAAAGACCATGACTCATTCAAGGTCATTGGATGACTCATCATATTTTATAATATTTTTAATTTTAAACAAAGACCATGACTCATTCAAGGTCATTGGATGACTCATCAATTTTATAATATATATTTTTAATTTAATTATTTAATATCTTTAATTATTGTTTTAATCAAGTCATATATTATTTATTTATTTTTAAATTATATTATTATTAAATTAATTGTTTTTTTATCAAGTCAATTATTTTATTTTTAAATTATATTATTATTATTAATTTTTTTTAATGAATGAATATTGTTTTAATCAAGTCAATAATATTATTTATTTATTTTTAAATTATATTATTATTATTAAATTGTTTGTTTTAATGAAGTGAATATTGTTTAAATCAAGTCAATAATATTATTTATTTTTATTTATTTATTTTTATATACTATAATTTTTTTTATCAGTCAATATATTATTATTATATTGTCTGTTTTAATGAAGTGAATATTGTTTTAATCAAGTCAATAATATTATTTATTTATTTTATTTTTATTTTATTTATTTTATATACTATAATTTTGTTTTAATCAGTCAATAATATTATTTATTTTTTTTATTTTATTTTATTTATGTAATATACTTTAATTTTTTTTTGTTTAATTAAGTCAATATTTATATATTTATTTACTATTTTAATTATATATTATATTATTGTTATTGTTATTGTTATTATTATTATTATTATTTTTGTTATTATTATTATTATTATTAATTATTTATTATTATTATTTATTATATAAATTTTTATTTATTATTATTAATTATTATTATTATTATTACTGTTATTATTATAATTATTATGATTATTATATTATATTTTATTATTATATAATATTATTATTATTATTATGATTATTATTACTTTTTTTTTATTAATGTTTTTATATTATTTTTTATTTTTATTATTATTATTTTATTATAATTATTGTTATTATTATTATTATTATTGTTATTTATTTATTTTATTATATTATTTTTATTTTTTATTATTATTATTATTATTATTAATATTATTATTATTATTATTATTTTTATTATTCTATTAATACTTATAAAAACTTTAATTATTATTATTATTATTAATATACTTATTACTTATAAAAACTTTAATTATTATTATTAATACTTTTAAAAACATTTATTAATATTAATACTTATAAATACTTATAAAAATGTTATTATTATTATTATTATTATTACTATTAATAGTATTATTTATTATTATTATTATTAATATACTTATTACTTATAAAAATTATTAATACTTATAGAACTTTAATTATTATTATTAATATACTTATTACTTATAAAAACTTTAATTATTATTATTAATACTTTTAAAAACATTTATTAATATTAATACTTATAAATACTTATAAAAATTTTATTATTATTATTATTATTATTATTATTAATATTAATAGTATTATTTATTATTATTATTATTAATATACTTATTACTTATAAAAATTATTAATACTTATAGAACTTTAATCATTATTATTAATATACTTATTACTTATAAAAACTTTAATTATTATTATTAATACTTTTAAAAACATTTATTAATATTAATACTTATAAATACTTATAAAAATTTTATTATTATTATTATTATTAATATTAATAGTATTATTTATTATTATTATTATTAATATACTTATTACTTATAAAAATTATTAATACTTATAGAACTTTAATTATTATTATTATTGTTATTTTTATTATTATTATTATTAATATTTTTATTATTATTATTAATATACTTATTACTTATAAAATTTATTATTATTTTTTATTAATACTTTTAAAACTTTTTATAATATTATTATTATTATTAATATTATTATTATTTTTATTATTATTATTACTTATAAATTTGTAAATTTTATTCTATTTTATTATTATTTTGTATAAATATTATTATTATTATTTTTATTATTATTATAATTAATATTTTTATTATTAATATTATTATTAATATTATTATTATTATTATTATTGTTATTTTTATTATTATTGTCAAGGTTATTGGATGACTCATCATAATTTTTCAAGGTCATTGAAAAGTAGGTCAAGGTCATTCAAAAGTAGGTCAAGGTCATTCAAAATTTCTCAAGGTCATATTATTTTTAAACATTTTCAAATTTTAATTTACTACTTATAAAAAATAAGTAGTATATATTTGTAAATTATTTTATTATTATTTTTATTATAATTAATATTTTTATTATTATTATTAATATTATTATTAATATTATTATTACTTTTAATTATTCTGTTATTACTTATAAAAAATTTTATTAATACTTATAAAAACTTTAATTATTATTAATATTAATATTTTTATTAATTTTATTATTATTATTATTTTTAATATACTTATTACTTATAAAATTTATTAAAATTTTTATTATTATTAATACTTTGAAAACTTTTTAATATTTATTATTATTATTATATTTATTATTATTATTTTTATTATTATTATTATTATTATTTTTAATAATATTATGATTATTATTAATGTATAAAACTTCTATTATAAGGAAATAATTTTATTATTATTAATATTAATATTAATATGATTATTAATATTATTAATTAATATGATTACTTATTAATATTGTTTAATTATATTTATTTTTATTATTATTATAATTATTATTATTATTGTTTTTATTATTATTATTGACTTATTTTTTTAAGTAATGTTTTAATATTTATTATTATTATTATTTTCAAGGTTATTGGATGAATCATAATATTATTTCAAGGTCATTTAAAAGTAGGTCAATGTCATAGTATTTTTAAACATTTTTAATTTTAATATACTACTTATTTTTTATAAGTAGTGTTTTAATGTTTTTAAATTTTAATTTTATTATTATTATTATTTTTATTATTATTATTGTTATTTTTATAATTATTATTAATATTACAAGTTTTTATTATTATTATTTTCATTATTATTTTATATAAATTTTCAACAAAGTATATAAAATTAATATTGATTAGAAAAAGTTTTTTCAATTGTGGTTCATAGTATACAGGGATAGAACAATTGTAAATGCTTGTAAAAAGTTAAAGAAAAATTCTATATTTTTAAGAAAATATGGGCAAATACATATCAAAACTAATTATGGCTCAAATGTGTGTGTTAAACCATCGATATGTTACAGTGTTTATGGAAAAACTTTAATGAAAATATGTGTAATTTTTCAACAATTTATGAAATATTTATTTTATGGCTAATAATGTGTATGTGTTAAATCATAAAAATAGTTCAATATTTATGTAAAGTTTGAGATTGTTAAGAAAATGTATATAATTTATGATACACACGCGTTTTTGATTGAAATATGTGTGTTTGTTTTACCAATATAAGAAAAACTATGGACAATTTTTAAGAAAATACACGTAATTTATGATTATCATGGGATTAGAATTTGATTAAAGTTGTGAGAAAGTTGTTAAATTTGAGATAAAACTGATTAATTTGTAAATAATTTTATTACTTTGAAGAAATTTTAAAATAAGACCTTCAGCAAATTGGTAAGAAAATAGTAGTTATTGAGTAATACTTATTAAAATTACCAAAGTTTTTGACAAATCTTGATAGGTCTTTAATAAAATTTGTTAGTACTTTGAATAAGAATTTAAAAAAAAAAAGTTTCAACACAGTAGCAAATCGTAAAGAAACTAGTACTTATCAGTTAATTAAATTAACTAAGTTGTAAAATAATTGAAAAAATTTTTTAGAATTTTTAAAATTTTAAGATTGTTAGGTAATTGTTCTAGGTACTTGTTGAATAAAAATTAATGTATTTTATCAACAGCTCATAGTTTTTAATCGTACAATTTCTCTTCATTCCTGGAAATAATCGTAAATATTTAAATTATTCAGAAAATTGTCAATAAAAAAACATAAATAATAGTAACCAAATATTTTTAAATACTAGTCAATTTTAATTTTTAATTTAATTACAAATATAATAATAATAAAATAAATACTTGTATACAAATAGTTATATGAATCAATCAATTTCTTAGAACTGAAATCTTATCGATATATTCTGATTAACCTTAAATCAATGAAAAAAGTAACAATTTTCCTAAGTATTTTATAAATTCAACCAACTCAATTCCTTTAAAAAAAAATACTATAAATTCGACTCTCAACCAATCATTCCTCTTCAAATGTCATTTTTCACTCCATTTTACCAACTATATTCATAATTTTTATAAAAGCCTATCAAGTAGATAATATTTACCTTTTGAATACCAATATTCATTCCAGTAAATTTCTTTAGAAATATTATAAATTACTTTCTTGACCAATCATTTTCCATCAAATAACAATATTTCCAGCCATATTCAATATTTTTCATAAAAAAAAAATCATAAAAATACCAATTTAGATAATATTTACCCTTTAAATAACAATATTAACCAACCCAACCCCTTAAAAATGACAACAAACTTGTTAATTGACTATTTCTCACTAAAGTAAATTCCACTCTAGACCAATCATTTCCCATCAAATAACACTTACCCCTACCCTACCAACTATATTCATTATTTTTTATAGAAATAACCCTTTAAATAACGATATTTAACCGACTTAGTACCTTAAAAATATCAACAAATCTGTTCTTAATCGATTATTTCCTTAAAATATCATAAATTTTCTTCTTAGCCAATTGTTTCTCACTAAAATAAAATAAAATTTACTCTCAACCAATCAATTCTCTTTAAATGACATTAATCTAAGCTATATTCATTATTTTCATAAAAAATCACCGACTTATATCGATATTCAACCGAATAAATTTCTTGAAATCCCCTTAAAATAGAAATCATCTCGTGACCAATCCTTTCCCCCTTAAAAGATCATAAATTTTCTTCTTAACTAATCATTTCTCTTTAAATGACAATATTCCCACTCTCTCAAAAGATTTACACACATATTAATATCTATTTGAACAAATCCCCCTCTAAAAATATTATAAATTCCTCCTCTATATTCTCCATTTAGAAAATATTTACCTTTGAACACAGATATTCAACCGACTCAGTACCTTAAAAATATCAACAAATCTGTTCTTAATCGATTATTTCCTTAAAATATCATAAAATTTCCTCTTAATCAATAATTTCCCTTGAAATGACAATTTTCCTCACTGCACCAACAATATACATATTTTTTTAAAAAAAAAAGTACAAGGTAAAATTTCTTTAGAAATCTATATTTAACCGAATAAGATCCTTAAAAATCCATCATTCGATCATATTTACTATATGTATTCAACCAATCAAATTCCCACTTAAAATATCATAAAATCATATTTTACCAATAAAAATAAATTTTCTTTAGTATTACAAAATTGTTATCATCATTTTCCGTTGAAAATCACCACAATTTGATTCTGGCAAAAAATTCTATCAAATAAAAAATTCATCAAAAATGACTAAAATCGAATAAAGTCTATGTTTCCCACATAAATTAAATTATTGTAAAATATATATCATGTTGCTCAAATAATTAAAATTAATCAGTAAATCAAGTATAAATTCAATAAAAATTACCAGTCAACCCATAGAGATATATCAATGATTTTCATAGGTATACTGATAACCACACTGAGCATTGTCTTAAAAATCTCTAAATTATACTACTTTTGTGATTGATATCCATGAAATCATAAAATTGAAATGAAAGTAATTATCGATCTCTTTTTACACTGTAAAATCAATTAAAATCTTAGGTTTCACTAAAATATTTTTAAAAATTAACTGATTTAATCAACTATTTAAATAGAACATAAAATTATAATTAAATATCATTATCAGTCAAATTTGATTCTAATTCTTAAATAATTATCTTAAATAGATGTTTCATAAACATTTTGATCCTAAATTTAACTTTTATTTAAAATAATCCTTAAATCAAGTCAAATCTAATAAATTTTCAAGAAATTAAGTATCTAAAATTATAGATTTACCCTAATTTCTTCAATAATTTCATTTAAAACATAATCAAACCCTAAATCCATTAAAATTCAAAAGAAAACCATAAATTCACAAAGATGATTAAAATTTACTAAAATAAATACATCGTAAAACTAGATATCACTTAAATTATCATAAAATTTCCCTAAAAGCTCTAATTGATTTACATAGCCTAAAATTATTTTATTTTTGTCGAATACAAATTTTCAGTGAAGAAGTAATATTGGTGAGAGAGTGCATTAAGTAACTAAAATCGGTGAAATTACTGAAAAAAGTGGGATAGTTAAAGATATCTACTAAATAGATGAAATATCAATTGCTATATTAAACACTTACAAAGGTAATATACTTTGAATGGAGAAAATATACATCGAAGGGGAAAATATTCATTGAAGAGGAAAAAAAATTCATTGAATAAAGAAAACATTAATTGAAGAGAGAAAATATTCATTAAAGAGGAAATCAATCATTAAAGTGAGAAAATATGAATTGAAGCTAACAAATATTCAGTGAATCGAGAATTGCTTATAATAAATTAGACGGTAAATTTCTCAATAATGAGATGAAATATCAATTAAATATTGGGAAATACTTTAAACGGAGTCTGAATTATTCACTGATCAACAAATATACTTAAAAGATGAAAATATTCACTGAAAATTAATTGTACTTTAAGAGTGGATGAATTACTATTATATTCAATTAAAACTTTTTAACAATTGAGTAGATTTTGTCAGTTAATTATATTTAAATAGGGATATATATTTTTGATGGACACTTATGCGCGGAAGAATAGTTATTAAAAACAATAACCGCGCGCGCGTATACTAATCCGGCGAATATATACAAATCCGGCGAATTCACAAATCCAACGAATATTCAATAAATCTGGCAAATTTAATATTCATATATATATCTTATGTATATAGAATATATACAAATCCGGCGAATATATACAAATCCTACGAATATTCAACAAATGCGGCAAATTTAATACTATAAATATGGGTGGATCTGATACAATATAACAAGTAGGAAGAATGTAGTAGAAAGTCCAACAAATAATGGAATATAGTAAACAATACAATGAATAGATGAATAATTTGGTATTATGATTATAAGAAACATTTAGTATTTTGTAATATTAAATAAATTCAGAAAATTGATGTATGTTTTATATTAATTATTGCTTTTTATAAAATGTTATAAATTTACTTTTAGAAATAACAATCATTTTTGATGTTCTTATTATTTTTGAATTTAAATTAATATTTTGTCAATAGTTACAATTGAATAAAATTTTTAAATTAATTTTACATTTGGATATTTATTTATAACCATCAATTTATAAAGAGATTATTCAAAATATTTTTAATTGTCAAAAAGTTTTATTTGAGTATTAAACTAAATCAAATATTCTATTTACTAATCAATAAAAAATTATTTTAACTAAATTTCGAATATAATTTCAAATAATAGAATAAATTTAGAATTGAAAATAATATATTGTCAATAGTTACATATAAAAAAGTATTTAAATATAATTTTATCGACATTAATAACATTTAGATAATAATTCTTAATAGCAATAGATATCCATAATGTTCATTCAAAATATATTATTCAATGTGTTTTGAATTTACTATTGTAAGAGACTTAGATTTGATTTCTAATATCTCAGTATTGATGTATATTCGTCGAATTAGTATTCGCGCACGGTTATTGTTTTTAATAACTATTCTTCCGCGCATAAGTATCCATCAAAAATATATATCCCTATTTAAATATAATTAACCGATGAAATCTACTCAATTGTTAATAATTTTTAATTTAATATAATAGTAATTAATACACTCTTAAAGTACAATTGATTTCAGTAAATATTTTCATCTTTTATGTATATTTGTTGATCATTGAATAATTCAGACCATTTATTTCAAGTATTTCACAATATTTAATTGATATTTCATCTCATCATTGAGAAATTTTACCGACTAATTTATTATAAGCAATTCTCGATTCACTGAATATTTGTTAGCTTCAATTCATATTTTCTCACTTTAATGATTGCTTTCCTCTTTAATGAATATTTTCTCTCTTCAATTAATGTTTCCTTATTCAATGAATGTTTTTTCCTCTTCAACGAATATTTTCTCTTCGATGTATATTTTCTCCATTCAAAGTATATTACCCTTGTAAGTTATTAAGATATCAATTGATATTTCATCTATTTAGTAGATATCTTTAGCTATCCACTGTTTTCAGTAATTTCAACGATTTTAGTCACTTAATGTACTATCTCACCAATATTACTTCTTCACTGAAAATTTTCTTTATAGAATATAATCGTTACTAATTAAAATTCCATTTGTTGTCTTGTTATTTTCAATGAAAATTTAACTAAATAAATTACATCTTTCAATAGATTAGGTTGAACTCGACAAAAATAAAATAATTTTAGGCTATGTAAATCAATTAGAGCTTTTAGGGAAATTTTATTATAATTTAAGTAATATCTAGTTTTACGAGGTATTTATTTTAGTAAATTTTAATCATCTTTGTGAATTTTATGGTTTTCTTTTGAATTTTAATGGATTTAAGGTTTGATTATGTTTTTAATGAAATTATTGAAGAAATTAGGGTAAATCTATAATTTTAGAAACAATTAATTTCTTCCTAATTTATTAGATTAGACTTGATTTTAGGATTATTTTAAAAAAAAAAATAAAAAAAAAATAAATTTAGGATCAAAATGTTTATGAAACATCTATTTAAGATAATTATTTACCAATTAGAATCCAATTTGACTGATAGATTTTGAATAGTAAATGATATTTTAATTATAATTTTATGTTCTATTTAAATAGTTGATTAAATCAGTTAATTTTTAAAAATATTTTAGTGAAACCTAAAATTTTAATTGATTTTACAGTGTAAATAAAGGGGTCAATAATTACTTTCATTCTCAAATCTAATATTGATTTCATGGATATCAATCACAAAAGTAGTATATTTAGAGATTTTTAAGGGGATGCTCAGTGTGGTTATCAGTATAGTTATGAAAATCATTGATATATCTCTAATGGTTGACTGGTAATTTTTATTGAATTTATACTTGATTTACTGATTAATTTTAATGAGCAATATGATATATATTTTACAATAATTTAATTTATGTGGGAAACATAGACTTTATTCGATTTTAGTCATTTTTGATGAATTTTTTAATTGCTTGAAATTGTTGCCAGAACAAAATTGTGGTGATTTTCGATGGAAAATGATGATAACAATTTTGTAATACTTTAAAGAAAATTTATTTTTATTGGTAAAATTCAAATTTTTATGATAATTTTAAGGGAATTTGATTGGTTGAATACATATGGTAAATATGATTCGAATGATGAATTTTTAAGGAGTAGAGTCGGTTAAACATAGATTTCTAAAGAAATTTTACCTTGTAGGTTTTTAAAAAATATGTATATTATTGGTGCAGTTGGGGGGGGGATGTTATTTCAATGGAAATGATTGGTTAAGAGTAAATTTTATGATATTTTAAGGAAACAATCGATTAAGAACAAGTTTGTTGATATTTTTAAGGGGTTAAGTTGGTTGAATATCTGTGTTCAAAGGTAAATATTTTCTAAATGGAGAATATAGAGGAGGAATTTATAATATTTTTAGGGGGATTTGTTCAGATAGATATATATATGTGTGTAAATCTTTTGAGAGAGTGGAAATATTGTCATTTAAAGAGAAATGATTTGTTAAGAAGAGAATTTATGATCTTTTAAGGGGGAAAGGATTGGTCACGAGATGAATTCTATTTTAAGGGGATTTCAAGAAATTTATTCGGTTGAATATCGATATAAGTCGGTGATTTTTTATGAAAATAATGAATATAGCTTGGATTAATGTCATTTAAAGAGAATTGATTGGTTGAGAGTAAATTTTATTTTATTTTAGTGAGAAACAATTGGCTAAGAAGAAAATTTATGATCTTTTAAGGAAATAATCGATTAAGAACAGATTTGTTGATATTTTTAAGGTACTGAGTCGGTTAAATATCGTTATTTAAAGGGTTATTTCTATAAAAAATAATGAATATAGTTTGTAGGGTAGGGGTAAGTGTTATTTGATGGGAAATGATTGGTCTAGAGTGGAATTTACTTTAGTGAGAAATAGTCAATTAACAAGTTTGTTGTCATTTTTAAGGGGGTTGGGTTGGTTAAATATTGTTATTTAAAGGGTAAATATTATCTAAATTGGTATTTTTATGATTTTTTTTTTATGAAAAATATTGAATATGGCTGGAAATATTGTTATTTGATGGAAAATGATTGGTCAAGAAAGTAATTTATAATATTTCTAAAGAAATTTACTGGAATGAATATTGGTATTCAAAAGGTAAATATTATCTACTTGATAGGCTTTTATAAAAATTATGAATATAGTTGGTAAAATGGAGTGAAAAATGACATTTGAAGAGGAATGATTGGTTGAGAGTCGAATTTATAGTATTTTTTTTAAGGGAATTGAGTTGTTGAATTTATAAAATACTTAGGAAAATTGTTACTTTTTTCATTGATTTAAGGTTAATCAGAATATATCGATAAGATTTCAGTTCTAAGAAATTGATTGATTCATATAACTATTTGTATACAAGTATTTATTTTATTATTATTATATTTGTAATTAAATTAAAAATTAAAATTGACTAGTATTTAAAAATATTTGGTTACCTATTATTTATGTTTTTTTTATTGACAATTTTCTGAATAATTTAAATATTTACGATTATTTCCAGGAATGAAGAGAAATTGTACGATTAAAAACTATGAGCTGTTGATAAAATACATTAATTTTTATTCAACAAGTACCTAGAACAATTACCTAACAATCTTAAAATTTTAAAAATTCTAAAAAATTTTTTCAATTATTTTACAACTTAGTTAATTTAATTAACTGATAAGTACTAGTTTCTTTACGATTTGCTACTGTGTTGAAACTTTTTTTTTTTAAATTCTATTCAAAGTACTAACAAATTTTATTAAAGACCTATCAAGACTTGTCAAAAACTTTGGTAATTTTAATAAGTATTACTCAATAACTACTATTTCTTACCAATTTGCTGAAGGTCTTATTTTAAAATTTCTTCAAAGTAAAAACATTATTTACAAATTAATCAGTTTTATCTCAAATTTAACAACTTTCTCACAACTTTAATCAAATTCTAATCCCATGATAATCATAAATTACGTGTATTTTCTTAAAAATTGTCCATAGTTTTCTTATATCGGTAAAACAAACACACATATTTCAATCAAAAAAACACGTGTGTATCATAAATTATATACATTTTCTTAACAATCTCAAACTTTACATAAATATTGAACTATTTATGATTTAACACATACACATTATAGCCATAAAATAAATATTTCATAAATTGTTGAAAAATAACACATATTTTCATTAAAGTTTTTCCATAAACACTGTAACATATCGATGGTTTAACACACACATTTGAGCCATAATTAGTTTTGATATTTATTTGCACATATTTTCTTAAAAATATAGAATTTTTCTTTAACTTTTGACAAACATTTACAATTGTTCTATCCCTCTATACTATGAACCACAATTGAACAAACTTTTTCTATTCAATATTAATTTTATATACTTTGTTGAAAATTTATATAAAATAATAATGAAAATAATAATAATAAAAACTTGTAATATTATTAATAATAATAAAAATATCAATAATAATAATAAAAATAATAATAATAATAAAAATAATAATAATAATAATAATAATAAAATTAAAATTAAAAAACATTAAAACCCTACTTATAAGATAATAATAATAATAATAATAATAATAATAATAATAATAATAATACTAAAAGAATAAAAATTAAAGAACATTAAAACACTACTTATAAAAAATAAGTAGTATATTAAAATTATAAATGTTTAAAAATACTATGACATTGACCTACTTTTAAATGACCTTGAAATAATATTATGACTCATCCAATAACCTTGAAAATAATAATAATAATAAATATTAAAACATTACTTATAAAAATAAGTAGTAAATTTATATTTAAAAATGACTAAAAATATTATGACTTTGAGAAAATTATAATAATAATAAAATTAAAATTAAAAAACATTAAAACATTACTTATAAAAATAAGTAGTAAATTTATATAAAAATGTTTAAAAATACTAAGACCTTGTGAAATTTTAAATGACCTTGACATACTTTAAAATGACCTTGAAAAAAAAATTAAGACTCATCCAATGACCTTGACAATAATAATAATAAAAACAATAATAATAATTATAATAATAATAATAATAACAACAATATTAATAATAATATTAATAATAATAATAAAAATATTAATAATAATATTAATAATAATAAATTATTTCCTTATAATAGAAGTTTTATACATTAATAATAATAATAATATTATTAAAAATAATAATAATAATAATATTATAAAAAGTTTTCAAAGTATTAATAATAATAAAAATTTTAATAAATTTTATAAGTAATAAGTATATTAAAAATAATAATAATAATAAAATTAATAAAAATATTAATATTAATAATAATTAAAGTTTTTATAAGTATTAAAAATTTTTTTTTTATAAGTAATAATAGAATAATAAAAAGTAATAATAATAACAATAATAATATTTATAAAATTAATAATAAAATAGAATAAAATTTACAAATTTATAAGTATAATAATAAAAATAATAATAATAATAATAATATTAATAATAATAATAATAATAATAACAATATTAATAATAATATTAATAATAATAATAAAAATATTAATTATAGTAATAATAATAATAATAATAATAATAATAATAATAATAATAATAATAATAATATATTTATAAAAATTAATAATAAAATATAATAAAATTTACAAATTTATAAGTATAATAATAAAAATAATAATAATAATAATAATATTAATAATAATAATATTAATAATATTAAAAATAATAATAAAAATATTATAATAATAATATTAATAATAATAATAAAAATAATAATAATAATAATAAAATAAAAATAATGATAATAAAAATAATAATAACAATAATAATAATAATAATAACAATAATTACAATAAAAATAATAATAATAAAAATAATAAAATAATTATAAAAAACATTAATAAAAAAAAAGTAATAATAATCATAATAATAATAATATATAATAATAATAAAAATCGTAATAATAATAATCATAATAATTATAATAACAACAGTAATAATAATAATAATAATAATAATAAATAAAATTATAATAATAATAATAATATAATAATAATAATAATAATAATAATATAATAATAATAATAATAATAATAATAATAATAATAATAATAATAATAATAACAATAACAATAACAATAATAATAATAATATAATTTAAAAATAGTAAATAAATAATAAAATATTGACTTAATTTAAACAAAAAAAAAAAATTAAAGTATATTACATAAATAAAATAAAAATAAATAAATAATATTATTGACTTGATTGAAACTAAAAATTATAGTATATAAAATAAATAAAATAAAATAAAAATAAATAAATAATATTATTGACTTGATTAAAACAATATTCACTTCATTAAAACAGACAATATAATAATAATATTATTGACTTGATTAAAACAAAAATTATAGTATATAAAATAAATAAAATAAAAATAAATAATATTATTGACTTGATTAAAACAATATTCACTTCATTAAAACAAACAATTTAATAATAATAATATAATTTATAAATAAATAAAATTATTGACTTGATTAAAACAATATTCACTTCATTAAAACAAACAATTTAATAATAATAATATAATTTATAAATAAATAATATTGTTGACTTGATTAAAACAAATAATTAAAGTATAAATATAAATTAAATTAAAAATATATATTATAAAATTTTATGAGTCATCCAATGACCTTGAATGAGTCATGGTCTTTGTTTAAAATTAAAAATATTATAAAATATGATGAGTCATCCAATGACCTTGAATGAGTCATGGTCTTTGTTTAAAATTAAAAATATTATAAAATATGATGAGTCATCCAATGACCTTGAATGAGTCATGGTCTTTGTTTAAAATTAAAAATATATATTATAAAATATGATGAGTCATCCAATGACCTTGAATGAGTCATGGTCTTTGTTTAAAATTAAAAATATATATTATAAAATATGATGAGTCATCCAATGACCTTGACCTACTTTTGAATGACCTTGACCTACTTTTGAATGACCTTGAAAAAATATGATGAGTCATCCAATGACCTTGAATGAGTCATGGTCTTTGTTTAAATGACCTTGAAAAATATGATGAGTCATCCAATGACCTTGAATGAGTCATGGTCTTTGTTTAAACGACCTTGAAAAAATATGATGAGTCATCCAATGACCTTGTATGAGTCATGGTCTTTGTTTAAATGACCTTGAAAAATATGATGAGTCATCCAATGACCTTGAATGAGTCATGGTCTTTGTTTAAATGACCTTGAATGAGTCATGGTCTTTGTCTTTTGGACTTAGAAAAATTTTCTCTCAGCCGGGGGGGGGGGGTACTGTGCTGGATGTGACATGTGCTGGATGTGACACATCCCACTACTCTGGGAGTCTAGGGTGATTTGTTTAATAATAATTTAAAATTACTATTTAAGTTGCATTCATAAGATTAATTTATTTCATTTCATAGCAGTGATTTCATATTAATTTTATTCCCCCACACCTTTCCTTTAATAAGCCTTAAACGCATTTTATGTTCATATTATATTTAATGAGTGCCCACTGGACTACTCGGTGTGGTGAGTTTGAGCCGTGTGTAGAATAATTTAGGTCGATTTTAAAGAAAACTAGAAACGAGGAAGTAGCCAAAAGACCCCTTCCTTATTTCTCTTTTCTTCTATACGGAATAATATTGACGTTCCAATCCCTGCGTTCCGCACGCCGGGTCTTCACGGGCACAGATCATCGGCGATATTCCACGCACTTACACGAATCTGAATACTATGTTGATTTTAATATCTTGCGGTGTGTCTTTGGCTGTAGGCCGGAAAAATTTCGACAAAAATAATTAATGAAAACAAAATGATTTTATACATTATAAATATTTTATTAATATTAAAAATAATATAACAATTACTTGACCATAACGAAAATCATACAAAATGCTACTCTCCCCACGCCGACATCCAAGTAGAGCTCTATCGAGATTGCGAGGATGCGACGTGGAGAGAGCTTCCAAATAAAACTCTTACTCACTTAGTAAAATAGATTTTTAAGAAAACTGTTTTATCAGAAAAATGATTAAAATTGTGTGAAAATGAATCGGTATATATACCTATTTTCTGTCCTTAACCTCGCGTGTTCTTTTTGATTTAGTAAAACAAAATTCGACCTTGATATTTTCTAGTGTATTCTAATCTTAATTTTTATTATTTTTTAATTTATTTTGATAATTTTTTATTTGAAATTTTTATTGAATTATTTCTAATTCAAATTCTTTGATTTTAATTTCATTTTCATGAAATTTTCATTTTTGTTAAACTATCAAATTTCGGTCGAACTTGTTGGGTTTTCGTGTTATGTTTATATTTATATCGTGCGGATCTTGTTGCATTTTGTTATTATTTTAATTTATTTTTATGTTTATTATTTTATATGTAGTTGCTTTTCTCTCATATTTTGTTAGGTTTAGTTGATGTTTTCGTGGGTTTGATTTTAAAGTTGTAGGTTATATTTGCATGTGTGTTACCGATTCATTTAAACATTTTACAAGGCCGTTTGTGTTCTGGCCCAACACTGCTTTGCATTATCTTGCAGAGGTTATTTTGCTTTATTATAAATATTTGTTTAAAGTACACGTTCCATGAAATCTTTGTGTTCGCGGTGTGCTTTGAAACAGACTTGGGTAGATGGGGTTTAATGGGGAATTTTGGCCAGTAAAAGGTTTTGTTTAAATGGATTGGAAATAGCACGCAAACACAACATGCAAAATTTAAAATCGGACCCATAAACATCAAATAACCACCTCAAAATTCGAGAAAACACATAATTAAAAATAGAAAATAGAAAAACATAAAAGTAAATTAAAATATTAACAAATGCACCAATATATGCACGAATTGACATAGAAATAGCATAATAACAAAAGATTTGACCAAAAATTGACAATTTACGGAAAAAGAAAAAGAGTTCATGAATAAATTGAATAAAAATAAAATAATTTTAGTCAGAAATGATTAAAGTTAAAAGTTAATGAATAAATTGTCAAATAAATCGAGAAAATAATAAAAATTAGAAATAAATTTGATAAGTAACATCAAGGTCAAATTTTTTTTTATCGCATAAAAATAAACACGCAAGGTTAGGGTCACAGAACAGGTATATATACCAATCCATTTTCACAGAATTTTAACCAATTTTTACTCAGTGAATAATTACTGGTCACTAGAATTTTATAATTGAAGGAAACAACTCTCGGCAACTATTTCCACATCACGAACGCAAGTATCTTACAGGTAAGCTCTACTGGCTCGTGCATGTGGGAATCCTTTTGTTGGATGATGAGGGTAGACCCATCACCACATTTATCTTGAATAAATATTTTAAAGCAAAGCCTGGAAAGTATAGAGTCAACATATACGCCGAGGAGCGGGTATAAAATAAGTCAGGATGCAGAACCTAAATAAATTAGTCCTAGCAGAACAATCAATTCACTATGTCAAATCAATATTCGAACAATCAAATCCATCCCTTGTGCGTCGAACAATTATTATTTTTTTGAACAATATTACGAACATTGATTATTAATTAGTGAGGATATTTATTTGTAAATAATTAGTATTGATTGATAACAATTCGATGTAGATATTTAATTTTATTTGAACAATTTTATTTTTATTTTATACTAAATATGGGTATGGGTAAACAGTTATCATTTCTTGTAATAGAACAATCTTTATGTAATGTAAATATTTAAAAAGAAAATTTTTTCTTTTTGAACAATTTTTATTTTGTGCAATGTTAATAATTAAATTATTTTACTATTGAACAATATAAAATCCGCAAGTAAATATAAAAAAATAAATCAATTGGCAGAGCAAATAAAAAAATGAAACAAATTCCCCATTTAATAAACGAATAAAAATAAAATGAATTCCCACATTTATAAAGTAAATAAATAAAAAAATTTTGAAATGATTTCCCCAATTGAATAAATAATAAGAATAAATAAAATGTTATTAGAAAAATAAATAAATTATTTAACAACCCAAATATTTTAGTATAAATACTGAAGTATTTTTCAGTTCAATCGCCCACTAAAATCATTACCACAAAAGAAGTGATCTGAAAAAGGTAATCTTTGGAAGATCTTAAAATCGAACAGATTTAGTTCACCATAATTTTTGCACGCATATATATATATATTGTTGGGCCAAAACGTAAACGGCCTTGGAAAATGTTTAAATGGATCAGAAACACACACGCAAAAATAACACGCAATTTAAATAAACCCACTGAAACATCAAGTAAACCCGATAAAATCTGAGAAAATAAAAGAATTAAATATAAAATAATAAACATAAAAATAAATTAAAATATTAACAAAATGCACCAAGATTCGCACGATACTTATACAAATATAACAAGAAAACACAACAAATTCGACGAAATTGGAAAAAATCAATTAAAGTTCATTAAAGTGAAATTTAAATCGGAAAATTGAATTAGTAATAATTCAATAAAAATTTTAAATAAAAAATTATAAAAATAAATCGAAAAATAATAAAAATAAATAATAGAATTTGCTAGAAAACAACAAGGTCGAATTTTGTTTTACTACATCAAATTTCACACGTCACACAAATAGGTATAAATACTGATCCATTTTCACATTTAACTAACCATTTTTTCAAACCAAGTTTGAACTTTAACCAATTTTAGAAACCAGTTTCAGATTCCAATTTTGGACTTTAACCATTTTTGAAAATTGTGAATCGTTTTTAAAGCTATTTGTAAACCATTTTTCAAACTAGTTTAGAACCACTTCGAGAATTTGTTATTCTAGGGAGAAATATTTATGTTGGAGCCCTCTTTCCACACCACGTTCATAGCATCTCTGTAGAGCTCTGCTTGACGGCGGTGTGGGGAGAGAGGCATTTATGTTTTTCTATTATGATACTTTATGTTTTGTATGAAAATTTTGGAATGGTCATGAAGGGTAATTTCTGTTATTTTGTCCTAATTAATAAATATTATTAATATATTTAAATTATTCTACTTATTTTATATGCTTTTATAAATTTTAATGTCGAAATTTTTCCGGCCCACAGCCGACACATCACGCAAGATAGTAAAATCAACATAGTACAGATGCATGTAAGTGCGTGGAAAACCGCCAATGATATGTACCCGTGAAGACTCAGCGTGCGCAACGCAGCGGTCGTAACGTCAATATTATCCCTATAGCTGAAGCGAGAAATAAGGAAGAAGTCTCTGGCTGCTTCCTCGTTTCTCAATTCTGTAAAATCGACCAAAAATTATGTTACATACGGCTTAAAATCATCACACCGAGTAGTCCAGTGGGCACTCAGTAAATATAATATGAACACAATATGCGTCTAAGGCCTATTAAAGGGAAAGGGTACTCGGGTTAAATTAACTGAAATCGTTGTTATAACTATCTTGATTAACATTTTGAAATAAATAAAATTTATTGGGAATCATTGAATTCGATTAAATTGAAATTATTGATAAAAATTAAAATAATTGTAGAAGTAAAGTGTTTTATTTTGATTAACATTTTGAAATAAATAAAATTTACTGGGAATCATTGAATTCGATTAAATTGAAATTATTGATAAAAATTAAAGTAACCATTAATTGTAGAAGTAAAGTGTTTTATTTGATTAACATTTTGAAATAAATAAAATTTACTGGGAATCATTGAATTCGATTAAATTGAAATTATTGATAAAAATTAAAATAACTGTAGAAGTAAAGTGTTTTATTTGGATTAACATTTTGAAATAAATAAAATTTATTGGGAATTATCGAATTCGGTTAAATTGAAATTATTGATAAAATTTAAAGCAACCATTGAGTGTAAAAGTAAAGTATTTTATGGCTAAAAATTAAAGTAAATGTTGGGTAAAGATAATTTAAATGCTCGTAAATTATTGATTAGGGTAATGACAAATGAGTTCATCAATTAAATTATTATAATTCATTTCAATAAAAGTAATCTGATCTTGGAGTAAGAACGAGTAATGTATTGATCTAAACCAAATCAACCCCGATAAAAATGAAAGCAACTAAGAATCGAATTCATTGATTTCAAATAAAGAAACGTATCAATTAAAGGTGAAACGATTTTCGAATAACAGTATGAAATCCCTTAATTAAATTGTTGATTAAAGATCCAAATTTTCATTGATTAAGCAAAGGAAAAGTCTTAAAATAAAGTAATCATTTAGTTAAATGTTGAAAACTATTGATAAAAATAAAATAATCTGTTGATTAATAATCCAAAACTTCATCGATTAAATAAAAGGAGAAACGTTAGGAATTGAAACTTTATTATAACGAAATCGTTAGTTAATTGCTAAAATTATTCATTGATAAAAGGAAAAATTACGAATTAAAAATAAAGCACTCATTTGGTTAAATGTCGAAAACGATCGATAATAATAAAATAATTCGTTGATTAATAGTACAGACTCATTGCGTAATAAACGGAGCTTTTCCTTTGATTTAATTAGATGGATTAAAATATATAGATTCCTCACTTAAAAACTTAGCAATTCAGAATAAAATGGGGTATAAAATATTATTCACTGACCAAAATAAAATAAAGTCTGATTAACATAAAGAAATCGTGATTAAAAGAACCAAAATGAATGAATCAACAAATGAATACCAATCCGTTATTGAATAAAATTGACAAACACCCAAGTTAACACTATGGTAAAAAGGCAGGGATAAAATCGAAACTGATCCGAATTAGAACGCGAACCGATTAATAATATTAGATTCAACTTGATGATAGCCATTCAGTTTAGAAAGATTTTCTCGATATCTGACGAATATCCTGACGCCAAACGAATAACTATAAAGTTAATAAATACACCAACAAAATCACAAGAAATTAACTTACGACGCGCGTAAAATCCGATATAGTCCAACTTAGACGACCAAACATATCAAATGATGTATATCAAAGTGATGCTTGATAAGGAGTCCCATCATTAGAAAGTCTACGCGCACTCCACAACCGAAAATTGCACTAAGTCGATAACAGAAGTAGCCGATCGATAACTAAATTAACTTGAGAGAATCAACCGGAAACCGGAAACCTACCTTGAATGAATTTAACATCCGCTCGATCGAAGGGATTGACGTTTCCGCCAACATCGTCCTGACAGGATGTGACTAAAGTGAATATCGTCAACTTAAGTACAACCTGTAAACTTTAACTCTGTTTCGAATAAACATTAGCATCATAGAATAGCGGATTTTGGAATTAGTTTAATCAATATCGATGTTATGTATTAGTAAACTGTAACTTCATGTTAATTAATATGACGTTTATATATTTAATAAATTTCAGAATTAATCTCAAACAGCAGTAGGTAGTTGGTAAACCTTAAATCAACCTCAATATCTGATAACATCGCGGATCCTTTGAGTTTTGAAACTGATTTGTAACAGATAGTATCCCTAAGTACTTAGTAAATTTTAAATGAATCTTAATTAGTGGTAACTCCATCCACCAGACAAATCCTAACTTAACAAACGCTAATGCCTGATAGATCGTGGACTTGCGACTCACCCATCTGCCCAACACTAAAAATATTATCTAACATGTTCTAATTATTACCATCATTAACAAGAGTTATATGGGAGGGCCGTGAGGAGTTAGCCAACAGAATACATCACACCAGGAACGCACAGATAAATAACCTTAGTCGTTTCGAGTTGTAATACTAATCAAGCTAGTAGAGTTTAATCGGTCTAGGAGCAATAATATAATCAACGTTTAGCCTAGTATTATTATAAGCAGACGACTTAATCGAATTTGATAACGATAACAGTTTAGATATGCCATTCGACCAAATTACCATGCAAGTAGCTGAGGAACCATACCCAGGAGAGGTACCAACAGTTGCCGCGACTACCGAACAACTTCCACCCCGGTGGCCACACCCGACTATTTGGCGATTGTTGGGTCTCGAATCCGATCCTTGTGGACTCGCCGGACAACAGTACCCGGCCGAAGAAATACATGATCACGCCAGAAATCTCCTCACCTTCTGGGAACAAGTACAAGAGCAAGTGGACCTCAATGTGGTCAAAGCCCGGATGTACCTCACGAACGTGGAGGAGGACATCCGCGTCGGGCTCATCGCGGAGGCATACCCACCTCACCCAGTCCGCGATACCCGACGGCCCTATACAGTGGCGGCTCTGAAGAAGAGTCTAGAGAGAGAATTCCCTGAAGAAGAACTATAATAATGACGAAGTGTTGTAGAAATTGATTTAAATATTAAGTGTTATTGTTTTTTCTTATTTGTTATTATATCTCATAGATAAACTAGCTTCATACAATTTGTTTAATTAAATAATAAAACTTTGATTTAATGAAGACAAAACAGAATTTAAATGCTCTCCTATTATAGTGATGTCATCCCTACAACTTCTACAAGCGGAACTGGAACGGGCAAGACAATCAAACGCAGAGTTACTCGCCCAAATCCTTCAATTAACTCGAGAGGCTCAACAGTTAAAAGCAACCTGGGTTGATCCAACAAAAATGAGAGCTGTATACCACCGACTCACGGCGGCACAGAAAGGATGGATAGAGGAGCGGCAGCTCAATCAGAGTCTGCGCACTCAAATTCGGGGACTCGAAGTCGCCCTAGCAGTATGCCGGGAGGGTGAAGCGGTCACTTATCCGCTCATCTTCGCCCCAACCCAAATGCCGCGGACAACCACCAAGCCGACAGAACAACCCATCGATAACCGTCGACCGGGACGTAAGGAACGTGCCCGACGTCGAGCGACGCAACTCCAAAACGTCAAACAGTAGATAGTCCACATGTGATTAATTCAAATAGAGTAGTTTTAGTCTTAGTTGAGTCGTTTCTTTGGAATTGCATGTCAGTATTGTCACAAGTAACCTTATTACGTCTCAGTTTTCTACAGTCAATTAAGAACGAATCCTGTATAGTTATGAGGGACAGAGCTAAGCGAGCACAGGTCTTCTATCGACAGCTCGTGAACCCGAGGATTGTCCGAGCAACTACAGTACTAGCTCATGGTACTCAATTTTTGCGGGCAATCCACCACTTGAACACATTACCAACGTTGCCTAGCAACGGGTGCCAAGTGGCGATTAGTATCATTTTGTATGGCGTTACGAGGGCAACCACCGATTAGTTAAAACAAACACTGAAACCCTGTAACCCACCAATATATATAACACGCACTAACATACATTTTAACAAATTACACAACACGCACCCAAATTTCATCTGTTGAATAAAAAGTGATTGAAAAGTAAAAAAATTGGAAATTGTAGAAATTGATTTTTGGTAAATTTTATTTATTAATAATTTATTTATATATACTTGACTTTGTCTTTTGATTTATATAAGAGAACACCAGTGCAAGTTGAGACTCACTAAAATCGAGACCTCAACACTTTGTCGTATGATTTTGAAGGCTTGAATTGAGTTAATGGATAAACTATTGTCGAATTGTATTCAGGACAAATATATGTATTCAGAAAGCGAAATTGATTAATGCGTTGAATCAGCCACGTCACCATCAACATATGTCCACGACTATAAAAGCAATACCAAAAATCACAAGACCCATAACCAGCAATCATGTCAAACTCCCGATTAACGAACGCCGATCGCGGACGTGACTCCAATAAACGAACAAGCGACTCTATGCAGGAGCGAACCTCGAATAATAATACCCCTATGCAGAGTGGGGAAAGGCAACGAGGTATAGTATTTTCATGTTTCCATTTTATCATTTACATTAAATCCATCCTCACCATAAGGCCGCGTAGTTAACATAACTTACTTCATGAATACCCTGCATTTTCTCATAAATACGTTTTTCAGATATGAATTATAATTAAATTTGTTGCTTATTCAGATTGCAGAGACCCATATGGAGGATGGAGCGATGACTCCCGAATAACGCTTCAAATTTCGAACGCTTCTGCCGCTCGGTATCGTCAAGCCTTGTGGGACCAGGGATACACCTTGTCCACATATGGAGGATCAAGCTGGCCTTGACGGTCCGACGATCGAGGAGATGAAATAGAATTACCGAGTATCGCCATCAAGCGCGAGCCCAGCAGGAATCCAGCAAGAGAAGCCCGTCAGCGAGCCGAATATATGGCAATGAAAATGGAGGAGATGGAGCGGAAATATAATAGGAAAGCAGTTCTGGCCAGGCAGCGATTGGCCCAAATAAACCGGGACATAGCAAGTGGAATAATTCCGAGCACAGATGGTTTTCCTCCGGAGTATGGAGTCTCATTCGAGTTGGATGACCCGAGACTGTTACAAATGGCCGCTCCAACAAAATTGATTCTACCGAAAAAGTTGATACAACCAGTCCTTCGCAGTCGACTTGGACCCCGTCAGTCAGGAGACCATACCTATGCCAGTCGTGATCCCCAATGGACTTTTGCTGACATAAATCGTCGAAACACTCATAATCATGATCCAACTGAACACGAAGATTAATTAAATCACTCTGTGTCATATAATAGATGTTAATGTTTTATTGGTTATTTAATTTTGATTCTTACCTATACCATGATTACACTAGTATAGACAAATAACATGAGTTTCAGCTAGTTCAGGAAAACAAAAATCCACGATATATGAAAGATAAATGAGGTAGAAAACGAGTCCACGAAACTCCATCTAGATATTGATAGATCAGATTATCAACCTAAGTTACCCCGAGATTCACAAAAATAACCTGTTAACACAGAATTTTGACTAACAGGATACTTAAGAAAAGGGCCGATAAAATTTAATTAATGTTAATGACGATAAATTTTTAAGTATTCTAATTTAGAAATGGAGGCAACGAGAATACTTAGCCGAGAATTGAAGGAGCTCCGACGAGAAATATGCATCTACATTGTCAACACCTACAACAAAATCAGGAAATGCAAAGATTAAAAGCCACTTGGGTGGAGCCGGCAAAAATGAAGGAAATATATCAGCGCCTTACTGCGGCACAACAAGCCTGGAAGGATGAAAGGTCGTTGAATCCAGCGCAGCGGACGCAGATCAAAGGTTTGGAGGTCGCCCTGACGGCGTGCCAGAAGGGTTGTGCGTTGACATACCCCCCTAGTATTCGCACCGGCACAACTGTCATATGGCGACCAGGATAAACCACAATCTTCCAACAAGAAATCTCGTCCACACGCCAGACCTGGTCGAACCGAACGATTATGTCGACGCGCCCAAGGAGTGCCCAAATAAATCAGCAAATTCGTGTTTTAATTCAATAAATTTATAGTTTATTATGTTGTTATTTACGAATGAATATAATATACGAGTATAATGCTGAGGAAGTAATAAAGGGACATGAAAGATAAGACGGACATAGGCCTTCTAGCGGCAGTGCGCTGAACCCGACATAGGACTAAACCTTCGCAGTTCTGATATCGGAACTCACCTTTGGAGGTCTTGTGACCAGTGGTTACAGTTCCAACGTTTCCTAGCAACGGGTAACCATTGGCGGGCGTCAAAATATTTTGTATGTAATAGGGTGAAGGTCATCTACACCACTAACCCCCCACACAGAGGTTACTTTGCTTTATTATAAATATTTGTTTCAAGTACACGTCCCATGAAATCTTTGTGTTCGTGGTGTGCTTTAAAACAGACTTGGGTAGATGGGGTTTAATGGGGAATTTTTAATGGTGCGTCTAATATATATGCCATGGAATATATTAAGCAAAACATTCACGAACAATCATGAATCATGTCAAAGAACAAAGGTTGTGACGACCAAAATGATGGAGGCAATAAAACGGACAACGGAGGAACCTTATGGGGAAAGTGTACGTTGAGATCCATTACAGGATATGTTCAGAAAAAAAAGATATTGATCAATTTAACAGATATATCTCCTTGACTGCAGTCGCTAAACAAGACGAGGACACTGTGAAGGAACCGATACTACAGGTTTGGAGCACCAAAATGAGATTCACATAAATCGTGGAAAGGTATTTGAATCTAGGATGATGAAAGATTTTACAAATTCAATGGTAATTACATTATGTTTTTCGACCCCGTATCACCACAATACTAATGGTGTGATAGAACGTCAATTTAGAACGATAAGAAATTATATCAATGCGTCTCACACATCCTCAAAGAAAATCCAAAACGCTAAACACTTTTACCTCATGATTTATCGAAAATTTCGATTCAAAAGCTGATTATAGTTTACAGTAATATTCTACAAAGTCGTCAAATTGTAAATTATATTGATGCAAATTCAATCCGACAAGAAATTTTTGCAAAATAATACTAATCGGATTACAAAATTTAGTTTGAACACAATAAATTTATCGTTTTCAAAAGAATAAAGTTGTGCGTTTGAAAGTTGAAATTATTTCATTCACCGAAACCGAATTAGGCTATTTAATAAGCCACGATCCAAAAACGATTGCCGTACACTGGCATATCCCATAGCACTTATTATAAAATTACTTAATGAAACGTTTGAAATGTAGACTGCATATCTAATTCAGCAAGTCCCTGAAAATTATTTTTGCTTTTCAATCAAACATAAACTTAAATAAAATATATTTCAACAAACACTTTTAAGTTGTTTTGTTATATTCAATTATGTTAGATAATCTACGTGCTGTAAAATTGAAGTGCTTTCAAAAAATATTTTAGTATCACATAAATAATCACATAACACAGTTTGTAATTTATTATCAAAAAATTCAAGTAATTGGACTATAAAGCTTAAAATTAAAATCATAAACGTACCTTAATTGATAAAATGAACAATAAACGTATTACAAAGTTGAAGAAATCGTATCAAAAAATAATAAAATATAATTTAAGCAAGTAAATTTAACTATAAAATTGTCGAATATCAAAAATTTTCTGCAGTATTAAAACACAAACAAAGAACAAATTAAAATAAACATCAAATTCATCTGCTAAAATGTTAATTTGATATTTATTGATTACAATTGACACACAAAATTTACTCATAAAACTTACTGTAAAAGCTATTCTAGAAATTATTTGATATGTCAAACTCAAAATCAATTATTCTGGTGCATTTTTCATTTTATAACGTAATTGAGAAATGAAATACACTGAGAACAAAATATTACAAATTACCACAAACATGAAAGGAGCATATGTATTATCAAAATTAGGCAATTTATTGTAAGATTCTAGCAAAACCTTTCTATTAAAAACATCAGACCTGATTAGTTTGATTTGAAAGTACGTATTAATAGTTCCAGTAACATGAAACAATTGATGACTATGACCTAAAATATCGAAATATCCGGGATAAATTCTTTCCGGAAAGTGTGAAATGTAAAACATAACAGCAAGTATAGAAAAAAAAATTTGATAAATCCAATTCGTATAGAAATCGTCTTTGCAGTCATCTGTAGCATTCAATGTATTGTCAAAAATGTAACAATATAAAAAACGAAATAAAACAGGCGAAATAGTAACTAAACACGGATACATAAAAGCACTGAATCTTAAAAGTTTTCGACGGAAGCTGGCAGTTTGAAATCTTGTGTTGCAAGATAAAACGACACTAACTGTACAAGATATGATAGATATTATAATATAGTTATTCGTGAATATTTTGTTTGATGTTTTTTCAATCCAAGAAATCGGTAAAGAATAAGCGTAAAACGCAAGTCCAGTACCATGCGCATGAATACTCACTGCCGCATAATCACATATAAAACATACATGGCGAGCCCAATCTGACATCGTATTGAATAAATGAGCTAAAGAACTAATAAGTGTATATATAACTACTGTAGCAATATAAATAATATAAGGGGTATAGTAATAATTATCAAATCTAAAATTTAAATAGAATATCTCCGAAACAAAGCAGATTATGAAATAAATGGCTGGGATTAAATGTGTCCATATGTTCACTGTTTCATTTGTTGGAAAAAATAGAGATTTAATACAAAGAGAAAATGAGCTTCTTGGATTACGATAGCCAGAATAAATAAATGGCTCACGAAAATGTTCTGGAACTTGCTCTTCATTCAAACTGTAATGAATTTTATTACGATTTAAAGGCATGTAAATCAAAAATCCCATCCATGCAAAGATTGGATTTCTATTATTCTAAAAATAATTATATATAATTATATATATACTTATATATAAAGAAAGCTAAAATTAAAATAATTTAATAAATTACATAATAATATTTATATAAATTTGTAAAAATTTTTATAACTTTTAAAAATAAATTAACCAAATTGATTAATATGTAAACATTTATTTAAATATAAATAAAATTCCAAGAAATTTGAAGTATACGTTTATCACAATTGCTATAGTAACCAAAAAAATTAAAAGAAAACATAAAATAAAATAAATAAAATACTATTTACTTTTAAATAGCCTTTTGTTAATTATTTGCAATTATTTGAATAAGAAATTACACAATAAAGAAGCTTTCTTCGCAAGCTTGTATTACATAGAATCCATATGTTGAAGTAAAATTTCCGGTTTTAATTCTTTAATTTAATAGATTGAGGAATCTATACTATTGAATATTTTATTTCGGACCTAATATCTCATTGAACAGCATATAAAAATTTTTGGATATCATCAGTTATATAGCAAGTCAATTTTACTCTAACACAGTACACCCACTAAACATAATGTGGGGAAGTTGGGTGTTCTCAATGTTCTTGACCCCATATGAAAATAATCATCTTGCCCCAACTGGTTACCCGTTGCCAAGCAACATTGGTAATGTAACCACCGGTTATAGGAGCGCCATAGAGGAGCTGCTAAGGCTTGATCCTATAGCAGGTTCAACGCACCACCGATAGAAGGTATATGTGCGATTTTTCATTCCTGGTCCTTTCGCTTATAAATATGGTCAGTCGTTCCTCTCTCTCTCTCTCTCTGATTTAATGTTGATTATCTTGCATAACTTATTTGGCCATAATTAATAGGTTTAATAAACGTACAGACAATTTAACAAAACATTTATTTAATATAATATTTCTCAGTTTGACTGTCCAGATGATCTCATTGCTCGTCGCTTCGCCCGTTCGAATTTTCCAGGACGACGTTGCGGTGGTTTTACTGCCGGTTTGGTCGTGTTAGTCGAATCTCGATATGCCAGTTGAGCCGGCGCGAAGACTAGGGAGTACGTGACTGCTTGGCCTTCTTGACAGTCTGCTAGCGCAACATCTAGTCCGCGAATCTGCGTTTTCAGGTATTGTGTCAATTTTTTCTCCTCAGCCCATCCACGTTGGGCAGCGGTCACTTGTTGATATAGAACCTTTGCTTTTGCCGTTTCTATTCACGTCGATTTGATACGATGGACTTCTCGGGTCATCTCCAACATCTGTCGATGGAGGTCCGTATTTTCCTTTCGTGCGTCTTTCAGAGCTTTGTTTAGGATTATGTTAGTGTCCATCTCGCAAAAAGGAAAAGTGTAAATCATGAGTGCTTTAGTTCACACAATGAAAAAGTTTTATTAAGGTGAATACTTTTATATTAATTATAAATATATGAAGTCAATGAAACTAGTATTAATGTATTTAGATCAACTACAGTGTGAATCAATATTGTTTCCAATCAAAATGGTGTGAAGTGGAAGGCCGGTCTCTTGGGTCCTGTCTTGACGACCAGTGGGTATAGGTATGGTCCCACTCCGGTCTTTGGGCTCCATTTCTCGTTCGCTTTGCTCCCGAAAGGATCTTCTTCCGCACTGATACCGTCATTGGCTGGATTGGCTGATTCACTCGCGGATCATCGAGCTCGAATGAGATGCCATACGAAGGGGATCAAGCCAGCCGCAATATCCTTGTTTATTTGATTGAGATGATGACGAGCCCGATTTACTTCTTTGTTGGTTTTCCTTTGGTGAGCTTCGAGTCGAGCTAGAATATCTTCTGCCTGTCCTCGAAGTTCGCGAGCCGGATTTCGCCCGGACTCCCGTTTGATGGCTATATATGGCCGTTCGGTGTCCTTTGTTTCATCCTGCCTCTTGAATCTGGATTTTCTCACCTGGAAGATAGAATACCCCTCATCCCACATCGCCTGTCGACATTTTGCGACGGAGTGGGATGGGAATCTCATCGTGATACGAGATTCGTCCATCCAAAAACCTGTGAATACGAATTTATTAAATAGTTTAATAAACTGAATCGTTCATGTGGTAATTAACATGTAAAACAAATAATTTGTTTGTAGCATTTATAGTGAACTGATCGGGTTTATATTCATCAGAAAGAAATTAATTAAATTAATAATAAATCGTTCGCGTAAAGTTATTAAACCGTGCATCAACCTATAGGGGAATTAAGTTTTCTTAACGGTATTTATCAAGTCAATAGTCTAAGAGGTATTTATGACAGGGAGACTTGTATGCCTTCTAGCTCATAATTCATTGGGGTAGCTCCTGATTTCATCTCGTGACCTTTATTCGTCGTAAATGTCCGAATCGCGATTCATAAATAAACTGTTCGATTTCGTTGGTGAAGCTTAGGGTTTTTAGCGGCAGTTTCAGCAGAATAAAGTTTTTTATTGTTCTACAGAATTCTCCAGACATGAAACTGAGTCTCGACGCTCTTCGCTTACACTTGGCATATAGTGCATTCACCTACTGATCTAATGTTTCTCTGACAAACATTTGGCATCGGTCATGTTGTTAGACGTGATATTAATTTTATAGCTTTCGCCCTGGACATTTGGCTGAATACTTGCTTGAGCGTGAAGAAAATGGTTAGCATGTTTTGTAAGTGAATCCCGGGGCTAGCGAGAGTTTAAAGGGAAGACTTAGGTGGCTTTCATTTGACTGCATAGAAAATTATCGTAATGAGATTCTGACGCTTTAATTTATTTAATAACAATTTTAATAAACAATCTTTGGTCCTTCTGGTTGTATAGGATATTTTTCGTTGGCAGGTTTAGATAATATTTTCTCTCTCGGATTAGGCGAATTAGTGCATGAATATTTTATAAATTAAAATTAGTCAATTGAAATAAATTCATACTTCCCTGAGCATCGGTTCTTCGTTCTAGCATAATTTCGTCAGTGTTCGGGTATCGCGAGTGGTGGCCTCTGGATCGTAGCTCGTTTTGCTGATTACTATTCATGCTATTTATGACGGTAAAATGTGAATTTATCGTCTAATCGTATCATTTATACCTTACTCTGTGGAATGTGTATGCCGTCTACTTTTTCCTATCCACTGTTTGTCTGCATGTGCCTCAATTTTCTCTATTACTGTGCAACTCGCCTGTTGTTATGTGCCGATTAACCTACGACAGGTGTCTATTGCCACGTCGTCATTTTCTTCTCCACTTGTCAGAAACTGGCTGCGTTTTGCCACGTTGATCATTTACTTATGATCATATTGATTTTAATTGTCTCTCGCTCTAGTTCAATATACCATCTGTTGCTGATTTACTGTTAATTGTCAAAATTATGATTTTCAGTAGAGACAAATTTTGGTTAGAAATTTTCGTTTTATCGTTTTATTATAATCCTAATTATTTTTCAGAAAACAACGGGATGAGTCGCGAGCTGGGGAGCGTGTCTGCCTCTACTATCTTCCACAGATGTTAATCTCCTACCCCTCCTCGTATTTTGGATATTGGTCGGGAATTATGTTTGACTCTGAATGATGTTATTATATTTTATGTGTATGTCTATCCTCCTTCTCAATGGGTTTCATCGTGGATTTATGTGATTAATGCAGGAATTCATGGTTGTTAATGGCCTATGACTTAGTAGTACTTTCCACGATCTGTAACCCTATTCTATTGTTCATTGTTTTGAATTTACATGAATTCCACTAGTTATGTATGTGATGATCATGGTTATGCCTAAGTACAACCTATGGGACTATCAACATGATTTTTGTTTGATTTGACGCAAATCTTTAGGTTGTGTTATTCTATTATCTTTTATTAATTCTGATTGGGGTCAAGTAATAATTTTATAATAACACTTCTGCATTTTTGTAGTTTCTAAATCCTTTGAACCGTTTAATGAAGTAACTATGGCGATTTCAATCCCGGGTAAATTAACACTATACGTTCTCATTAACAAGGCAAAAATAAATTATTTATTCAGGCTAATATTTCCTCCTGGATTTTCGGCTGTATTATTATTTCGAAATTATAATTTTAAAGTGGCCTCTATATTCGCCTCGTCAGTCATCAGTTACCGTTTTAATTTGCCATTTTGTCGTTTTATTTAATGAACCTTTCTATAAATGATTTTTGGGAACTTTGAATGGATTGATTTAATCGACTGAAAGATTAATTTATCGTGAAAATAATTACTAGTGAAGCTGCTAATTTAATATTTTATTAACTGGTTCGTGGGCAATTTTTCTGACGTTGATTAATTTTTCTCGTTGAAATTTAATTTACTTTTATGTTTTGTAATTTTATATTTAATTATTCTCTTTCTTGTATTTTGGCAGGGTTAGTTGGTGTTTTAATAGGTTCGATTTTTAAACTGCATGTTGTATTTGTGTGTGTATTACTGATTCATTTAAACATTTCCAAGGCCGTTTGTGTTCTGGCCCAACAATAACAAAAGCTTAGAGTTGTGGGGTTTATGAACTAGATAACCTTAACCCCAGATGTAAATATTTCCTTGCCCCCAATGGTTACCCGTTACCAAGCAACGTTGCTAATGTGACCACTGGTTTTGAGATCGCCAAAGGTAAGCGACACATAGGAACTACTCTGGCTCGATCTCAAACTGGGTTCAACGGACTACCGTTAGAAGGCCTGTGTGCGCTTTTATTTATTCTGGTCCCAGTCTCGTATATTTGGTCTTTCTCATGCTAAAACTAAATCCTTCATTCTCACTATTTACTCTAGTTCGTCCTGCCGTCAAACTTATTAGGAAAATCGATAAGACAAAAGAAACCGTTTATTGGACAAACAATCAAAACACATTTTATTCTACGTGTTGAGCGGCCCGACGCTTGTCACGCTCATTCTCTCCTGATAGATGTCTAATTGGTTTGGGGATGGACTTTGAGGTGGCCGCCGCCTCCCTGTAAGCCAACTGCGTGGGAGCGAATACCAGGGGGTATGTTACCACCGCGCCTTCCTGGCACGCCGACAGTGCCACCTCCAGGCCTCTTATTTGTGTTTTTTTGGCTCTGGTTGAGTTGTGTCTCCTCAGCCCAACCCTTCTCCGCCGCAGTCGTCTTCTGGTAAAGACGTTTTACCTTGCCTGGCTCCACCCATGTAGCCTTGATTCCTTGAATTTCTTTGGTTAGTTGTAATAGCTGGTGATGGAGTTCGGCGTTGGTTTTCTGCGCCCGCGTTAATTCTCGTTGTATAATTTAATGATAGTTCATGTCTATAATAGAAACTTAGAATTAATTGGTGCATCATAACTAGTGATTATCTTATTTATGTGCCATTATATTCGGCGGAAAGGGGTTGTGTCATTTAACTATTTGTTTTCTATTTAAAATTTTAAATCAACAATAAATTCAATCATATTTAACGCACTCGGATAATGATAATTAATAACAAGATTACTATCCAGAAATGACAATGATATTTGTATTTAATATCAAACCCAAATTGAATAGGCTGAAAGTTTAGGAAATGTAGGTCTTATGCGATTAACGTTTAAATCTCCTCAATATAACTAACAGGTGTTCACTCTAAATCGAACGATCGGTGAGATGTGCACTGTCAGATCCAACTACACCATGACCCTACCTTAGATTAGGACCCGGACCGACCAACTCCATGACCTTTGAGACGATCCATAACTGGAAGAACTTGGACCCACCTAACTCATTGTAAGAAACTCAAATGAATAAATTATGTTAATTGATACATCGTTATTTCAGAAAACTCATGGATCGACGCGTCCCGGATTACACTACGGTTGCCGGCAAGCGATGTGACATGCGGGATTCTCGATCTCACCGGTCCGAGAATCCCGAATGGGAAACCAAACAGATACCAACGATGTCGACCTCCTATTCGTCGCCATCAAGCGAGAACCCGATCGCAACCCGGCACTGGAGATTCCAGAGTACGGATGGGTACGCTCCTCCGTACAATACGTCATTTAATTTGGACGATCCGCGACTAGACGTCAGGAACACTGCCATCAATGTCGTAGTCCCAAAGAAAGTGTTACTGAGAGGAATGCAAGACAGGAAGTCGGAAGCAAGTAGTCATCGAGAGCATCTATATGCTCGTGAATACTCCGGACGAAAATAGATCTAGTGGAAATCAACCATGTATGATCTAACTTGTAGTAGAAATATAATTTTGCCGAGTTTTTCTCGTTTAATGCGAAATTTAAAAACATTTCAGGAAAGTTAAGTAAAACCACTGAAACGACATGCAACTAAAGAGTCCGAACAGATTAACAAGTAATTTGGAGGTGGCGCTGTCCGCGTGTCAAGAAGGAGTGGCAGTGACCTACCCCCTCGTCTTCGCCCCGGCGCAGTTAGCATACCGAGATGCCACGTCAACTTCAAAACCTGCCGCCAAACAGATCAAACATCGCCCCGTCAAATCCGAGCGTGCTAAGCGTCGAGCGGCTCAGGCGAAACACACTTAATCATGAATAATAGTTCCAAATGTTTTATTGAATAAATAGTGTTGAATATCGTTTTCGTGTAATGACATTGACTCTCTTAGATTAAATTTCGGTTTATATTAACCCTATTAGAATAGTGTCTGTCCAATAGCGGGCTAAAGACAAGTAAAGCCATCTACCACCAACAAAGGACGGTGACAATAAAGCGCACATAGACTTTCTAACGGTATTGCCTTGGACCCAGTTTGAGGTCGGGCCAGAGCAGTTCCTGTGAGGCGCTCACTTTTGGCGACCTCAGAACCAATGGTTGCATTACCAACGTTGCCTAGCGACGGGTAACCATTGGGGGCAAGTAAATATTTACATCTGGGGTCAAGGTTATCAAAACCATAAATCCCACAATCTTATGAATTTATTATCGGTGACCCATTGTCAATTCCAATGCACTAAATTGTTTTTATGGTTTATTTTGTGAATTCATTGTTGATGACCAATTTTCGATTCAAATGGACTTAATTATTTCTATTATTATTAGTTACGTTATGAATTTATGATGGATGACCAATCTTCAATTCAAATTGGGCTAGTTGTTTCATTGGTTATGAGATATGTTATAAATTTACTACTTATGATCAATTTTTGATTCCAATGGACTTATTTTTTTCTATTATTATGGTTTATTTTATGAGTTTATTATCGATGGTCAATTGCCAATTCCAATAACGTAATTGTTTCTTGAAAAATTTATATATATGTTGAATTTATTTGTAATTCTAATTTGGAGAATTTTCTTTATACAAACCTATGTATTGAACATGGTTACCAATTCTTTAGCATTTAAACATTTTATCCTCTCTTCTGGTAGTATATTTTGAAGGAAATTTGTTCGCGTAAGTTTTGCAAAGTTAAGATAAATTTGAACAACATTGGCAACCTATCCTATTAAAGTGATTCGGCTTCGGGTGGGTTATATTATCTTATCCGAATTTTCTAATAATTTACTGTTTTAATTTATCACTATTTTGATACTGATTCTTAAATTATTATAAGGTAATAATCTAATAAATTTTCTGGGGAATTTTGGGTGTCCTATCGCCCGTCTATCTTTTCTAAAAATTAAATTAAAGAATTATTTCCCCAACCAAAAAAAACTAAACGTTAAATTTCGTTGTAAAGTTACCCCTCTAGTTAGCAGCTGGAATCTCGGTTGCTTATCTAATTTTTATTCTTAGTTATTAATTCGTTACACGGAATTAGCTACGGCTCAGAGATTTAATTGTCGATTTTTACGGATTTGCCTAATAAAATTATAGGTTTTGCATTGGATTTTTATTAGCACTAATTGGAAATCACTTAAATTTAGCTTTTATTTATCATAAATTATAGAGATGGCAACGATTTCTTTTTACGCAAGAATTTCCCGTTACCCTCTCTTAATTGATCCTAGGTGAATTTATGTTTATATTACTAATTTATGAGTGCCTGCTGGACTACTCAGTGTTTTGATTTTTAGCAGTTTTGTCAATATGAATTTAGGTTGAATTTATAGGATTTGAGTGATAAAGAAATAGCCAAAAGACTATTCCCCTTCAACCAATTTCCCCTATACGGAATAATTAATTTACGTTTCAGCTACTGCGTTCTCACGCCGAAGCCTTCACGGGCACGAATCATTGGCGGACTTACACCGCACTTACAAGATTCGGTTGGGGTATGTCTAGTTTATTTTCTTGCGGTGATGTGTCGGCTGTGGGGCGGAAAAATTTCGACAAGAGTTTATTTAAAACGTTTATTCGGTAATATTTTCATTTAATACATCGTTGGATCATATAACATTTGAAACTCATACAAACCTTTCCCCACGCCGACGCCCAGACAGAGCTCACATGAGGTTGTCTAGACGCGACGGGAAGAAAGTTACGAATATTCCTACACTCACATTGAAATTTTGTCGTTTCGTTCACTGATTAAGACTGAGTTACTAAGAACTAATTCGAGTTTTAAAGCTGGTTCAAGTTTTCAAAAACTGCTTGAGATTATGTGAAAATGAATCGGTATATATACCTGTTGTACGAACCTAACCTTGCATGTTAAATTTGATGTAGTAAAACAAAATTTGACCTTGTAATTTTTTGATATATTCTAATCTTAATTTTATTATTTTCGTGATTTTAATTTGACAATTTTTATTTTTGACTTTTAATTGAACTGTTTCCAATTCGGATTATTTAATTTTAGTTCCACTTTCGTAAACTTTTCGCTTTTTTGTGAATTGTCAAATTTCGGTCAAATTTTCATGTTCTCATGTTATTTCTATGTTTATTTTGTGCGGATCTTTTTGCATTTTGTTATTATTTTATTTTATTTTCAGGTTTTCGATTTTATATTTTGATCCTTACTTTCTCAATTTTAGCATGGTTAATTGATGTTTTGATGGTTCTGATTTTAAATCTGCGTGTTATGTTTGCGTGCTGTTACCGATTCATTTAAACAAAACTCTGTTCTGGCCCAACATAATCATTATTATAAGTGTTACAGCAAATAATATCATAAGTTTTCAACAAATATGTGTTATTTTTTAATAAATATAGAAATTAATTATTAATATTTGTTTTTATTTAATCCATTGTAAATGGGGTTAAATAATAATAAATGTTAATAATAATATCTTAAATTACTTATTATAATAAAAAATATTAATTCTTAAAAATTTTTAAACAATAATATCTATTATAAATAACTTATTATAAAAGTATTAAAATTATAAAAATAATCAAAAACTAACATTTATCCGAATCCTCATCTGAATCCACATCGGTATCATCTACCTCAACGTGGGCATCCCCAGAAACGGGGGCATCACCAGAAACGGTGGCATCATCATCAGAAACTATTGCATAGTCATTTTCTTCACCTAAAGCATTCATAATAATTTAAAAAATTAAATAAATTTACCATCATTGATAACTATAACATTAGAAACTGTCACAATATAATCATTTGCATTAATAATTTCTGAAAAAGTATTTTATAATTTATTAATTAAATAAATAAATTTACCTTTATCAGAATCGTCACTATCCTCTATTAAAATAATTTCCTTATTTGAAACATTCTCTTAAATAATATTAAAAATAAATAATAATAAAATTTAAAATTACCAGGAACAAATTCATTAACTCCATCGATTTGATTTTGAATTTCGGTTATTGTAAACCAATCTAAAATATAAAATCATAATAAAAGAAAATAAATTAAAAAATAATTTACCATTCTCCTTCATCAATAGAGATCTTAAAATATTAGATTTGCTATTTTCTATTTTCGAGTATCGCGTGAGTGAATTTTTGAATTAATTGTGACAACTTTGGAAATTTTCAATTTTATAAAGAGAATAAAATTTTCAGGATTTAGCCAATCACATTTTAGAAATACACATATATAGGTGAGAGATTTTGACGCATGCAGCATATACCGTGTATGCGTGTATTCTTTGTAAATCACATACAGTCAAAAGTATGTATGCGATTTCTTTGTAAATTACATACAGTCTTCAGTGTGTATGCATGTGTTCCTTGTTTTTTTCATGACTCTAAAGTTTAGAAAAACACGTTGAAATATCAACTACTTAAAAATATATTAGTTAGTAAATGAACCATCCACACTTGACCTCGTGGAAAAGTAGTAATTTCTATTTTTCATTTTATTATGAAAAGAAAGGCCTTGTTAGTGTTGGCCCAAAACACAATTTTGTTTAAATGAATCGGTAACAACATGCAGATTTAAAATCAGACCCATAAAACACCAATTAACCATGCTAAAATACGAGAAAGAAACAATTAAAATATAAAATCGAAAAACATTAAAATTAATTAAAATAATAACAAAGTGCAACAAGATCCGCACGAAATAAACACAGAAAATAACATGAGAACACGAAAATTTGAACGAAATTCGACAATTCACCTAAAAAGAAAGAGTTCACGAAAGTTGGAACTAAAATTAAATAATTTGAATTGGAAACGATTCAATTAAAAGTAAAAAAATAAAATTGTCAAATAAATTACGAAAATAATAAAATTAGAATTAGAATATACCAGAAAAGCACAAGGTCAAACTTTGTTTTACAACATCAAATTTAACACGCAAGGTTAGGGTCGTACAATAGGTATATATACCGATTCATTTTCACAGAATTTTAATCAGTTTTGTAACTAAAAAACTCAAATACTCGTTTTAACGAACAATTTATTTCTACGAATTTACAATGTGAGTGAAGGAATATTCGAAAACTTTCTCCACGTTGCGCTCAAACAACCTCATATGAGCTCTGTTTGAGAATCGGCGCGGGGAAAGGTTTGTAATGAGATTTGAGGATGTTGTATACCAATTATGATTCAAAGATGTATTATGCCAATTATGTTCAAATAAAGTTCTAAACAAAACAATTTTCGTCGAAATTTTTCCGACCCACAGCCGATCCACCACCACAAGATAGTAAAATCAACATACCCTAACCGAACTGTGTAAGTGCGGTGTAAGTCGGCCAATAGTTCGTGCCCGTGAAGGCTACGGCGTGAGAACGCAGGAGCTGGAATGTCAATATTATTCCGTATAGGGGAAGTGGGTTGAAGAGAAAATAGTCTTTTGGCTAGTCCATCATCACCCAATTCCTGAAAATTCGACCTAACTTATGATGATACAAATCGGCTTAAAATCAAAACACTGAGTAGTCCAATGGGCACTCATAAACTCTTAATATCGACACAATTTAACCTAAGGTCAATTAAGGGAAGGTGACGGGGAAACTAATTCTAAAAAATTGTTGCTATGCCAGTAATTTGTAATAGTAAAAGATAAAAATTATAGACATCATTTAATCTTAAGTAAAACCTAGTTTTCCATCCTCAAAATTTTGTTTAACCACAAAATCACAGATTATAATGTAGAATACCCACAACTTCGTTGACCTACTAAAGTTAAAAATTAACATTTAGTACTACTAAACAGCTAAATAATTAAAGGAAATAATGACCATGACACTAAACTTCCCATTAAGGCCTATAACTCACGATGAAGTTATTTTTTCGGTTCTTACATTTATCGGGATGTTTATTTAATTTAATCCTTGTAAGAAACGAACAAATGACCCCACATCTACCCTCAATCACGAAACTTATTAAATTATGCTATAAAATGATAAAAGGAAACATTGAACCACAAAAATGAGTAATAATATTTACTACATATGAAACCACATATGAATTACATATGAAAACGCAAGCTCTCAATTTAAAATTTCTTATACAAAAAAGCTGACGTCAAAAACAACAGGAACAGATACATTAACTGGATTTATAAATCAATATACATGAATAAAGAGTATCAAGTAAGAACGAAAATAAATGAATTTCGCAATGAATATTTGTCCGAAAAATTATATTGCGCCAGATTTTCCGACTCCGTAATATAATCGTTTGTGTCCACTAAATGCCACCATAAGGGAGATCCATTGCTGATATGTAATGGGAGTTCGTCCCACTGAGGTAATTTGAATAATGAGTACGAGTAGGGCACACCCCGACCTGTCGAAGAGATGAAGCTTAAAGGGTAATAATTATTTATAGTAAATCTAATAAGAAGTTGATACTTACTATGACCATCAATAAAATAGTCTAACTCAGATCGACTAATACTATTGCAAGGTAGCCATGATGACCAACGAACCACCCAAATAATTGCCATTAAATAATGTTATAGATAAATCAGCGAATAATTAATAGGGAAACTAAAACGACATTTAGAAAATCTAACTAGATCGATGATAATCTGCCCTGACATTTATCGACAGAATATCTAACTATAGCCAAACCGAATTCCACTCACTCGTTCTCGCCAGAGTGAAACCGCACACCACTTTCAACAGAGACAGTGTGCAACCAATCTTGATGTACATACCACATACCGGCTTGACATAGAAAGGTACCCATATACATATAAATTTCGCTTGTCGACTGGACACCGTCATTTTTCGAAGGCACTGATCACATTATGCTATCCAATTCCAGATAGTTGATGAGTGAAGTCCCAGCGAGGTTTCGAGAAACCGAGAACGACGAAATCACCATGGAACAAAGAACTAACCACCGAGAGGGTAATTTTCATTTTGTTTTCTAAATGTCTTACCATAAGTCTGAGACTTAGATCACTATATGATACGGACTCCCAAGACAGATTTACCAATCAAAACGCAAGCCCCTCCAAACCAGATACAACGATTTAATGGATATGCCTTGTTTTTAACAAATATAATGTTTTCATTCATCAATGAATTATTTACATGAAATGCTCGCATATCCTTAATCACCTAGTCGCCTACTAATCAATAGTTGTCTATTAGAATCGATTGTCCGCGTCAGTATTCTTCTTTTTGGACAAGAAAAGGCGCATTGCTATAATTATTGATCCGACTGCGGATGATAGTCATACTCTGCATTTTGATTTGGCAAATGACATCCTTAGAACGATACTTAACATTGAAAATATATTTGGCAAATTAAAATTTGGACTCACTGAGATTGAATATCCGATATGTCGTGAATTGAGCCTGTCTTCTTTGTATATATGCCATTTCATGCAATGCCTTATGCTTAATTCAACATTCACAATTCCAAATATGTCAACCATGAGGATATTAATGAAACCAATAATCAACAAATATAATTGCACAAAGTTTCAAGATAATGATGCAAGGAAGTATAGGATACTTATTGAGGATCAGGTGTATCAGCTGGATCATGATACTATTACATGCGATGAAACTTTGTGCGAAATTGAGCGAATTAACGGTAGATTGAACCCTGAGAAATATTTCAAAAAGGAGAAACCTAAAGCTGATATCATCCATCTACGTTTTAAGAAATCTGCTGAGCTACTATGTGTTAAGAGACTGAGGTTCCAAACTAACCAAAAGCAAGAAATAGCGAAAATTTGGAAGGATGATGAAGTAGAGCATAGGCCGCCTATAACGGCATTCTTGAAAACATTTGCAAGCTCCGAATGTCCAATCTCAGACACAGAATCGATTACCTTACCTTTCTATTCTGACACGGAGTCTAATTTTACTACAGACAATGAAAATATGTCTCATATAATGAAGCAACTGGACAACACTGCACCAGGAATGGATCTAATTACAATTACAGATTGGAAGATTATATCCCCAAAGCACATCCTTATTACCGCAATCTGCAACAACGTGCTGAGGAATGGTGTATGCCCTAAAAAATGGAAATTGTTCAGAACGGTGTTAATTCTTAAACCAGGGAAAAAGGATGAAAGTTTTAAAACAAGCTCGTGGAGACCTCTAGCGATCATGGATACTGCATACAGGATCTTCGCGACTTTATTGAATAACCGTCTCCTAACTTGGATAAAGAATGGAAATTTGATAAGCCAAAACCAGAAGGCAATTGGAATACCTGATGGTTGTGCTGAACACAGTGCTACATTACATCTAGCAATTGATCATGCCAAGAGAGGGAAAAAAGAACTCCATATTGTATGGCTGGATATTACTGACGCATTTGGCTCTTTGCCACATGAACTTATCTGGTACACACTTGAAGGCATGGGAATGAAAAAAGAAACTATTTGCTTAATAAAGGAGCTCTATAAGGACGTCAGTACCTTTTTTGATTGTCATGGGATGCTATCTGAATCTGTCAATATTACAAAGGGGGTCAAACAAGGATGTCCTCTATCTATGACCCTCTTTTGTCTATCAATTGATTACATCCTTAAGTCAATACTGAATGACTGTCCATTTCTTTTACATGATATGAACATCAGTATCCTGGCTTATGCTGACGATATTGTCCTTATCTCTGATTCCTTCATGAAGATTGAAAGGGCCTTGAAGGAGACTGTGAGATTGGCTTCCTATGCAAATCTCAAATTCAAACCCTCAAAATCAGAATACTTGTCAATAAATAATAAGAACCCTGATACCTGCAAGTTGTATTTATATAATGAAGAAGTACCGATAATTTGCAATAAAAACAAGTACAAGTATCTTGGGATCGACTTCTCACATAAACTGAATCAGGACATTGATGGAAGACTTCAATCGGCGCTTGCACTCACTGACTCCCTGTTTAAATCATAATTGCATCCGGCACAGAAGCTAAATGCCTACAAGACCCTTCGTACACTCAAAGCTCATATTTTCATTTCGTAACTGTATAATTGGACACAGAATTCTTGATTGTGACAGAAATCGGATTACACAGGGACGCGAAAAGCAGCTCGGCTTTTGATCAGAAGATTAAAGCGCTTCTGAAGACCATGGTTGGGGATAAATTTCATTCTCTGAATAATTTCTTTCTATATGCCCATTGTAAATTGGGTGGACTTGGAGTATCCTCATCCTTTGACGAATATTTGATCCAGAGCATTACTGGAATAACGAGGCTTTTTCATTCATCCAACACCGACTTCAGAAAGATGATGATAAAAGAACTCGCACATGCTAGAGGAGAGGAGAACTTTGAAGCTGGGGTTAAATGGCTTAACTGCGAAATCGACAAGCCTTTCCGTAACGCCTCTTTCTTTGTGAAATTTCAAAAGTCGGTATTTGCTCTTAAACAAAAATTCTCAATATGCGTCAAATTGAAATTCGAAGATGATAATTTCAAATTGGAGATGACATACAAGAATCGCATTTCATATATAGGTTATCGTAACCTCGGAACACTCTCAAAAGACCTACACGACTTTGTGGGTCTTCACTATGCTGAGAAATGGTATGAAATGCGAGTGCAGGGACGTATTGGAAATGCCATTGGAGACAGTATTACGGCTAAGTACCTGATAGCCAGTGACACCTTTAATGATGCGCAGTACTGTTTCTTGATACGAGCTAGGAATAACCTGCTTAAATTGAACTACAGTGCGTACCGCCTAAAATTTAGCCTAGACACAAAGTGCAGACTGTGCCACTTGGATGTAGAGACCCAGGCACACGTGTTTAATCACTGTCTAGCAAAACCAAATGCCCGAAGAGTTAAACATGAAAATGTTCTTATTAGCATAGTTGCCTTCCTAGAGAAAATTGGTTTTGAGATTGATGTGGAGAAATCTCCCAAATATATCTCAATACCAACAAAGCTGAAGCCTGACATGGTAATTAGGTCCAATAGGAATAAAGAAATACATGTCCTGGACCTAAAAGTACCATATGACTCGGTGGAAGGCTTTGAAAAAGCGCGGGAAGACAACTATGTAAAATATAAAGATTTGGCCTTGGAAATTGGAAATGCATTTTGAGAAAAGCCTACAATATCCGCTGTGGTGATCGGATGTTTGGGTACATGGGACAAGAGAAACAATGCCCCACTATCAAAGATTGGCTTGTCGAAACCTGAAATTGTGTCTCTTGCGAGGATAGCATGCTCTAAAGCGGTAATTGCATGCTATCATATATACCGAGAGCACATATCATACACAAAGAGTGCGATGGCACTACCTTTTTCCATTATTTAGGAAGTATACGAGGCAATACTGGTAATTGAATCGGTATTGCAGTCTTGTGTTAGTTTGTTAAACACACCATAGATGATAGAAATGCTGAGCCTAGCTCGCATATTAGCCGAAAGGCCGCTTTTGTTATAAAATAAAATTTTGAAAAAAAAAAAAAAAAAAAACATGTTTGTATTTAATCTAGATAATAATGAAGCATGCGAACGTTGACCAAATTAGAAATTACTTCGTCATCAAAGCCCTCATTGCCCGCGAAATGAGATAGAATGAGTTCAACACGAATGAGCCAACCACGTCATGAGATCGGATGTAACAGCCCCAAGCAAGAAGTCTAAGTAATGGTTACAATAATGAACATCGGTAACACGACCCTCAATGAAAGTTATAACTGATACTATGTAGAAAAGGGGGATCTTTCGTAATTCTAAAACCGTTGCTGCATTGAACCCGAGCATAGTGGCCACCCGTCTCTAAAGTTAGACGCTGACAGATCGAAGCCAACTAGAGCCAGTTTCAATCCCGTAATTTAGGAATTGCTATACCCGAACATGTAAGAAAGCAAAGTAAATTAAAAGATGTTCGATAAATTAAATTTCGCAAATTTAACGATTTAAATTACAAAATCTAGGTAAATGGGGATGCGAAAATCGAGAAAATTAGAATTACAAAGTTAAATAACCATCCGAATAAGATAGAGATCAAATATTCACCACAACGAACTAGACGAAAACATCTTAACTTGTCCAACTCATCAAAATTCACAATAATTGTTTAGGCGATCCATAAAATATCCGATTGATAACATAAAGTTGCTAATGAACTAGTTAATCATTATGACGTTTCTAGACAATTCGTGGATCAATGCGTCCAGAATCACTGTGCGATTCCCCGCACATGCGGCTAACAGATGTCGCCAAGCCATGTGGGACACGGGATACACCGTCTCCCCGGTAAAAGAATCTAGATTCGGCACGCAACAGTATTCCGAGGAAGTCGATCTCCCGTTCGTTGCTATAAAGCGGGAACCTGGACGCAATCCGACCCGTAAAATCCGGGGACAAGCTGAATTTCTCTTGGCTTGCCTCGAGGAGCATCAGCATCAGACCAAATCACAAGTGGAGAGAGCCAAGCTTTATCTGGATGAAGTTAACGAGGATATTGCGACAGGGAGAATTCCTTGTACAGGCGGATACGCTCCACCGTACAATACCTCATATAACCTCGACGACCATAGGCTAGACACGAGATCTACGGCAATCAATGTGGTAGTCCCACGTAAGATCCTTCCTCGTGAAATGAGAAAAGAAGAAAATCGACCCGATAACCACCGTGAGCCTCCTTATACTTGAGAACCTCCAAGCAAGACAGTAACAGATATCGCCGAGAGCCAAATAATAGTGTTTGTTATAGAAAATAAAATATTTAGTCTCGTTATCAATTCTTATAATTTAAAACTCAAGCCCTAGTGAATCGTTATCAATTCTTGTAATTTATAATTTAAGATCCTAGTGAATCGCTACTTTAAGATCCTCTGACTCAAGAGTATAAATAAAATAAATAACATTTGTGAAGAGTCGTACGGTTTAATAATAATTCCCTTTTTGTAGATATGGAATCATGTCGGATTCTGCAACGCGAGTTGGACAATGCACGGAGAACGAACAAGAAATTATACGAACAAATCTTACAACTGACAAAAGAAGTGCAGCAGATTAAGGTCACCTGGATGGAACCGAGAAAAGTCAAAGCACTATATCAAAAGATGACCGCTGCACAGAAGGGTTGGGCTGAAGAAAAACAGCTCAACCAAAGCCAGAAAACCCAAATTCGCGGACTGGAGGTAGCGTTATCAGTGTGCCAGAAGGGCAACGCGGTAACCTACCCGTTAGTGTTTGCAGCGGCCCAATTAGCCTACCGAGACGCGACAGCTACCATGAAGCCCGCGAACAGACCACCCAAACATCGTCTGGGAAAATCAGAGCGAGCCAAGCGACGAGCCGCTCAGGCTAAGGATTGAGACTTCTTTATAATTACATTAGGTTGTTATTTAATAAATTTTCATGATTAGTTTTTTAATTTTCATAATTCATATTAAATGATTAGTTAGTCTTAGGAGTTAATGAACTAGGACTCTGGAACAAGTTAGACTCTAAGTTTGAACGACAAGAATGTCAGTTACACCAGAGAGGGACCAGGAAAAGAAAAGCGCACGGGAACCTTCCAATGGTAGTGCGTTGAACCCACCCTGAGATCGGGACAGAGTAGTTCTTTCGTAGCGCTCAGATATGGCGATCTCAAAACCAATGGTTACATTTTCAAAGTTGCTTAGCAACGGGTAACTGTTGGGGGCAAAGAAAAGTTGTATTTGGGGTCAAGGTTGCACAAACCATAAACCCCACATTAGTACCAACTTTAATAAAAAAATAAAAAAAACTATTAGTTACTAAATAAAACATTCTCCTTTCCATAGTGGCGAAGTGCTTATTTCACTTTTCATTACACTAAGAAACTTACGAAGATTAGAGCCTCGTTTGCACTTCAATGGGTGACTGCAGAAAAAATTATTTTTTCAAAAGTTTTTACATTAAAGATAAAAGCTACTGTAATGACTGTATCGTTTACTAATCAAACGTTGAAAAATAAAAAAGTATTAATTAGCTAGTAAATAAAGCATTCTCACTTGCATAAATGGCGAAGTAGTTATTTCATTTTTAATTACACTAAACTTAAGTATGTTGAGCCAGCACACAAATAGCCTTGAGAATTGTTTAAATGCATCAGTAATACAGCACGAAAACCCAGCATCAAGATAACTTAAAATACAATATACAACACCAACTAAACACTTTAAAATCTGAGAGAATATAAATAAATAAAAAATTTTAAAAAAAAAACATAAAAGTAAAATAAAATAAATATAAAATGCATCAAGAACCGCACGAAATTTACATAAAAAATAACATAATAACAAGAAAATTTGACCGTAAAATGACCATTTACATAAAAGTAAAAATTAATCAATTAAATGAATAAAAATAAAATATTTTTGGCTGAATAAATTTAATTAAAAATGTTAAAAATAAATTGTTAATTTAAATTAAGAAATTAATAAAAATTTAATCCAGATAACACCAATAATTTCAAGGTCAAATTTTGTTTAATCGCAATAAAATTAACACGCAAGGTTAAGGCCAAATCATAGATATATATACTGATGTATTTTGACAGATTTCAATCTTGTTTTCAGTATTGATTTAAAATCTTAATTTTCATTGGTGTACACAACCGGCTGAGAGCCATTGTAAGTGTTGTGTCTAAGTATGACGGCTGATAGTTAGCGTGTGATTTTCGATATTGCAAACTAATGCCAGATGAATTAATGAATTTCTGATTATGATATTGTAAACTAATGCCAGATGAATTAATATTGCAAACAAATGCCAGATGAATTAATGGAATACTGATTATGATATTGTGAATTAATGCCGGATGAATTAATGATTAGTTCATGACGATTTCTTGTGAATTCCCATTGTCGGATTTGACCAAACGAATGTAGTATGCCAAATAAAAATTTAAAGCCAACATTCTTTATGCATCGAGACTTTTATTTAACCCCTATGGTAAATTTATTTATTATTTCTTTTTTGGCCCACAGTCAAAACATATCGCAAGACAGTAAAATAAAACACACCATCGACCTATGTAAGTGCGTGTATAATCGCCAATAGGTCGTGCCCGTGAAGGCTCCGGCGTGAGAACGCAGGAGCTGGAACGTCAATATTATCCGTATATAGGGGAAATTGGAAGGTAAAGGAGTAGTTCTTTGGCTGCTCCTTCATCATCCGTTTCCTGAAAAATAGACCTAAAAATCACTAATAACAATCGGCTAAAAATCATTAACACCGAGTAGTCCAGTGGACACTCATTAAATATAATATGAACATAAATAGATCATAAGGACAAAGAGATGGAATGGGTAGCGGGGAAAATTGCAAAATCGTCGCAACAGTTAAAATGAATAGCCATCGGAAAAATATTAATCCGAACGACCAAAATCATGAAAAATAATGTTTTAAATAATATTTAAGAAGTAAATAAATTATGTTGAATTGAAACTAAAAATATGGGCGGAACGCTGCTCAACTTTTCGGAAATAGTTCAAACATTTATCGTAAAACTGTAAAATAAGGGCGGAACGCTGCTAAAATTTTCCGAATTAATAAAATACTTATAGAAAATAGTAAAACAAAAGTGAAATGTTGTTCGATTGTTAGTATAATATTCCTATAAACTTTAGGATAATGGCGGAACGCTGCTCAAATTTTCCGAATCAAATAAAATACTTATCGAAAATAGTAAAATAAAAGTGAAATGCGGCTCAACTGTTGGTATAAGATTATTATGAAACTGTAAAATAAGGGCAGAATGCTGCTCAAATTTTCCGAATCAACAAAAATACTTTATCGAAAACCGGAAAAATACAGATGGATTACGGCTAATTTTGCATATAAGAAAAATATTTCTTAAAGCTGAGGAATAAGGACGAATCCCTACACACAAATGTGTTAATAATATTGATAATAATTATAATAATTGTAATAACAATAATAATAATAATAATAATAATAATAATAATAATAATAATAATAATAATAATGAGGATAATAATAATAATAATAATAATGATCATGGTACCTATAATAGTAATGATAAAATTATGATGATAATAGTAGTAATTGAATAAATGTAATGGTAATTATATGTTATTAAGAATAATAATAAATGTAATGGTAGTAACAATTAATAAAGGTAATACATATAATAGTAACAATGACAATACTAGTATCAATAATGGAGAACATTGTAGATTTAATAGGGATAAGGGTAAGAGAGATACTGTGTGAATATTTAACATAATAAAGGGTTTACAGGTCATAGAAAAATCATCAACACGAACAACGATAAGAAGGACTAAGCTAATGGACTTAAAGATAAATTATATGAGAGTATAGGTTAACATTTGTAAGAGTTAGGAGAATAATGAGACCTAAAAATAGAAATCGAGCACAGGCCTTCTAACGGCAGCTTGTTGGGCCCATGGATCGTTCGGTCAATCATAGCATTAACAATAGCGCTCACTTTTTGCGGACGATCTACCCACTCGAACACAGTTCCAACGTTGCCGAGTGGTAAGCGAAAGATATTTGTATGGGGTTGTCTGGGTAACAACCATATAGTTTCAAAATATCAACACCCAGGAACCCACCAAGTAGCTTAAGGCCTCTTTAATACTAAAATGGGTGACTGCACAGAAAATCTATTTTTTAAGATTTTTGTATTATAGAATTCGTTTCACTCATATTTTAGGTTTACTAAACCAACTTTAAAAAAAATTTTAAAAAATTCATTAGTACAAAAATAATTCTTCATTACCCTTATGGAGAGGTGGTTATTTCCATTTTACATTACACTATGAAACTTAAGCAGGTAAAGGCCTCGTTAGTACTTAAATGGATGGCTGCGGAGAAAATGTATTTTTTTAGATTTATTCTTTATAGATTGAAGTTATTCTTGTTGGGCCACAACGTATACGGCCTTGAGAAATGTTTAAATGGATCAGAAAAACACACGCAAAAATAACATGCAATTTAAATAAACCTGGAAACACCAATTAAACCCTATAAAATACGAGAAAAAAAGGAGAATTAAATATAAAATAATAAACATAAAAATAAATTAAAATAATAACAAAATGCACCAAGATTCGCACGATACCTACACAAATATAACAAGAAAACACAATAAATTCGACGAAATTGAAAAAATTAATAAAAGTTCATTAAAATGAAATTTAAATCGAAAATTTGAATTAGTAATAATTCAATAAAAATCTTAAATAAAAAATTATAAAAATAAATCAAAAAATAATAAAATTAACGAATAGAATTTACTAGAAAATAACAAGGTCGAATTTTGTTTTACTGCATCAAATTTCACATGCGAGAAAATTAGGTATATATACTGATCCATTTTCACACTTAACTTAACCATTTTTGAAAATTGTTTAAAACCATTTTCGAACTAACTACTTTGAAATTTACTTTTCAATCGTTTTGAAAATTATTTTAAAAACTATCTCCAAGTCAATTTCGATTTTTTAGGTGAGAATTATTTATGGTGGAACCCTCTTTCCACGTCACGTTCATTGCATCTCAGTAGAGCTCTGCTCGGCGTCGACGTGGGGAGAGAGGTATTTTGTTTTATGTTATGATATGTTATCTTATGATATTTTATGGATTGTCAACGATGGGTAATTATGTTATTTTGTTCATAATTAATAAATATTATTTATATACATAAATTGTTCTATATGCTTTCGTAAACTAAATTAAACTGTCGAAATTTTTCCGGCCCACAGCCAATACATAACGCAAGAAAGCAAAATCTACATAGTACAGATGCATGTAAGCGCGTGGAAAATCGCCAATGATATGTACCCGTGAAGACTCAGCGTGCGCAACGCAGCGGTCGTAACGTCAATATTTATCCCTATAGCTGAAGCGAGAAATAAGGAAGGAGTCTCTGGCTGCTTCCTCGTTTCTCAATTCTGTAAAATCGACCTAAATTTATATTACATACGGCTTAAAATCATCACACCGAGTAGTCCAGTGGGCACTCAGTAAATATAATATAAACACAATATGCGTCTAAGGCCTATTAAAGGGAAAGGGTACGGGAATTAAATTAACTGAAATCGTTGGTATAACTATTTTGGGTGAAAATTTTGAAATAGATAAAATTTATTGGAAATCATTAAATTCGATTAAATTGCGATTATTGATAAAAATTAAAGTAACCATTGAGCGTAAAAGTAAAGTGTTTTATGGCTTAAAATTAAAGTAAAGATTGGGTAAAGATAATTCATAATTTGAATGACCGTAAACTATTGATTAAAATTAGGGCAATGGCAAATAATTTCATCAATTAAACTATTATAATTCGCTTCGATAAAATTAATCTAATCCTTGGTAGGGACGAGTAACGTATTGAAACCACCGAGAAAAATGTAAGCAATTACGAATCGAATTCATTGATTTCAAATAATGAAATGTATCGATTAAAAGTAAAGTAATTCTCGAATAATAGTAGGGGATCCCTTAGGTAACTTGTTGACTAAAATTAATGTAACGACATGTAATTCACTGATATTTCATTTGATAAAATTGAAGAGGTGATTGAGAAAAATCAAGCGTTTAGATTAAATCATTGAGTAAAAATAAAATGAACAAAAATAAAAATATCGTTGATTAAATTGAATCAATTTATTGGTAACAATAAAAATGATTAAATTAGTTCAAATAGCTATTGAGTAAAACCAAGATAACCTAGCTTTTTGGTAAAGTAAAGTATTGAATAAGAATAAATAAAATAAGTTCCTTAACGAACTATGACCAGTGGATTAAAGTAATTCATAGATTAAAATTAGAGATGAATTGAATAACCGTAAGATTGTTTTTTTGGTAGAAATCAAGTAATTTACGATGTAAATTAAAGTACAACCGAATTCACGGATTTAATTAATATCAAAATAACTTCGCGGATTAAAGTAATAGTTGATCCAGCTAGCCTCAGGGAAACTATTAGCAATTTGAATAATGGGCAACAGAATACATTACCAATAACACGACCCCTTAGTTAGGACTAAAATAAATTCACAGATTTGAAAAAGGTTTTCTTTAATTATTATAAATTCGGTAATTACAGCAAACTGATTAAAGATAAAGTGAACGAATTATTAAGTAAAGTAAATTAATAGAATTGGAAAAACCCAAGTTTAAGATAAGAGTGAATTCGTATTAATATCACATTATTGAACACATGAAATTCCACATAGCGAATTTATTCCAACAGAAGGGTATCGCATCTACTTGGAAACCTCGGTAAGCGTAGAAGTTTTCCTGAAATTTGCTAGTAAAGTACATTCAAACTAATCAACGGAATAACTTACCAGAATTGAGATAATCGAGTGTAGGCGAAACAGTTGACCAGTAACTCTGAAAATACGACACGAATAATACAATCACCTGATGTAAACAATGTAAATCACCTTTAGTCAACCGCTTAAGTTGTAGTGGTAGGATCCGCCGGAAATCGTTCGCCCACCAGGATACACCCACGTACAACCAAGTTCTCTCGGATCAACATCCGGTCTAGATCTTAAAGTTCGAATGGACCGTACAGGGAGTTGGTAAACAAACTTTAAATCAAGGTACAAATTCTCTTAGGTCAATACACGAGTATCCGCCTACATGTAAAATTTTAAGGTTAATATGCATATATTGAATAAATTAAACATCAGGTTATCTCATCCATATGATTAATCATATTATTATATATTTCCCCTATAAAGGAGTGCACCTTAAAGAACCAGACCCGCAAATTAACCCAACCTGCTTATTAATGTCCCATCGCGTAAAGGAAGGCAAGGTTCACGTGTATGACACCCTTACTAGTAACATAGACACAATTTGCTTGCTAATAACTTGGAATGGTGAATCAATCGAACCTAATAACAGTAATGTTTAGACATGTCGCCCAAACGAATTACCAGACGAGAGACCACCAGACAGGAACAGACAGGAGTCCCGCCAACCATGAGAATACTCGACCAGTTACAACGACCGTGGCCATATCCTGCCACCTGGAGAATATTAGGCTTGGAGACGGATCCCTACGGTCTCTCGGAACGGCAATATCCAGCTGCGGAGACCTACCTGCACGCACAGGACCTCCTCACCCAATGGGAAAGGGTGCAGGAGCAGGTAGATTTACAGGTGGTTAAGGCAAGGATGTATCTTGCGAACGTGGTGGAAGACATCCTTGCCGGGCGGATTGCAGTCGCCCATCCACCTCACCCAGTTCGAGACACCAGACGACCCTATACCGTGGAGGCTCTCAAACGAAGCCTGAAGAGATATTGCCCTGACGAATGAACTAACAGTGATAACTTGATGTAGCGATTGATTTAAAATATCAGAAACTTGTGTGTCATTATTTTTTCTTCATATAGCTAGAATTATATGTGGTTTTGTTTAGTGGAATAAATAATTATTTAAATTGATCATTAACAAATTAAAATGATCCATTTGATTATAGTGATGTCTTCCCTAAGAATCGTACAGACTGAATTGGACCATGCAAGACAGTCAAACGCCGAATTACTCGCCCAGATTCTTCAATTAACCCGCGAAATGCAACAGATTAAAGCAACTTGGAAGGAACCGGGAAGGGTGAAAGCATTGTACCACCGCCTGACCGCAGCACAGAAAGGCTGGACAGAGGAGCGGCAGCTCAACCAGAGCCTGCGCACGCAAATACGGGGACTCGAAGTCGCCCTAGCAGTCTGCCGGGAGGGGGAAGCGGTAATATATCCGCTCGTCTTCGCCCCAACCCAGATGTCGCAGAAGAACACCCAACCAGTGAAACAATCCACCCTTCCAGCAAACAATCGTCGGCCGGGACGTAAGGAACGGGCCCGACGTCGAGCAATCCAGCTTCAGAATCATTAACCTGTAAACATTGCGCGCGTTGTTAAATAAATAGAGTAGTCGTGTTCTTAATTTAATTTGTTCCGTTGATATATTTATATGCTAAACATTCGCATCATGTTACTCAACCTTAATTTCATCTCTCCGCAGGCAGATAAGAACCTAATCTAGAACGATCATGAGGGACAGAGCAAAGCGAGCATAGGTCTTCTATCGACAGCTCGTGAACCCGAGGGTTGTCCGAGCAACTATAGTACTAGCACATGGTACTCAATTTTTGCGGGCAATCCACTACTTGAACACATTACCAACGTTGCCCAGCAACGGGTGCCAAGTGGCGATTAGCATCATTTTGTATGGCGTTACGGGGGCAACCACCGGTTAGTTCAAGCAAACAATGAGACCCTGTAACCCACCATTCTCATGACTGAATGGCGAAGGGGTTTCATCCATTTTTCTTATTAATTTTAAATAAAGCATTCTCATTTGTCTTAATAAGGAAGGGTTTATTTCCATTTTTCATTACACTGAAAATTAAGCGGGTATAAGTCTCATAACTAGTTAAATGGGTGACTGCGGTGAAAATTTATTTTTTTGAGATTTATGCGTTATAGATTGAAGTTATTCTCAATGACTGAATGACGAAGTGGTTTAATCCATTTTTCTTATTAATTTTTAAATGAAGCATTCTCATTCATCTTAATAACGAAGGGGCTTTTTCCATTTTTCATTACACTGTGAAAATTAAGCGGGCAAAAGCCTTATTACTACTTAAATGGGTTACTACTTAAAATGGGAGAAAATTTTTTTTTGAAATTTATCTTTTATAGAGATTTATCCTTTTCCTTTTAATTTTTTCTTTTGAATTTTAAAATATTGGAATTTTAATTAGTAAACAGTATATTCTATGAAGCAAATGGTCGGTGAAGAAGTTGGAATATTGATGTGAGAGTACATTAAGTGACTAAAATCGTTGAAATTACTGAAATTATTTGGAAAGGAAAAATGAAGAGGAAAAACATTCAGTGAAGAGTAAAATTATTCATTGAATAGGGAAAATATTCATTGAGGAGGGAAAACAATCAATGAATAATGTGGGGTTATATGTGGTTTCTAACCTTGACTCTTTTACATACAATATTTCGAGCCCACCAATGGTAACCCGTTGCTAGGCAACGTTGGAACTGCCACCATTGGTTATGAGACCGCCAAAGGCAAGCTCTGCTTCCAGAACTGCTAAGGCCCGGCCTCATATCGGGTTCAGCGGGCTACCGTTAGAAGGCTTTTGTCCGTCTTACTGTTTTAGGTCCCTTACGTTCTCTCTCATCGAATTAGTTATTCCGATAATCATATACACTAATTATCGTAAAGGGAGGAAATCAAAATCAAAACATTTATTGGATTAATATTACACAAATTTTTAATACTAAGACGTAAAATGTTAGTTTATTTATTCGCGCATTGAGTACGCCGTCGTAGTCTTTCGGCCCTACCTGACCTTACATGAGGTTGAGAGCGTTTACTGGAGTTGTTTGGCTGATTCTGGTCTCTGTAGGCAAAATGTGCCGGAGCGAACACCAGCTGATGTCACCGCGCTCCCTTCTTGGCAAGCTGATAGAGCAACCTCTAAACCCCGAATTTGGGTTCGTTGAGTCTGAGTATCTTTTCGTCTTTCCACCCTTGAAGGGTCATGGTGAGACGCTGTTAGACCTCCTTCATTTTCGTCGATTCTACCCAGGTAGCTTTGATTTGCTGAATCTCTCGACATAATTGTAGGAGTTGGCAATGCAAATTCGTGTTTTCCCGTCGAATATCTCTCAGTTCACGACTGAAAGTTCTTGTCGATTCCATCTCTAAACCGAAAAATATTTGGTTAGTTACGCCGATAAAACAGTATCCTTATTATTTGTAGTCCGGAGTTAATTAAACGCATTTGCCAATGACTTAGTTGTTTTTGGATAAATTGTCTTAGGTTCAACAAATTCTTTATAACGTGTCATAAGGTTATTTGGTTCTTTCTATTAATTGTTTATAATTAAAAACCCAGCTACAGACTCCTCCGGATTTCGATAGGTTACTTCGCTTTATTACTTACGAATTATGTAGTAAAATCGTGTTCCTCATAAAAAGATAGAAAATTTACTGTTCCGTGTCCTCATCATTGTAATTTTATTTTATCAAAGTAAAACAACAAAAAAAATAAACACTTTAAAATTTTAATATACATTCAGAGAATACAACTCAAGTCTTGCTTCTAGGTTCATCGTCGACCCTCGGGTAGATTGCTTCGGTGTAGAAGGTCCATATGTTTCCACTGAGGATGTCGTTGGGCATATGTGTGATCCCCAAACTGCCGCGGTCCGAGCTGGTTCCGAAGTGCTGGTTGTATTAGTCGATTTGGTAAGATCAGCTTCGTCGGGGCATCCATACCCATCAGTCTGGGATCGTCCAGCTCATATGAAACTCCGTACTCTGGAGCGAAGCCATCTGTACTCGGAATTAGAGCACTGGCGATGTCAGCGTTTACGCGGGCTTAGTGCCGCCTGGCCATGTTTGCCTTCCAATGATACTTTTTCACGAGGTTTTCTAGTCAAAGTAGGCTGAACTCGGCTCTTTGGCGAGCCTCTCGTGCCGATTCCTACCCGGTTCCCACTTGATAGTGTTGGGCCAGAACACATATGGCCTTGGAAAATGTTTAAATGGATCGGTAACACACATGCAAATATAACATGCAAAATTTAAATAAACCTATTGAAACATCAATTAAACCCTATCAAATATAAGAAAAAAGAGAATTAAAAATAAAATAATAAACATAAAAATAAATTAAAATAATAACAAAACGCACCAAGATTCGCACGATACAAACACAAACATAACAAGAAAACACAACAAATTCGACAAAAATTGATAAATTAAGAAAGTTCATGAAAATGAAACTTAAATCAAAAAATTTGAATTAGTAATAATTCAATAAAAATTCTAAATAAAAAATTATTAAAATAAATTAAAAAATAATAAAAATAAAGAATAGAATTCACTAGAAAATAACAAGGTCGAATTTTGTTTTACTACATCAAATTTAACATGCGAGGTTAGGGACAGAAAATAGGTATAAATACTGATCCATTTTCACATTAAATTTAACCGGTTTCAAACCAAAAACCATTTTTCAAATTACCTTTGAATCTTGTTTAAAAATCTTACATTTAGGTGAGAACTATTTGATTTTGGAACCCTCTCTCCACGTCACATCCTCGCAACCTCGGTAGAGCTCTGCTTGGATGTCGGCGTGGTGGGAGAGGTATTTTATTCTATTTTTGCTATGTTATGAATTTTTATTTTTTATGATATGGAATGGAACGTATGGTAATTTATGTTTATTTGTTATATGTTTAATAAATATTTATATTATTTATAAATTGTTTTACATACTTAAAAATAATATTAATTAAACATTTGTCGAAATTTTTCCGGCCCAGAGCCAACACATATTGCAAGATAGTAAAATCCACATAGTACAGATTTGTGTAAGAGCGTGGAAAATCGCCAATGATATGTACCCGTGAAGACTCAGCGTGCGGAACGCAGGGGTCGTAACGTCAATATAATCCCTATAGATGAAACGAGAAATAAGGAAGGAGTCTATTGGCGGCTTCCTCGTTTCTCATTTCTGTAAAATCGACCTAAATTTATATTACATAATGCTCAAAATCACCACACCGAGTAGTCCAGTGGGCACTCAGTAAATATAATGTAAACACAAGATGCGCCTAAGGTCTATTAACGGGAAAGGGTACGGGAATAAATTAAATTGAAATCGTTGATATAACTAAATTAGAAGTAAATTAATCATCGGTATTCTAAAATGAATAAAATAGTAAAATCATTTGACAAGCAATTATTGATTCAATTAAATTATTGATTAAAATTAGCGATTACGGGATAAAAATAAGCGTCACATTGGTTAAATTAAGTTAATTCATTGATCAAAATTAAAGTAATTTGAATAAAAATAAACCAATAAATCTTCGAGTAAAAGTAAAGTAGAGTTTTGATTAAAACTATTGAAATAATTTATAAAAATGAAGTAGACTATTGCTTAAAGTAATTTATCGATCTAAATAATAAACAAGTAATTCGAGTGATTGTAATTAATACAAATCGTTGAATTAAATTAAAGTAACTATAAATTAAAAAAGTAATGAAATGTATTGAGTTGGGAAACAAACTTTTCTGTAAATTAATATGGATTCATGAAGTAAGAATAGAGTAATTAAAATAGGTTAAAAGTAAATTAACTCGTTGATTAACAAAAAATCAGTTCAACTAAGGTAATTTGTTAATCAAAGTAAATTCATTCACTGCTTCAAATCAAAGTAACCATGTGGTTGAAAATAAAGTAGCTCATCGCTTAGAATTAGTGTAAGCATTAATTAATATTGAATAATTCATGGATTAAAAAATTTTTTTTTTAATTTGTTAAGGTAATGTTTGATTTAAGTCATTAGTTAGAAGTACAGTAATTGTTGATTAAAATGGGTAATTTATTAATTAAAATTTAAAGATAGAAATAAATAAATCTGTAGATGGAAAATAAATATCTGTTTATTAACACAAGATCACTGTTATAGCAGTTAAAATTTACATCATTGTTAAAAGGAGGAAATCAAATCGACATTGATAGGAATCAGGGAAGTGAGTAGCTTAAGTCGTTGTGAGAAAAAATAAAATTATCTTCACGATAGTATTTGTTTAACTACTGATAAGAACCCCAAACCAGTTTGAGAACCAAGAATTTCTACGACTATCTCCCTGTAAGATTAAAACAAACGACTAAAAATGTATTATATGAACCAAATAAAAATCATATAGAAATCGGCTTACTAATCTGAACCAGTTTATCATCCATAAAATGAAGGTATTTCAAATGTTAACGTCGAAGTAATAAATTAACCATTAGGAGAAATCCAATAGCGATAATAGAAGTACTGCAAACATTTCGAGAAAGTTAAAATCCAATAGATAGAAGAGGTAAACCGTTCCAAATTTCGAAATAAATCGGGCAATATAACCAAGATTCCAACCCGTTCAAAATGAATAAAAATTCCATGACATAGAGATGTATCGAATCGACCAGTCAGCGGAATATGCCGGATATTGAATCATGTCGAAAATTTCACCACGAGATCATGCTAATCCACTAAAATACTCTCGAATAACACCGACCAGTAAAATAGCCTCCTGACTAAGTTAGATTCATCAATTACTACCAAACATAAAGTTAAACCTAACCGACAATCAATCAAAATTCCATTTAACCGGAAATCCGGTCAATCATTACCAACGACTTCTGAACGTGCAAATTTATCCAACGGAAACGCGCCGCTGTCACGATAGACCACCATCGATCGAATTATGAATTTACAATATCCCTTTTACGTAAATAAATTATTTCAAGTTTAAAACTACAAAACGGTAATAAATAATAATCTCTCATAACCTAGTTCTAAACAAAATTTAATCATTTGGTTAACTATAATCACCCATATTAGCATAGTACCCAAATCAGATAGTAACTTCCAAAAGAATTACGCCAAATTACCGATTCATTCCGCCCTCTCCGAATCTTCTAAATAAGAATACCCGTGAACATCTGAAAATCCGAGAAATAGGTTATTCCCTTCGCGCTTCTGGATGCTACTTGCATAAACTGGAATGATGGTTTGAACGCTTTTACATCGAATAATTTCTAGATACCCCGACATATTTCGTCCCTCAACACTGTACCGATCACCGGTTAATGAGGTATAAAATAAGTTCGATATCTTAATTATAAGAAGTGTTGTTTAGTCTATGAACCAAGAGTTAACCTGAAATCCCCGTAGAGTACAGCATATTGATTGTCATAAGAAAGATTTCTATGGTCGCTGATAAAGAGTTCAATTCGCGAGTGTTAACAAATTTCGGAACGACCCACAACCATTACGAATTCCGATAGATGTTCTTCTTTCACCGACCCCATTAATAATTATTTCACCATGATACTTCCAAGAATAATTAACGAACATCAAACCGTGCAGCCGGTTTGGATAAAGTGCATTTCAAATTTTACGTACTTAATGGTTTATCCACAATATCGTTTCAGATCATGCCACTCGATTGGACTACGACCCAAGCAACTAACGAAAAGTACCCAAGGAAGGCACCACCAGCCGCAGATGTCATCAACAAACTTCGATCACAGTGGTCATACCCTACCACTTGGCGACTACTGGGTCTCGAAACGGACCCTTGCGGACTCGCCGGTCAACAATATCCGGCCAAAGAGACCTATGAGCAAGCTCGGAACCTCCTCACCCATTGGGAAAGGGTGCAGGAGCAGGTGGACCTCAATGTAATCAAAGCCCGGATGTACCTCGCGAACGTGGAGGAGGACATCCGCGTCGGGCGTATTGCGGAGGCATATCCATCTCGACCGGCCCGCGATACCCGACGGCCCTATCCGGTGGCGGCTCTGAGGAAAAGCCTAAAAAGACATTCCACCGAGGAGTCCTGATCCCTCGTCGGGGAATAAAGACAATAGTTACCGTATTAATGATGTAAATGATTCCGAATTTAATTGTCGTTGGTGTTATTTCTCTTTATACTTAGATTCATTTTCTAATTTTGTTTAAATGATGACATTATGATTTAATTAAGTCAATAAGAACTTTAAGGGTTTTCTTTATTATAGTGATGTCTACCCTACAATTACTACAAACCGAACTGGATCACGCTAGGCGGTCAAATGCGGATCTGCTCACCCAAATCATCCAAATGACCCGAGAAATACAACAGATAAAGGCAACATGGTCAGATCCAGCAAAAACGCGAGCTGTCTACCACCGACTCACGGCGGCACAGAAAGGCTAAGCAGAAGAGCGGCAGCTCAATCAGAGCCTGCGCACTCAAATCCGAGGACTAGAAGTCGCCCTAGCAGTCTGTCGGGAGGGGGAAGTGGTAACATATCCGCTCGTCTTCGCCCCATCCCAGATGCCGCAGAAAAGTACCCAATCTGCGGAGCAATCTATCCCTCCAGCAAATAATCGTCGGCCGGGACGTAAGGAACGTGCCCGACGTCGAGCAACCCAGCTTCAAACCCATTAACTCAGAAATGCTGCGTGTTGTTGTTGATTCGAATAGAGTAGTCATATTCATAGTTAATTTGTTCATTTGATACATTTGTATGCCAGCGTTATCATAAATATTCGCATCACGTCACCGAATCTTCGTCTCGTCTTTCCACAGTCAAATAAGAACCTAATCTTGAATTGCTACAAGGGACAGAGCAAAGCGAGCACAGGTCTTCTATCGACAGCTCGTGAACCCGAGGGTTGTCCGAGCAACTACAGTACTAGCGATAATACTCAATTTTTGAGGACAATCCACCACTTGAACACATTACCAACGTTGCCTAGCAACGGGTGCCAAGTGGCGGTTAGTATCATTTTGTATGGCGTTACTGGGGCAACCACAAATTAATTCAAACAAATTACGAAACCCTGTAACCCACCAATAGCTACACTAGGTAGCTCTATCTCATCGTCACGATTGTCCGGTCGTCAGGACTGACTGGTTTCGCCGTACGTGGCCAGTGAGTAGCCATGATCACACAAGGTTTGTCGGTATTTTGCAGCTGAGTGAGCAGGTACTTGCAGGGTGACCCGTGAATCGTCAATCCATCCGCCGTGCTAATCTCTAAGATCTAAATGACCATATTAATTAATATTATGGTGCAAGAGTTATATCATTGGTTAGCACAAAGCCCTACGAAATCGCTAATGTAATTGTTATCGTCTTCAGTCATTATGCATGTGAATAAATACAAATCATAAAAAATTTAAGAATATTTATCTTTATAAAACAGGAGTTGTCTGCCTCGTTTGCGTTCGACGAAATTGTCTCCAAGCCCTCCCTCTTTAGGCGGTTGGCGGTCCTGGAACCGATCTCCGAGCTGCTCCTTTCTCTCACGTCCACAATCCTTGTGCGGTTGATGTTGCTAAGACATTCTTGGCATTGTTATTCAATTACTGAATTTATATCGCTATATATATATATTGTTGGGCCAGAACGTAAACGGCCTTGAAAAATGTTTAAATGGATCAGAAACACACACGCAGATACAACAAGCAATTTAAAATAAACCTGAAAAACACCAATTAAACCATATAAAATCTGAGAAATAAAAGAATTAAATATAAATTAATGAACATAAAAATAAAATAAAATAATAACAAAATGCACCAAGATCCGCACGATACCTACACAAATACAACAAGAAAACACGACAAATTCGACGAAATTGGAAAAATCAATTAAAGTTCATTAAAGTGAAAATTAAATCGAAAGATTTGAATTAGCAATAATTCAATAAAAATGTTGAATGAAAAATTATAAAATAAATCGAAAAATAATAAAAATAAATAATAGAATTTGCTAGAAAAGAGCAAGGTCGAATTTTGTTTTACTACATCAAATTTCACACGTCATAAAATTAGGTATATATACTGATCCATTTTCACATTAAATTTAACCGTTTTTCGAAACAACCATATTTTCAAATCTTGAAGTCAATTTAAAACTATTCTCGACTATTTTTAAATTGTTTTAGAAAGTTACTTTCAGACTAATTTGGAAACCTTTTAGGTGAGAATTATTTATGGTGGAACCCTCTTTCCACGTCACGTCCTTGCATCTCAATGGAGCTCTGCTCGGCGTTGGCGTGGGGAGAGAGGTATTTATGTCATTTTGTATTATGATTTGATGTTTTTATGGAATGGTTAAAATGGGTAAATTTATTGTTTTATAATTAATAAATATTATGAATATACATAACTTATTTGATATGTTTTATTAAATTTTCAATGTCGAAATTTTTCCGGCCCACAGCCGACACATCACGCAAGATAGAAAAATCAACATAGTGCAGATTCATGTAAGTGCGTGGAAAATCGCCAATGATATGCACCCGTGAAGACTCAGCGTGCGCAACGCAGCGGTCGTAACGTCAATAATCATCCCTATAGCTGAAGCGAGAAATAAGGAAGAAGTCTCTGGCTGCTTCCTCGTTTCTCGATTCTGTAAAATCGACCTAAAATTATATTATACACGGCTTAAAATCATCACACCGAGTAGTCCAGTGGGCACTCAGTAAATATAATATGAACACAATGTGCGCCTAAGGCCTATTAAAGGGAAGGGATACGGGGGTAAACTAAATTGAAATCGTTGGTTAATAAGTTTGAACTAAAATGATAAAAACTCATTAAATAGGTAATTTAATAATTCAATTATTGGAAAAATTTAGATGATTATTAAATGAAGAGAAATATCTCATCGATTAATTTAAATTGAGTAATTAATGATTAGCGAGCAAGGATAGGTAAACCTTCGACTAAATTAATATCATTCATTTTTTATCAAAGTAATAATGATTAATCCTTAATTAAAGTAATATAATTTATTTTTGATAACATTAACATAATGAACAAGTAAAGGATAAATTTATTGGTTAAATTCCTTCAGTTCAGTGATTATCATTAACGTAATTACGATAAGGGTAGGAAAATTTTGGTTAAAAATCAAGAAAAATGTTTAGAAAATGAAGTAAAGTTTCAATTCACTAAGTAGAATATTTACCTAATCTATTAAAATAAAGTGGTCCATTACTTAGAGAAATTTGTCTATTAATTTTCAAAGCAAAATCAGTAGTTTGAATAATAAAAATTAATATAATTCGTTGAGTTAAGTTAATGTAACTATTGGTTAAATTCATCAAGAAAGTAATACCTTGGTTGGTAATAGAATAACCCTTCGAGAAAAAATAAAGAAATGCGTTGATTTAAGACAAAAATTCTTTTCCGTAAATTTAATATAAATTCAGGAATCCAACATAAATCAATGATAATAGGTTATTGCTTAACATTGGATTAAAATAAAATCGACGCAAATGAGAATAACACAATTCAGAATAACAGATAAGGCATGAGAAACAACCAAATGTCATATTGATATCACCCGAGATAAACATTCATCGAATTACGATCCCGAAACATGTCGAATAAAATCCTGATAATAAAGGTTCACTTGCGAGATCCGCTATCGAGTTGCCCTAAACGACGATAAAATACATTCAAACCACCGAAATAGCAACTTACGAAATAGCTTCAACTTAATCGAAAATTTAATTCTAGTAAAATAACTAAGATCGCACGGTAACTCCTACGAATAAAATCAAAATAAGATAAACAGCGGATATAAACAAACTAAACACTGAAGCTACGACAACAAGATCCGCCGGAAATCGTTCGGTTAAGATCATCGAGCGATTCGTCTACTTAATTTATCCGATTCAACATCCGGCCTTAACTTAAACGTGCAATTTGTATACACCTAAAATTGTTATATCAAATTTGTCAATAACTCTACAAATTCTAACTGAAATTATACACAGATAAAACTTTAGAATTAAAATACATATTGACACTAAAATAAACTAATTATCAGCCTTATCCCACATATATTATTGATTGCACTATTATATAACCTGTATTAAAGGAGCGCATACTGAAAGGCCAGGTCTATGGGATAAATATAATCCACTTGTCAACTACCCACCGAAGGAGAGTGAACCCTAGTCAACCGAGACGCCCGTGAACTAATTTATATAGCATCAGAGTAGTACTTGAATGGCATAATTGTAAAGGATACATAAGGGAGTCAGACAATCAACGGAATATAGCACGCCTGAAGTTTCTAGATGAACCGCCCTCCGCTTTACAAAAGATATAACTGAAACACAAGCTAATAGACCTAGACGACTCCAATAACATTAGCCTAGGCATCATTTAGTTGATTTTCCATAAAGCAGATAACTTAATTGAACCTAATACCGATGATATTTTAGGCATGCCACTCGAACAAGATGCTAGGCAGGAGACGGACAAACAGGGACGAGAAGGAGCCCCGACAACTACGGAAATATTCGACCAGATACGACAACGATGGCCGTACCCGACTACTTGGCGGTTACTAGGCTTGGAAAGAGACCCGTGCGGACTCGCGGGACAACAGTATCCAGCTGCGGAGACATACATGTCCGCACTGAGCCTCCTCACCCATTGGGAACGGGTGCAGGAGCAAGTAGATCTACAGGTGGTGAAAGCGAGGATGTATCTCGCAAACGTAATGGAAGACATCCTCGCCGGGCGAATTGCAGAAGCCTACCCACCTCGTCCAGCCCGCGACACCAGACGTCCGTATCCAGTGGCCACCCTAAAGAGGAAGAGGACATTCGACGAGAGACATTAATTCCTAAGAACACAAACATTGAATATAATTAAATGTTGATAAAAAGAAAATTTTGTTAATTTGATATCTTCGCCTTAATTATTTACATAGGTCGACTCGTTTTATCAATTATGTTTAAGATAACTATCAATAAAAGTTATGCAACTCGATAGAGAAACTTTAATTATTTTGTACATTGTAGTAATGACGACTAATCAAATCTTGCAAACGGAGCTAGATCGTGCAAGGAACACAATCGCGGATCTTCACCACCAGATCATTCAAATAACTAAAGAGGTACAACAGATAAAAGCGACCTGGTCCGACCCGACAAAAACGAAAGCCATTTATCACAAACTCACGGCGACACAAAAGGGATGGACAGAGGAGCGGCAGCTCAACCAGAGCCTGCGCACCCAAATCAGAGGGTTGGAAGTTGCTTTAGCAGTCTGTCGGGAGGGGGAAGCGGTGACATATCCGCTTATCTTCGCCCCGTCCCAGATGCCACATACAAGTTCCCAGTCCACCAATCAGTCCAACGTTCCATCAAAGAATCGACGCCCAGGACGCAAGGAGCGCGCCCGACGTCGAGCAGCACTGCTCCAAACTATCCTATGAACTCATGAATGTTACACGTTTTTTTCTTTAATTAAATAAAATAGTTGTATGTATAGTCAATTCATTCTCGAGATACATCTGAACTTAAGCGCTATTAGGAATACTCACATCATGGTTTGTAAGCAGTCGTCCACCTCCGATCATAAATTTTTGTACACATGGGACAAGCAAAGCGAGCATAGGTCTTCTATCGACAGCTCGTGAACCCGAGGATTGTCCGAGCAACTATAGTACTAGCACATGGTACTTCGTGGCGCTGACTCAGCGCCGCTCGACTAGTTTATCTCCCCATTAACTATAGTTAATTTATTTCCTGAGATTTTAGTATAATTTGTTTTATCAACTTTATTTTTTCTTTTTATTAATATTAAGAAACTTTTTCTTATTGTGGGTGATTGATTGCTTATTTATTACTCTTGAATCGCAGGTATAACTCACCATTTATTGAATTTTTATCAGATTAATTGCGGTTACAGTTGGTTGAATTTTCTTATTGTCATCCTATTTATTCCATTTTATTTTTAGGTTCGATTTTCTAATTGGATTACTGTTTCAGTTAGGGACATTGTATGGTGTTCCGTAATCTATATATACTCTACCAACGGTGTGTGATACCAATCGACAACCACTTTCACTGGTCACTCCACAAGAATTATTTGATTGATTTTTTAGTCTATATTTTTTCCTGATTTCGTCAATTTTGGAGTATTTATTTTGGAATTTATTATATCTCTCTTTGTGTTATGTCGACGTGATGGATGTTATTCTCTTTGCGTCATCCTTCATTGGTTTATCCGGACTAGATGCAGCATTGTATTTCTTCTCTCAGATGATTCATGAATGACGGCTCCTCCTTCAGATCCACTCTCCTAGGTGATAATTCATTCCCTTCACCATAATGTTTGTCGTCTTCACAAGTTAATGCCCAAGCATCTGTTACTCTGGGCTCAATGTATTCTTAATTCTCTACCGGATTTTGCTGTTGCTTTTGGACGTCCAGAACTTCAATACCAATCCCAAAGGAATAGTTAATCAAGGAATTTTGTGATACACACCCTTGACAGAGGTTGATTTTTCATATACTAAAATAGATGCATTTTGGTAGGCTATCACTACATTAAAATTATACAGCTTATTGGGTTTAGGGTTGATTCGATATATCTCTCTTTATTTTCGATCATAGTACAGAATATTATTCATAAGTTTAATTAAATTAGTTGCATCGACTCCGAGTTTCCATCTCACACCCCTTGAATTTGATCTTAAGGAGTATGTGTTCACATTAAGATTTTAAGAGTGCTCACTGGACTACTCGGTGTGAGAAATTTAGTCGATCTGTGGTATAGATTTTAGGTCAAATTTTTGGGAGATGGGTGAAAAGATGACTTATGAGCCAAAAGACTAGTTCCCGATCTTCCCACTGCCCCTATAGACGAACATGATTTTACGTTCGAGCGAGTCGTTACGCACGACGGAACTCTCACGGGCACAAGCTATAGGCGGAAATACCGCACTTACACAGCTTGATAGTTATGTAGTATTGTAATATCTTGCATAGTGTGTGGCTGTGGGCCGGAAAAATTTCGACATGCTTAATATATACAACAATTATTTCCCACACATGCGCTCAAGTAGTGCTTACATAGAAGAATGCCTGAGTTCGCATTATGGAAAATTATTATCGATAGTTGATCTTTTGTTTATTGATTCGGCTGAACAGTGATTCTCAGATTTTCTGAAGAAAAGTGACTTTGCACACTAAGTGAATGCATTAAATTTCTGTGAAAATGAATCGGTATATATACCTATTGTGCGACCCTAACCTTGTGTGTTAAATTTGATGTAGTAAAACAAAATTTGACCTTGTGATTTCTTGTATATTCTAACTCTAATTTTATTATTTTATGCTTAAATTTGACAATTTTGATTTTTGACTTTTAATTGAATTGCTTCCAAGTCGAATTATTTAATTTTTGTTCTAATTTTCATGAGCTCTTGTTTCTTTAAGTAAATTGTCAAATTTTGATTATATTTTCGTGTTTTCATGTTATTTCTGTGTTTATTTCGTGCGGATCTTGTTGCATCTTGTTATTATTTTAGTTTATTTTTATGTTTTTCGATTTTATATTTCATTATTTCTTTCTCGTATTTTAGCATGGTTAGTTGATGTTTTATGGGTCTGATTTTAAATCTGTGTGTTGTGCTTGCGTGCTATTACCGATTCATTTAAACAAACCCTGTTCTAGCCAACAAATGTATGGAATGGGTTAAATAACTATCTCGACGAGAAGGTAATTAAAGGACCAAAAAAATAATAAGACGAGCAGATGCCTTCTAACGGCAGCTCGCTGAACCCGATATGAGGCCGGCCTTAGCAGTTCTGTAGTCAGAGCTCATCTTTGGCGGTCTCATAACCAATGGTTGCAGTTCCAACGTTGCCCAGCAACGCATAACCATTGGTGGCAGAGAAAGTTTATATGTAAAAGGTCAAGGTCAGAAACCACCAATCCCACAGTTATAAGAATAATAATAATAGTAATAGCAGTAACAATTGATAAGAACAATACATATTATAGTGTTGGGCCAGAACACATACGGCCTTGGAAAATGTTTAAATGGATCGGTAACACACATGCAAACATAACATGCAAATTTAAAATAAACCTGTTAAAACATTAATTAAACCCTAACAAAATATGAGAAAAAGATAATTAAATATAAAATGATAACATAAAAATAAATTAAAATAATAACAAATGCAACAAGATTCGCACGATACAATACAAATATAACATGAAAACGCAACAAATTCGACCGAAAATTGATAAATCAATAAAAGTTCATGAAAATGAAATTTAAATCAAAGATTTGAATTAGAAATAATTCAATAAAAATTCTAAATAAAAATTATTAAAATAAATTAAAAATAATAAAATAAAGAATAGAATACACTAGAAAATAACAAGGTCGAATTTTGTTTTACTACATCAAAATTAACATGCGAGGTTAGGACAGAAATAGGTATAAATACCGATACATTTCACATAAAATTTAACCAATTTTGAAAAATAGAATCTTAGTTATTTTAAACCTATTTTCAAGCCAATTCTTTTGAATTTTTAGGTGAGAAGTAGTTTTATTTGGAACTCTCTCTCCACGTCACATCCTTGCAACCTCGGTAGAGCTCTGCTTGGACGTCGACGTGGGGGGAGATGTATTTTTATGAAAAATTTTATTGGAATGGATTGTTATGGTAACTTTGTATTTTACTTTTAATATACATTAATAAATACTTATAATGTTTAAAATTGGTTTTCATGCATTTAATTAATTATTTTGTCGAAATTTTTCCGGCCCACAGCCAACACACATCGCAAGTTAATAAAATCAATATACAATGCAGACTCGTGTAAGCGCGTGGAATATCGCCAATGATCTGTGCCCGTGAAGACCCGGCGTGCGGAACGCAGGGGTTGGAACGTCAATATTATTCCGTATAAAAGAAAGGAGAAATAAGGAAGGAGTCTTTCGGCCACTTCCTCGTTTCTCATTTTTCTGTAAATTTGACTTAAATTATTTCTACACAAGGCTCAAAATCATCACATCGAGTAGTCCAGTGGGCACTCAGTAAATATAATATGAACACAATGTGCGCCTAAGGCCTATTAAAGGGAAGGGATACGGGGGTAAACTAAATTGAAATCGTTGGTTAATAAGTTTGAACTAAAATGATAAAAACTCATTAAATAGGTAATTTAATAATTCAATTATTGGAAAAATTTAGATGATTATTAAATGAAGAGAAATATCTCATCGATTAATTTAAATTGAGTAATTAATGATTAGCGAGCAAGGATAGGTAAACCTTCGACTAAATTAATATCATTCATTTTTTATCAAAGTAATAATGATTAATCCTTAATTAAAGTAATATAATTTATTTTTGATAACATTAACATAATGAACAAGTAAAGGATAAATTTATTGGTTAAATTCCTTCAGTTCAGTGATTATCATTAACGTAATTACGATAAGGGTAGAAAATTTTGATTAAAAATCAAGAAAAATGTTTAGAAAATGAAGTAAAGTTTCAATTCACTAAGTAGAATATTTACCTAATCTATTAAAATAAAGTGGTCCATTACTTAGAGAAATTTGTCTATTAATTTTCAAAGCAAAATCAGTAGTTTGAATAATAAAAATTAATATAATTCGTTGAGTTAAGTTAATGTAACTATTGGTTAAATTCATCAAGAAAGTAATACCTTGGTTGGTAATAGAATAACCCTTCGAGAAAAAATAAAGAAATGCGTTGATTTAAGACAAAATTCTTTTCCGTAAATTTAATATAAATTCAGGAATCCAACATAAATCAATGATAATAGGTTATTGCTTAACATTGGATTAAAATAAAATCGACGCAAATGAGAATAACACAATTCAGAATAACAGATAAGGCATGAGAAACAACCAAATGTCATATTGATATCACCCGAGATAAACATTCATCGAATTACGATCCCGAAACATGTCGAATAAAATCCTGATAATAAAGGTTCACTTGCGAGATCCGCTATCGAGTTGCCCTAAACGACGATAAAATACATTCAAACCACCGAAATAGCAACTTACGAAATAGCTTCAACTTAATCGAAAATTTAATTCTAGTAAAATAACTAAGATCGCACGGTAACTCCTACGAATAAAATCAAAATAAGATAAACAGCGGATATAAACAAACTAAACACTGAAGCTACGACAACAAGATCCGCCGGAAATCGTTCGGTTAAGATCATCGAGCGATTCGTCTACTTAATTTATCCGATTCAACATCCGGCCTTAACTTAAACGTGCAATTTGTATACACCTAAAATTGTTATATCAAATTTGTCAATAACTCTACAAATTCTAACTGAAATTATACACAGATAAAGCTTTAGAATTAAAATACATATTAACACTAAAATAAACTAATTATCAGCCTTATCCCACATATATTATTGATTGCACTATTATATAACCTGTATTAAAGGAGCGCATACTGAAAGGCCAGGTCTATGGGATAAATATAATCCACTTGTCAACTACCCACCGAAGGAGAGTGAACCCTAGTCAACCGAGACGCCCGTGAACTAATTTATATAGCATCAGAGTAGTACTTGAATGGCATAATTGTAAAGGATACATAAGGGAGTCAGACAATCAACGGAATATAGCACGCCTGAAGTTCTAGATGAACCGCCCTCCGCTTTACAAAAGATATAACTGAAACACAAGCTAATAGACCTAGACGACTCCAATAACATTAGCCTAGGCATCATTTAGTTGATTTTCCATAAAGCAGATAACTTAATTGAACCTAATACCGATGATATTTTAGGCATGCCACTCGAACAAGATGCTAGGCAGGAGACGGACAAACAGGACGAGAAGGAGCCCCGACAACTACGGAAATATTCGACCAGATACGACAACGATGGCCGTACCCGACTACTTGGCGGTTACTAGGCTTGGAAAGAGACCCGTGCGGACTCGCGGGACAACAGTATCCAGCTGCGGAGACATACATGTCCGCACTGAGCCTCCTCACCCATTGGGAACGGGTGCAGGAGCAAGTAGATCTACAGGTGGTGAAAGCGAGGATGTATCTCGCAAACGTAATGGAAGACATCCTCGCCGGGCGAATTGCAGAAGCCTACCCACCTCGTCCAGCCCGCGACACCAGACGTCCGTATCCAGTGGCCACCCTAAAGAGGAAGAGGACATTCGACGAGAGACATTAATTCCTAAGAACACAAACATTGAATATAATTAAATGTTGATAAAAAGAAAATTTTGTTAATTTGATATCTTCGCCTTAATTATTTACATAGGTCGACTCGTTTTATCAATTATGTTTAAGATAACTATCAATAAAAGTTATGCAACTCGATAGAGAAACTTTAATTATTTTGTACATTGTAGTAATGACGACTAATCAAATCTTGCAAACGGAGCTAGATCGTGCAAGGAACACAATCGCGGATCTTCACCACCAGATCATTCAAATAACTAAAGAGGTACAACAGATAAAAGCGACCTGGTCCGACCCGACAAAAACGAAAGCCATTTATCACAAACTCACGGCGACACAAAAGGGATGGACAGAGGAGCGGCAGCTCAACCAGAGCCTGCGCACCCAAATCAGAGGGTTGGAAGTTGCTTTAGCAGTCTGTCGGAGGGGGAAGCGGTGACATATCCGCTTATCTTCGCCCCGTCCAGATGCCACATACAAGTTCCCAGTCCACCAATCAGTCCAACGTTCCATCAAAGAATCGACGCCCAGGACGCAAGGAGCGCGCCCGACGTCGAGCAGCACTGCTCCAAACTATCCTATGAACTCATGAATGTTACACGTTTTTTCTTTAATTAAATAAAATAGTTGTATGTATAGTCAATTCATTCTCGAGATACATCTGAACTTAAGCGCTATTAGGAATACTCACATCATGGTTTGTAAGCAGTCGTCCACCTCCGATCATAAATTTTTGTACACATGGGACAAGCAAAGCGAGCATAGGTCTTCTATCGACAGCTCGTGAACCCGAGGATTGTCGAGCAACTATAGTACTAGCACATGGTACTTCGTGGCGCTGACTCAGCGCCGCTCGACTAGTTTATCTCCCCATTAACTATAGTTAATTTATTTCCTGAGATTTTAGTATAATTTGTTTTATCAACTTTATTTTTTCTTTTATTAATATTAAGAAACTTTTTCTTATTGTGGGTGATTGATTGCTTATTTATTACTCTTGAATCGCAGGTATAACTCACCATTTATTGAATTTTTATCAGATTAATTGCGGTTACAGTTGGTTGAATTTTCTTATTGTCATCCTATTTATTCCATTTTATTTTTAGGTTCGATTTTCTAATTGGATTACTGTTTCAGTTAGGGACATTGTATGGTGTTCCGTAATCTATATATACTCTACCAACGGTGTGTGATACCAATCGACAACCACTTTCACTGGTCACTCCACAAGAATTATTTGATTGATTTTTTAGTCTATATTTTTTCCTGATTTCGTCAATTTTGGAGTATTTATTTTGGAATTTATTATATCTCTCTTTGTGTTATGTCGACGTGATGGATGTTATTCTCTTTGCGTCATCCTTCATTGGTTTATCCGGACTAGATGCAGCATTGTATTTCTTCTCTCAGATGATTCATGAATGACGGCTCCTCCTTCAGATCCACTCTCCTAGGTGATAATTCATTCCCTTCACCATAATGTTTGTCGTCTTCACAAGTTAATGCCCAAGCATCTGTTACTCTGGGCTCAATGTATTCTTAATTCTCTACCGGATTTTGCTGTTGCTTTTGGACGTCCAGAACTTCAATACCAATCCCAAAGGAATAGTTAATCAAGGAATTTTGTGATACACACCCTTGACAGAGGTTGATTTTTCATATACTAAAATAGATGCATTTTGGTAGGCTATCACTACATTAAAATTATACAGCTTATTGGGTTTAGGGTTGATTCGATATATCTCTCTTTATTTCGATCATAGTACAGAATATTATTCATAAGTTTAATTAAATTAGTTGCATCGACTCCGAGTTTCCATCTCACACCCTTGAATTTGATCTTAAGGAGTATGTGTTCACATTAAGATTTTAAGAGTGCTCACTGGACTACTCGGTGTGAGAAATTTAGTCGATTTGTGGTATAGATTTTAGGTCAAATTTTTGGGAGATGGGTGAAAAGATGATTTATGAGCCAAAAGACTAGTTCCCGATCTTCCCACTGCCCCTATAGACGAACATGATTTTACGTTCGAGCGAGTCGTTACGCACGACGGAACTCTCACGAGAACAAGCTATAGGCGGAAATACCGCAATTACACAGCTTGATAGTTATGTAGTATTGTAATATCTTGCATAGTGTGTGGCTGTGGGCCGGAAAAATTTCGACATGCTTAATATATACAACAATTATTTCCCACACATGCGCTCAAGTAGTGCTTACATAGAAGAATGCCTGAGTTCGCATTATGGAAAATTATTATCGATAGTTGATCTTTTGTTTATTGATTCGGCTGAACAGTGATTCTCAGATTTTCTGAAGAAAAGTGACTTTGCACACTAAGTGAATGCATTAAATTTCTGTGAAAATGAATCGGTATATATACCTATTGTGCGACCCTAACCTTGTGTGTTAAATTTGATGTAGTAAAACAAAATTTGACCTTGTGATTTCTTGTATATTCTAACTCTAATTTTATTATTTTTATGCTTAAATTTGACAATTTTGATTTTTGACTTTTAATTGAATTGCTTCCAATTCGAATTATTTAATTTTTGTTCTAATTTTCATGAGCTCTTGTTTCTTTAAGTAAATTGTCAAATTTTGATTATATTTTCGTGTTTTCATGTTATTTCTGTGTTTATTTCGTGCGGATCTTGTTGCATCTTGTTATTATTTTAGTTTATTTTTATGTTTTTCGATTTTATATTTTCATTATTTCTTTCTCGTATTTTAGCATGGTTAGTTGATGTTTTATGGGTCTGATTTTAAATCTGTGTGTTGTGCTTGCGTGCTATTACCGATTCATTTAAACAAAACCCTGTTCTAGCCCAACAAATGTATGGAATGGGTTAAATAACTATCTCGACGAGAAGGTAATTAAAGGACCAAAAAAGTAATAAGACGAGCAGATGCCTTCTAACGGCAGCTCGCTGAACCCGATATGAGGCCGGGCCTTAGCAGTTCTGTAGTCAGAGCTCATCTTTGGCGGTCTCATAACCAATGGTTGCAGTTCCAACGTTGCCCAGCAACGCATAACCATTGGTGGCAGAGAAAGTTTATATGTAAAAGGGTCAAGGTCAGAAACCACCAATCCCACAGTTATAAGAATAATAATAATAGTAATAGCAGTAACAATTGATAAGAACAATACATATTATAGTGTTGGGCCAGAACACATACGGCCTTGGAAAATGTTTAAATGGATCGGTAACACACATGCAAACATAACATGCAAATTTAAAATAAACCTGTTAAAACATTAATTAAACCCTAACAAAATATGAGAAAAAGATAATTAAATATAAAATGATAAACATAAAAATAAATTAAAATAATAACAAAATGCAACAAGATTCGCACGATACAAATACAAATATAACATGAAAACGCAACAAATTCGACCGAAAATTGATAAATCAATAAAAGTTCATGAAAATGAAATTTAAATCAAAGATTTTGAATTAGAAATAATTCAATAAAAATTCTAAATAAAAAAATTATTAAAATAAATTAAAAAATAATAAAAATAAAGAATAGAATACACTAGAAAATAACAAGGTCGAATTTTGTTTTACTACATCAAAATTAACATGCGAGGTTAGGACAGAAAATAGGTATAAATACCGATACATTTTCACATAAAATTTAACCAATTTTGAAAAAATAGAATCTTAGTTATTTTAAACCTATTTTCAAGCCAATTCTTTTGAATTTTTAGGTGAGAAGTAGTTTTATTTGGAACTCTCTCTCCACGTCACATCCTTGCAACCTCGGTAGAGCTCTGCTTGGACGTCGACGTGGGGGGAGATGTATTTTTATGAAAAATTTTATTGGAATGGATTGTTATGGTAACTTTGTATTTTACTTTTAATATACATTAATAAATACTTATAATGTTTAAAATTGGTTTTCATGCATTTAATTAATTATTTTGTCGAAATTTTTCCGGCCCACAGCCAACACACATCGCAAGTTAATAAAATCAATATACAATGCAGACTCGTGTAAGCGCGTGGAATATCGCCAATGATCTGTGCCCGTGAAGACCCGGCGTGCGGAACGCAGGGGTTGGAACGTCAATATTATTCCGTATAAAAGAAAGGAGAAATAAGGAAGGAGTCTTTCGGCCACTTCCTCGTTTCTCATTTTTCTGTAAATTTGACTTAAATTATTTCTACACAAGGCTCAAAATCATCACATCGAGTAGTCCAGTGGGCACTCATTAAATATAATATAAACACAATATGCGCCCAAGGCTTATTAAAGGGTAATGGTACGGGGAATAAATTAATACAAATTCGTTGATATAAATAAATTAATACGAAATCGTTGTTATGAAATAAAATAAAATCGTTGATAATAAGTTAATATGAAATCGTTGATAAATTAAATTCATTAATCCGAAATGGGATAAATTGATAAATTCGATTGAGCCCTAAATTTGTAGATTTATAGTCAGTATTAAACAAATAGTTTCAAGCCCCTAGTAACGTAAAACATTAAATCAAGTCCGATGCAATGCCGCTATGTAATCAAATGATTATTTTTTCTCATAAATTGATAATTAATATGGACTTAAAAGGAAATCATAAATTGATTGAGGAAAACCCGATTTATACCAAATTATAAAAATTGAACCCCACTCACCCAATAATTTCAGTACAATAGCCTAGCCCCAAATCAAAGTACATTCCCCAGGATGACGAGTAAACGTATTTTTTCTGAATAACCTCATAGGATAATGGAATTTGATTAAACATTATTGTAGAAATAAAATGAACATCATTGGGTTCAGTTAAGTCGAGAAAAGCAATAAAACAAAATTTATTCCATTAAACATATCAAAATGATCATTCCAAAATTCGCGTAAGATGAACTCCCGAACTCCTATAACGGCAACAAAATTGTGCGAAATTAAATTAATTAAAGTACTAACCATTTGCAGAACCTGTAGTACTGATATAACTAGGTAAAATAATTTCCATTGACCTGAATAACATAAATGCGAATTGTTTCTAAAAACCACTCTCGGCAGGCCAAACAGAGATATACAACAACGTCTAAAAAAGAACTATTAACGTTAAGAAAATTGATAGATAGAACAGAGAACTTACCAAATCATGTAAATGTGATAAAATTTCGAATTATCGATAATCGCCGAAAATCAATAGTTACCAAGTTTTGAATGGTCGATCATTGACCATTTCACTCCACAATGATCATATTTACTGATTCCGACAATTCCGGCAATATATACAATCCACCTACAAATAGTGCCAATAATATAAACAATTATAACGTGACAATCAATTGACAACTAATAATCTAAACATTTCCAGTATCCTGAGAATTCGCTGAGGCAAATCGATTGTTCAGATTGGAAAGTTTATAATAATGGAATTTTCGCTAAATTCGGACGAGGCAACGATGAAATCAGGAATGTCCTCGGGAGGAGAAGGATCGGGAAAATTGGTCTCTGCAACTATTGGTAATTTATTTCGAATTTTATGTCATTTATTTTCTTATCTTAATAGTATTAAATGGTTTTAGTTATAATGCATACTACTGATATCATTAAATGAATTTACTTATAAGGTATAATGTTAATATTATTAAATGGTTTTAATTGTAATGTATAATACTCATATCATTAAATGATTCTATTCATAATGTATAATGTTAATATTATTAAACGGTTTTAATTATAATGTAGCATACCAACATCACTAAATGATTTTATTCATAATGTATAATATTAATATTATTAAATGGTTTTATTTATAATGTATAATACGTGGCCTATTTCACGAAATTAATTAACTCACCAAAACCACAGTTGGTAAATAACAAAACAACGTCCCCTTGGCCGCAAACAAAATTTTTGAGTCGTTAGCAGAGTAGAAAGCAGGGAACTACCGACCCCACGTCCCAACTAACATTCGAACCTATCCGATCTTCATAATATCCCCAGTTTTGAGATGAGGGCAGTAAAGACGGGGAAGGAGATAGGAATTTTTGACCAACGATCCCCGGTAAACTCGGGAAGGAGCTTACGCTTAAATTTGAGGTTCCCATTCGATACATCATAATTTGGTACGTAGACGAATGACAGTAAAAAGCGATTTAGCGAATACCATAGTGTAATGAAATTTTTGTTGGAAGTAAGAATCTGCGGACCAATATTCGACACCAGAGTACAATAACGGAGTAATAAACATGACGATTTATAAAGGCGTTCTCATAAGCGGATACCCCCATTGATGATATTTACTTTTAGCCATCAACTCCACAATTTCCCTCGCAGATCGCTGGAGATGGGCTTGGGCCCAATACCGGCAAGAAAAATGTCCCGATGTCCCTCCATCGAAATTCCTCGACCGGGATAATCTGGGAATGGGGAGGTCCACCCAATGGAGCCCGGCGGAAGAAATCTATCAGCAGGCCCGGCAGCAATTGGAGGACTTGGTGTCACAACAACGCGACATGAATTCGCAGGTGACCCGAGCTCGCCAGCATCTGGCGAACGTAGAAGAAGATTTGCTGGCGGGTCGGATCACTGACTCCTACTGGCACCCCCACCAGATCTCCCCGGACCAGATCCCACCGAACAATGCCGTCCGGACCCGCAACACTAAAAGACCAACAATGGCAATCTCAGGCTACACACCCGAAGAGTGGGTGGCGAGCCGATTCCCTTAAAGAAGATCCATTTTTTCTTGATTTGTGACTATTCGATTTCATTTTACTATTTGTTTATAAATAATTAAAAATTAAATTGGTAACTTGTGATTTTGTGTTATTCGTTCATCAATATTTAAGATAAAAATTTGTAAATTGTCGTTAGTTGTTTTCTACCCGATGAAATTTTTTTTTCTTATTATACGAATTTTGTTTAAAGTAACGCTAATATGGCGCGATCACACCCTTATCATGAATCACCATACTTAACTTTGTTTGTATTAGCCATGTGTGGGGTTGGTGGTGTGGATGACCTTCACCCCAATCATATAAAATAGTTTTTTGCTCCCGCCAATGGTTACCCGTTGCTAGGCAACGTTGGTACTGTAACCACTGGTCACAGGACGTCCAAAGGTGAGTTCCGATATCAGAACTGCTAAGGGTTAGTCCTATGTCGGGTTCAGAGGACTGCCGTTAGAAGGCCTATGTCCGTCTTCTATTTCAGGTCCCTTTATCACTTTCCATTTAATACTTTTCGTTTCTATATTTATTTACAGATAATAACATAATAAACTAAACAATTTTTATTTAATGACAAACAGATCCAATTATCATCCAACATGAGTTTATCATCTCATTTGGCTACTCCTTGGGCACGTCTTCGCAACCGCTCGGTTCGACCTGGTCGAGCGTGTGATCTGGGCTTCTTGTTAGCTGATTGGGCTCTTTCTTGGTCGCGATAGGCTAATTGTGCCGGAGCGAATATCAGAGGGTAAGTCACTGCACTTCCCTCCTGGCACGCCGACAAGGCGACCTCCAATCCTTTGATTTGTGTTCGCTGCGCCTGGTTTAACACTTTTTCTTCTTTCCAGCCCTGTTGTGCGGCAGTGAGGCGCTGGTACAATGCTTTCATTTTTTCGGGTTCGGCCCAAGTGGCTTTCAGCTGTTGCATCTCTCGACTCTGTTGTAGAAGTTGTCGGTGTAGGTGTTGATTTTCTCTTCTAAGTTCTTTCAGCTCTTGGTGCAATATTTTCGTGGCTTTCATTTCTAAAATTACAATATTTAAATGATTAGTCGTTTACAATATTGGTTCAACTCTACTGATCCTCTCTATTAATTATTTTTACGGTGTATTATCGGCTGCGTCTCATGCGTCTTAGTTGATTGGTGTTAATACTCTGGGTGGTCAAAGTTTAATGACAAAAACGTTCTATCTTTTCCTATCATTTATTATCCATAGAGTATTTAGGATGTTATTGCAAAAAGAGTAAAAGTTTATATTTCATTTTTTTTTTCATTAATTGTCAAAGTAATTACTTTAGAAAACTAAAAATTGAATAACTCGTGAGACATAAACATTTATTGTCAAAAAAAAACTAAAACATATCGACTTAATTCATTCACGACCATTAAAACGTTCACTCCTTCGATTATTGTGCTTGGAATTCCACTGAGGATGCCTGCTCGCATAGGTATGATCGCCTGTTTGACGGGATCCGAGTCGATTTCGAAGTGTTGGCTGCACGAGGTTCTCCGGTATCACCAGTTTAGTCGGTGCTGTCATCTGTGTCAGCCTCGGGTCGTCTAATTCGAAGGACACTCCATATTCTGGCGGGAATCCATCGGTACTCGGGATAGCACCACTTGCGATATCTCTGTTCACTTGAGCTAGTCGCTGTCGGGCCAACACCGCTTTCCGGTGGTACTTTCTTTTGAGTTCTTCCATCTTCATGGCCGCGTATTCGGCTCGCTGGCGGGCTTCTCGTGCTGGATTGTGGCCCGGCTCGCGCTTAATCGCGATACTTGGCAACTCGATCTCTTCAGCTTGATATTCTGATCTTCTTGGCCAACTGGAGTCTCCGTAAGTGGATAACAGATATCCGTTATCCCACAGAACTTGTCGGTATCGAGCGGCAGAAGCGCTCGGGATCTGTAGAGTCACTCGAGAATTGTCACTCCAATTGCCATGCGGGTCTCTGCGATCTAAACGTGAAACTAATTAATTACCCATCATTCTTATCGATGCGCCTGCGTGTGTAAAACATGGACGTTAGTGATTTATGCTATTTTCTATCGAGTGTTAATAGGGTGAATTTTTGTTATGATAAAATTTGAAGCGTAGCGGGCGAAATTACCTGATTTTTTCTCTTCACTAGGCATCTGAGTATCATTCCTTGAGATCCGGTCTCGTAGAGAGTCTCGAGCTCGAACACGTCCACTATCGGTGCTAGTTGTTTGGTGATTCATTTACGCGGTATGGAATGTGAGTTTTTACTGTGTTCTTTTATATTCGTGAATTATTTGCGAGGGCGTGGTGGGGTGAATGAACTGTCATTTAATTTATTCGTTTTCGCGGTGGAATGATAATATAATTATTTTAGTTATTTATGGTTTATTATTTGATACCGATCATTATTTATTTTGTTCAGTTCGGCGGTAAAAGTTCATTTCTATTGATCGCTTCATCTTCCTTTGTTATGATAAGTTGATATGATCATCGTCATCGACTTGTCATTCGTGTCTGATTTTTGGTGATTTATTCCGCGGTAGTCTCGGACTATGACCTGTTCGTAGTTTATTTAGCGTATGAACAATCAGTTTGATCTGTATTGGGTCTATGTATCAATATGCACTTCATCACGATGTTCACTTGTTGATTGGAATTTTTGGTGCTCATTATCCGAATTGTTGTACTCATTCGACGACGGTGTATCCAAGGAAACACTCCACTACAAGTCGCTCCGGATTATTGTCATTGCGGAAAGAAGATTTAATTGTACATGCTGGTTAGGGAGAAACTGCTGGGTGGAATACTTGGTGACAGCTATTCAGTGAAGAGGTTACCACGGTTGGGAAAGAGTCTAAATCTTCATTTGGATTTTTAGTTGGAACGTGCTATTGCACTATGGTTTGTTCTCTTGGTTGGAACTTCTGATTTTATCGCTTTCATTAATTTCAGGGTGTTCCTAATTTTATTCGATTTCAATGATTCAATATCATTCGTGGCAAGTCTGTGGTATTCGAATCCCTTCACGAAAGCTGAGTTCTGATGTTTACATCTGCGAATCATTTGTGATATTTTGTTATCTTGTTCTATTATCATTGTGTACAATTATTAATTGATTTATTCGTGTGCGGTTAATATGATTATTTTGGTCGTTTTTTATCGGTTATTCGTAACATAATAAATTTTATTATCCTTGGATTCATGAATCGTATATTTATCTTTTAATCAGTGGAAAAGGTTCATCGCTAATCGTTAATTTGGTTTATCATTTATCAATGTCTAAAGCCTTAATTTTTATTACGGTTTTGAAAAGTTAGCAGATCTATCTCTTGTAGGAATTCGGTTATTTTCTGCTCTATCGTTTATAGTTTCGTTCATTTACTCCATTTTCTCTGGCTTCTTACTCATAAGTCATTTACTAATTTAGATTAGATCCTAGGATACGTTAAATCATTAATACTTATTAAATTTTTCTTGATTTTTATTACGTGAGTATTTAATTTTTGGATCATTTATTTAATTAATTACTATCCCCTGATTATGTTGCAAAAGTATTCTCGTTATAGTATGTTCTGATCACAAATTTAGTTATGATTTCATTATTTTAATTTGAATGATTTATTTACGTCACATCTAGTTTAATATTATGGATTCAATTACTTTAAATTAATTTAGTTTAATTTCCATTTAGTTATTAAATTTATCTGCATCGCATCGGTCTCAAGTCCCCACTACCCGAGCCTTAATTTTAGTCCTAAGGTTCTTGTGTTCATATTAGATTTTACGAGTGCCCACTGGACTACTCGGTGTTATCATTTTAGCCGATGTGTAATTAAATATTTAGGTCGATTTTATGGGAGATGGGTGAAAGAGATCTAGCCAAAAGTCTAGCTCTCAATCTTCCCACTGCCCCTATACGGTAGAATATTTACGTTCGAGATCCGTCGTTACGCACGACAGAGCTCTCACGGGCACACACTGTAGGCGGAGAAACCGCACTTACACAGTGTGACTAGTTATGTTATGATTTTACTTTCTTGTGTGATGTGTGGCTGTGGGCCAGAAAAATTTCGACTCATAAAACTGAAGATTCATTTTTCATAAATACATATATTTGTTGAAACAATTTCATCATAGCTCGTTCATAGTTCATACATATCAACATACGACAAGAGGTTCCCACACATACGATCAAGTAGAGCTTACATTAAGATACTTGATTCGCAGAATGAAAACGGTTATCGAGAGTTGTTCCTTTGAATTGGTCTGCCAAAAGTAATTTATTCACTGAGTGAAAAGTAATTTTTCCATTAAAACTTTGTGAAAATGGATTGGTATTTATACCTGTTCTGTGACCCTAACCTTGCGTGTTATTTTTTATGCGTTAAAACAAAATTTGACCTTGCAATTATGTGTCTAATTAATTTCTAATTTATTATTATTTTTTGATTTCTTTTACAATTTACTCATTTATGTTTAGTTTCAATCATTTCTGATTAAAATTATTTTATTTTTGTTCGCTTTATTCATGAACTCTTTTAATTTTTCGTAGATTGTCACTTTTTCGGTCAAATCTTTTGTTATCATGTTATTTCTATGTCAACTCGTGCGTATCTTGGTGCGTTTGTTAATATTTTAATTTAATTTTATGTTTTCCATTTTATATGTTAAATTATGTGTTTTTCTCGCATTTTTAGGTGTTTATTAGATGTTTAAGGGTCCAATTTTGAAATGTGCGTGTTGTGTTTGCGTGCTGTTTTCAATCCATTTAAACAAAAGCTTGTACTGGCCCAACACATGGAACCTACTCGATTATTGCAACAGGAACTATCCCCAGCCCAGCAGGACAACCAATCACTCTACGGACAAATCATCCAACTCACCAAGGAGGTGCAACAAGTAAAATCTACCTGGGTGGACCCAGCCAGGCTAAAGTCTATCTACCAACGCCTAACAGCTGCTAAAAGGGGCTGGGCAGAGGAGCGTCAGTTGAACCAGAGTCTCCAGGACACAAATCCGAGGGTTGGAAGTCGCCCTGGCTGAAAGCCAGGAGGGGGCAAGCGGTAACTTATCCGCTTATCTTCGCCCCATCCCAGTTGTCCTACCAGAGTCAGACCCACAATCCCACACCGACCAAAAATTCTCTAACCGTCCCATCCAGCAGTCACCGACCGGGACGCAAAGAACGTGCCCGCCGCAGAGCCGCACGGCTACTGGACAAAGCGATTTAAATGACTGACCTGACATATTAACTAATATTTTTTTTTAAATAGAAATTGTACTTGTGATTAAATCTAAAATAGTATGTTCTCGATATAATTATAAATGGAATGGTCGTCGAAAAGTCGTGAATACTCTCATTGTGTCGTCGAAAATAGGGTTCCCCTCCTACTGGTCAGCATGGATCTTGAATTTCCACACAAGGGACAGGATAAAGCGAGCATAGGTCTTCTAACGACAGCTCGTTGAACCCGAGGGTTGTCCGAGCAATTACAGCATTAGTAATGATGCTCACTTTTTGCGGACAATCCACCCACTCGAACACATTTCCAACGTTGCCTAGCAACGGGTGCCGAGTGGTAGCTAGGAACATTTATATGGCGTTACCGGGTTAATCATAAGAACATTTAGACAATCGTCAAGACCCTGTAACCCACCAATAAATAAAAATCCACTCTATTCGCCAACAACTAGTTCCACTTATCCGAACAAGATACTTCAGTTCCTCCAAATTCGTTTTTTAACTGCAGAATAATATTTGCGTTAGCAAGTGAAAATCGAAGACATGCTTTTATCGACAGTTTGTGGACCCGTATGTGTGTAAGGCATTAGCAGTACAGTATATTTAGCTGGCATTCTACTATCTGGCTAAATATTTGTCGTTGACACCATATTACCCTAAATATTATTAGAATGTTTTAGCAATCATCAGCAACATCATATTAATTAGAAAAAATTGTTTAACACAAACATTATTGACTGAACAATTGAATGTTTATTAAATTGCCTTAAAATTATAAATCTAATAAATTTTAGCATCTGTTTGTTTATTATAAATAATTGTACATAAATCAAACGGAATAAATATCATGTTATCTAAAGCAACAGTTTCTCAATTTATTAATCAAAATCGCGATATGTGGGATCCAGAAAGTGTTGAAGATTCAAATATCTCTTCATCTTCGGTTATCAGAATAAAGAATGAATTAAACAACATTGCTAGGTAATACCAAGTTTAATTATCCAGTTTAATTTCAATAATAAATTAAGAGATCCAGTTCCAGGAATTTTAGTATTACCTGACGATAAAAGTATCTCTAGAATACACGCATTAATAATAGGTCCTAAGGATACACCTTATGAAAATGGATTTTTTTATTTTCTCATCGGTTGTTCCTCAGATTATCCAATCAAACCACCCAAGATTAAGTTAAAAACTACAGGATCGGGAACTGTGAGATTTAATCCCAATTTTTATAAGAACGGAAAAGTAATACAATTTTGTTATAATTATAATACGATTAATAGGTATGTTTAAGTATTATAGGTACATGGTCTGGGCCAGAATGGACACCAGCGCTAACATTATCATCAATATTATTATCAATACAATCACTATTTAATAATAAACCATATTTTAATGAACCTGGATTTGTAAAAGAGTCACATCCAGGAGTAAGTAACCATTATAATGATATAATTCAACATGAAACGATACGATGTGCAGTATGTGATGTTTTAGAAGGTAAAACACAACTTCCTGCAGATATTAAAAGTTATATAGAAAAGTCATTTCCTAGTTACTATGATTACTATTCAAAAACTTGCGATTTACAAAAAAAGTACGATGGCTTGACCATGAATGATCCTTTTGGTGAAAAAAGAGGAATATTTCAATTTGAAGAACTGAAAAAACGATTAGAAATTTTAAAGGTTAAAAATAATTTAACAATTGAAACTGATGTAAAATATGCTATAGCTGAATGTGGAAATTAAATGTTTTGAATAAAATTACAGCTTGTATTTTTACTATTATATTACATTAGTTATAAGTCATATAACGAGGCGTTGCACTGAACTTAGCGCAGCCTTTAATAACTTTTGTCACTGCATCTAAGAAATCCTTTTCAGTAGCCATTTTACGACGTGAGCGAATTGCAAACATACCAGCTTCAGTGCACACACTTCTGATTTCAGCTCCTGTACTATTGGGGCACAAACGTGAAAGTAATTCGTAACGAATATCTTTCTCTACTGACATAGATCTTGCGTGTATTTTAAATATCTGGGTTCTTCCATCCAAGTCTGGCAGACCAAACTCAACTTTTCTGTCTAATCTTCCAGGACGAACTAAAGCGGGATCAAGTGTATCAGGTCTATTTGTTGCCATAAGGACCTATATAAATAGTTATTAGATTGTGACATATAAAAAACTACTTTAATATTTCCTCGGGGATCAAAACCGTCCAGTTGATTTATTAATTCTAACATGGTTCGTTGTACTTCATTATCTCCTCCAGCCCCATCGTCAAATCTGGCTCCTCCAATAGCATCGATTTCATCAAAAAATATTATGCATGCTTTTTTAGATCGAGCTAATTCAAACAGCTCTCGGACCATTCTAGCCCCTTCACCGACATATTTCTGAACAAGCTCTGAACCTATTACCCTTATAAAACATGCATCTGTTCGATTAGCCACAGCTCTTGCACATAAAGTCTTTCCAGTTCCCGGAGGTCCAAATAATAGCACCCCCTTTGGGGGCTCAATGCCAAGATTAACAAATTTTTCAGGCTAAATAACTATTAAGTAATCAATTTAAAGCTAACTAATATACATGTAACATAGGCATTTCAACAACTTCCCTTAACTTTTCAATTTGTTCTTTACAACCGCCAACATCACTATAAGTTACATCAGGCTTTTCTTCAACTTGCATCATTGTAACACTTGGATCGATCTTAGGTGGTAGAGGAATATGAATTTGATATTTAGTTCTATCTACCCTAAATTTACTTTAATCATTATATCCCAATACAATTATACGAACCCTACTCTCATGCCTTCTTCAATATCAGTTGGAGCAACAGTTTCAGCTAAATCTACAACAAATTTTGCAAACTGTTTGACATTAATAATATATTTTGGTTCTTCACTATCAGCATTTATAATTTTTGTACATCTTGCCACTTGTAAAGGATGCTCACCTAATCACTAATATTCTGAAAATTACTAATTGAAATTGACTTACTCGATAAACAAACTTTATCGGCGGCTAAATCCCATAAAGCTGGAGCTGCTAGGCCTGTATCAGATTCCTTCACACCAGCTAATTCATTTACTCGCTTTAATATACTTTGATTATCATCTTCACATTGCTTAATATCTTTACTATATGGTGCTGCACCCTATATAAATGATAAATGTTAATAAGAATGAAGTAATTTACATAGGTTTTCAATAAGGCAATATCTCCTTCATCCAAAGCTAAAATGTCATAATTAATGGGATATTGAAAAATACAATAAACAAACATTTAATAGGTTTATCGTCTTTATCTTTTATTTTACGTTGATCTGTACCAAGATAATCAGGCATTGCTTAGTAATTTTTATTTAAAATTTTAAATCAATTATTTCAAATAAACAAAATAGCAGATAAAATCATTAGATTTCTGTGCATTTTTGTTATAAAACTTTCTTGGAAATTTTAAGTAAATACATGTATTTGAAATCATTAGATGAGCAAAAATTATTTTTTTGCTAACTAAAATTTTTAGAAAATTAATTCATTTAAAAATGTTATACAGCACATTTATAAAAATGCGTGCTAATGAAAAATGGAAACAGAAAATGTCATTAAAATTTTAAAATAGTTTAGAAATTTTGTTACTTGTGTAAATATATGGTGGGTTAGTATTGTTTGTGCTGGGTTCGTAGTTTTCAACCTTGAACCCTTGACATATGGTGGGTTTCTGGGTGTTGGTATTTTGAAGCTATATGGTTGTTATCCAGACAACCCATAAAAATATTTCTATCTTACCACTAGGCACCCGTTGCTAATTGTGTTCGAGTGGGTGGATCGTTCTCAAAAAGTGAGCGCTATTACTAATGCTATAATTGACCGAACGATCCTTGGGTCCAACGAGCTGCCGATAGAAAGCCTTTGCTCGATTTCGATTTTTAGGTCTCTTTATTCTCCGATCTACTTCAAAGGTTAATCCATGCTGTTATACCATTTATCATTATGTCTATTTCCATAGTCCTTTGCTGAGCACTGATGGGTAACCAAAACGTCAAACCTGTCTAAGGGTAACTACTTGCCACCCGGCGCCTGCATTGGAAGTTTAACACTAGTCACCCGTCAAAAATTAACGTTGTGTTGGGCAAAAACTGATAAAAACCCTTTTATTTTACTTTTGTTTAGCCAGCACGATAACGCCGGTGTGGTTTTGAGCAGAAAATTTAAAATTACTTAAAAACGGAAATTTAAGGAAAAATAAAATAAATAAAAATTTAATAAAAATTCTGAGATGTAAAAATGTAAAAATTTAAATTTAAATCAAAAAGAATAAAATTTTTATTAAAATTTGGAATATTCGAGAATTCCTTGTTTTACTGCATCAAAACACACACACCAACAATCACGATATATAAGGCGAAGCTGGCTGAACAAAAAATAATGCTCATCTCACTAATACCATATTATTCAATTTTATTGCATATTATTATTGTCAATTGGAAAAAGTAATTTTGGGTTTATTATATTGAATATGATTTTAGTTATGATAATTTTTGTTATTTTTTTATTGATATTTTTTTTATTCAAAAGCTTTGCAAGAAACGTCTTTTTATGATCGAGGAATTCGACCGTGTTGTTGAACCTCCATCATCAAAGGATTTGTTCTTGCGATAAAATAATCTAATTTTCGACGACAATAACCGACCTATTACTGACATAATAGATTTACACGCAACAAGATAGCAAAATGAAATTATTTTTTTCGATACCCCGGATCGAACCGGTCGTTAGTGGGGGAAGCCGCGGTGCCGGTAGTAACCAGGCCTGCTCAGTATTCTCCCCTTCCTAAATCCTATCGCCCGACCCTCGAAAGAGTTGAGTCGAGGTCCTGGGAAAGGCTAAATATAAAGTGATAACACAAAAAAGGAAAGATATACCGACTAGTTTATAGAAGAGTCAGAAAGAATACAATTTATTTTTTATAAACAACAATGTTATTTTAGCACAAATGTATGACACAACTCACTAAAATTCGCGACTAACCACATTAGGAAGTCAAATCGGCCATAATTCGCATTTTTCGTATTCAATCTACATGCCAAATCGACGGTGGAATGTTACCCAAAGACTTTACATTATCGCAGCACTTAAATTTAAACTCTTCGTTCAGTCGTAGAATTAAATCCACGACTCCATAACCCTAAAACAACTACTGAAGTGACTATTATATTTGTAAATTTATTTATTAATACTAAACAATTCATTATTAATTTTATCATTTTTGTTAAATGCCATTACTGTTAAAATTATTATTTTCTTTCTGATATTATGATTATTATCCATATTCATATTGTGAATTTTGTTATTTATTTTGATTATTATTTCAAGTTTTTCAGTATTTTAACATTTTTAATATTGACCCTAAACGATTATTAATATTGTCAACCTCATTATAAGCAATATGAGCACCATTCTATTATTACCGAAAAATCTATATAGTATCATGAATATTACTTCATTCATAATCCTGATGTTATTAATATTAATTTTATCACTATTATCCTTAATTTTCACATTAATATTATTGTTAATATCAGTATTGCTATTATTGAAATATTTTTATTATTAATTATTATTAAAATATTATTATTATTAATTATTATTTAAATATTATTATTATTATTATTATTATTAAAATATTATTACTATTATTATTAATATTATTAGTATAGTATTGTTATAACTATATAGTATCATTAATATCATTACTTAATATCATTGCGGATAAACCAGTATCCCCAGAGCGAATCGGATATTATTATCGTTATTATTATTATTATTATTATTATTGTTGTTATTATTAATACCGTTGATATTATTATTTCCACCTTATAGTTATTATTATTATTGTTAAAAATTTATTATTATTATTATTATTATTATTATTAATATTATTAAACTATATAGCACCATTAATCCCAATACCCCGCCAATACTTCCCCCATGGGTTAATACCACGACCATTGTCCCTAATATGGTATCACAATCATTATTATTATTATTATTATTATTATTATTATCATTAGTATTATCAAATTAATATTATTATTAATATCACCAAAGTATTATTATTATTATTATTATTAATATTATTAATACATTGTCATTATTATTATCATTATTATTAACCTTAGGGATATTATTAAATTCATATTAATTATTTTATTACTTTTATTATGAATATTATTATTAGTAATTATATCATGCTTATTATTATTAGTATTATTACTAAAATATTATTATTATCATTAAGTTAATATTATTACTATTATTAATATTAATATGTTAATATTAAGACTACAATTGAAAAGAACCACTTACAAAACTTTTATTTAAAAAGAGAAAACAAAAATCAATAAAAATTTCCATAATCGGGATAAATCTCCCAAAACTTGCGAGGTACAATAAGCCGCGAATCTCTACAATTTAAAGTTTAAAAAAGAAGTAAAAGGAGATAGGTATACCTTACAGAATATGGTGACGAAATAGAAACAACCACGGAAGTCGTAGAGGTCCGTAGATTCCTGAAATACCTAAAATTATTATTTAAAAGAAAATACAAAATTGTGACCTTGGAAATTTTCCGATTGTTGACTCGTTGCTATGGCAACGGGTGAAAAGCTAACAATAAAATGCTCGAATGTGGAAAAACAAACGGAGATTAAAATAAATTTTTTTATATTATTAGCATTAACTTTAATTATTATTTTACAATAAAATTTTTGTCAATTATTTTAGAGTAATTAAATTTAGAATTTCTAAATTTGAATTCAATAAAATCTTAATTTGGTAAATTAATTTTAAATGGAAAATATAAATTTCATAATATTATTGCAATATAATGAATTACATAACTACCCTTAGTTATCACAGGTATTGTCAATGTTATTGTTGCTAATACCTGTTATAATTAATTGATCAGGAGAAAACAGCAGAATCCGTTATAATAGATAAGTAGAAAAGAGCATACCCATTTTTTCCTCATCCAGATGCCAAAATTAGTTCTTTGCATTTATAAATGATCAGAATATATTAATACTTTATATTGTTTGTTATTGACGGGTAAATATGACTAGAAGGGTTGAATATGGGGAAACAGAGTGATTTAATGATTAGATAAATTAGAAATTAGATAAGATGAGAAGGGGACAATTAAGCAAGAGCATGAAGTCTTCTATGACAGCTCATGGACCCGAGGGGGGTTAGGGCATTAGCAGTTCTTGAGAAGGAGCTCACCTTTTGCTAACCTTCCACCCACTAGTTCACAGTACCAACGTCATTTATGACGGGTGACTAGCGGTTCAAATTCTTATGCAGGCGCTAGGTGGGGATGATAACCCTTAGGCAGTTCAAAACTATTTTAAGGACCCATCAGTGCCCAGCATAATTTTGGGGGCTCAGCCGGGATTAGAATTGATTTCGTTGCACAAGCGAGCGAGAATAGTAAATAACAACAAGTGCGATGGTGTAATTAGTTTTTGGGGAAAGAGAATAATTGGGAAATAGTTACTCATATTCAACCGCTTTGATTCATTGAAACGTTCATGCTAATTTTAAAATTGTTTAATATTGAGTTAAAAAATTTTTATAACATAAGTATTATTAACATGATTATTATTAGAATAATCTCATTATTATTATTATTAGTATCATAATTATTATTATCATAATTAGCATAATTATTTTATTAGTACAACTATTAATACTATAACAAAGTATCATTATTATGATAAGTATTATTATCTTTACTATTACAATGTTTATTACAGCTAGTACTAGTGCTTGTAACTTTAATTGGAATAAATGTAAATGATTAAAATCAAAGTGTAATCAACGTCGTCGTGTGAGCAGAGTTATGTAATGCAAAAGTAGAAGGAGCAAAAGCCGAAATCATGAAAGGGACTTAATAGAACAATGGGTTGAGCAAAGGTGAATGAGATGATGAGATACATTAGGTAACTAAATAGAATAAAGTAATTAAAGATCAACATAGATTCGATAAAATGGATAATAATGCGAACAAGTTAAATGCTATCTGGATGGGTTAAGATGATTGGGGTGGCTATAATAAAAATCAAATAGTAAAGGAAAAGGAAAAGTCAACATAAATTAGTATATAGTTATTATGTAATATATTATAAAATTGAAGGGAAATTAAATTAAAACATTTTTTTTGTAATCATCGAGACTGTAAATAATGGGGTAATAACTTAGTATTATTATATCATTCCACCCTGTACGTGGAAGATATTTATTTTTTTTTAGCATATTATGATGTATATAAATGGGATAAATTAAAATATTATTGTTGTCTTTGATTATTAATGCATATATATTGTTGATGAAATTGATATAAATTAGAATGTGTTGTTGTTTTGATTATTGATTATTCATGTATATGTATATATATTACTGATATTAATTAGATAATTAGAAACCGTGAACAGCCATAATCGCCAAACGTTGTACATAAACACTTCGCTTTAATTATAGATTGGTATAAAACTATAAACCCATTTGAACGAACGTCTATTTAGTAACGATAAAGATAATGAGAAACGTGAGAGTTCGATTGGCGGAAGATGTGTAAACGACGATGTGCAGCTGTAGAGTGAAAGGTAAATAATGAGATAATTGAGTCGGAAAGCACAGTGCACAAGGTCAATGTGACCAATGCTTATGAAATGATACGTTATTTCTATTGACCAAGCTATGAGTGTAGTGAGTTAGATTCGATGTAATTGGCGTGAGAAAGAAAGCCAAGGTATTTACGTAAATGATAAATGAGTATGCCGATGTGTAAGTAATGTCGCGAGTGAGTAACGTGTAACGAGAACGCGAATAATAAACCGAAGCAAATAACAACATGTTGAATAGTAAAGAAGGTATATAGCAACCGAAAGGTAAAAACGAACAATTACACAAAACACAAAACACAAATCATAAAGTCGTTGAATAAAATGATAGGAAGTGAATACCCGAAACATAACATAAACAGCTAATGCTGAAAAATCAAACAATAAGCATGATGGAGTGTTCAATGATGGTGGATTTCCTTGATTAATGATAATGTTTAAAGCTTATAATAACTTTCCTCTTATTTCTTGTTTTGTTTACTTCTTCCTTTTCTTCTTAGTGTATGGTAATTATGAGAGAGAGTATTGAGAGGTAATAGTGATACCCTCGCGATAGTACGCGATACCTGGGAGCGGGAAAACCTTGATCACCCTGAGTAAGATAAGTAGAATGGGCCCGTCGCAAATGTTAGTGAGTTCTGGTATGTGACTGATCACCACATGTAAGGGACAAGCTAACGCGATCGTTCTATTTTTTGAATAAAGGGGGAAAGAGGGACAGCCCGTACGATATAGTATGTTGGCCAAGCGAATGTTGAAATTTTTGAAATTGATAAAATGAAAAAGAATATAAAAATTAATGATGAATTAAATGAATTGAATTGAATTAAAATGAGAATTGAAATGAATTAAAATGATTATGAATTTGAATTAAGAGAATTGAATTGAATTATATTGATTACGAATTTGAATTAAGAAAATTGAATTGAATTAAATTGATTAAGAATTTGAATTAAGAGAATTAAATTGAATTAAATGATTATGAGAATTGAATTAAGAATTGAATTGAATTAAATGATTATGAGAACTGGCCAGAGTAAAATGATAATGAGATAATGAGATAAATGGTACCAATGATGATTTTTTTTGCTAGCGTGGTTCGGCACACGACCCGGAATTACCCCATCCCGAGTGTCGAATTCACAGTGAATCGGCAGTGAGACTTAAGTTACCCGGAAAACTAATTTAAGTCAAAAGACATGCTAAGAACCGTACCCGGCGTGAACACCATTGGTAGACCGCTTAGCGCATAAAACCGTTGTTGAGGAGCCGATGGTCGAGGTACAATGGCATTATCGGTTATTTATCCTAACGCGTTGCGTTGGAGGGCCTGGACTTTCTGTACGTATGGGTAAGCGTATGGAGAAGCCAGGACGTTAGATTTATTGATTATGATGAATTGAATTGATTTTTTTTGCTAGCAGTGGTTCGGTACATGACCCGGAATAACCCCATCCCGAGTATCGAATTCACAATGAATCGGCAGTGAGACTCAAGTTAACCGGACACTGACTGGGTCAAAAGACATGCTAAGAACCGTACAGATTACGGTTGGATAAACCTAACGCGTGGCGTTGGAGGGCCTAGATTTTTCATTCGTGTGGGTAGCGCTTGGAGAGGCTAGGACATTACCGGTCGTGGACCGAGGATTATAAAACTTATAAAATATTGGATGATTTTGTAAGCACAAGTGAGAGTTGTGCTGAAGGAATTACGCCAGTGAAAAAATATTGAATGCGGATAAAATGACGCTTAAAGATTTTACCGGTCGTGGACCGAGGATTATAAAACTTATAAAATATTGGATGATTTTGTCAATACAAGTGAGAGTTGTGTTGAAGGAATTACGCCAGTAAAAAAAAAAAAAAAAAAAATTAGAATGCAGATAAAGTGACGATTAAAGTAGACAAAAATTTTGAATTAATGAATTAAGAGAAAAATGATGAGTAAAAAATAATGATGTTTAAGAGTTAATTGTTTTAAAGGTAAATGATGATAATAATTGAAATTAATTGTTTTCATGTGTAAAGATAATGATAATTGAGGACTAAATGTTTTAAGTGAGAATTAATAATTGAGAATTTAATTGAGAATTACTATTAAAAAGAGTGATAATGGAGAATTAAACGTTTAAGTAAAAACTGACAATTGAAGTTAAGGAGAATTAAAATAAATTGTCTTAAGGTAAAGAAAATAACAACTGAGAAAAATGAGATGTTTTTGATAAAAGATGATGAATTAAAACGATGAAAGTAAAAATGATTACGATTAAAGTAGTAATAAATATAACGACCAAGGGTCGAACGATTGAAATCCTATATCAAATATAGAGCGCAAAAGGGAGAGCTGAGTAGATAGAAGTAAAGACGTTAGTACGTAGCGGATATGGGAATGCGACAATACCAATATTTTTTTTTGGGGGAATACTAGAGTTGATAATATGTATGAGTATTGATTATAATTATGTTTGATTATATTATGATAATGTTTTGATATTAGTCGTAGTAATAATCTATTCTGGATATATTGATAGAGAGTGGATTATTGCTACGACCAAATAGATAAATGATGCGACCATATAGATAATTATTACGAGAAAATAGATAATTTAAAATCGACTGGAAAATAATGGGGGTTAAAGCCATGAAATGAATACCAGAAAGACGAGTCAAAGCGAATTATGTAAATACCAAAGTATGGGTTATTATAGTAAAACCGTAAAAACCTTGGTATACAGTATAATATATGTACAAGAAGTGTTATTATTTGCAGATATTTAATCAAATCAATAATCAACAACCAACAAATCAAACGAAGCAACAATCGAAAGTAGATAACAAAGCGATTACAAATACCAAAGCAATTACAAGCATCAAAACAATTTCAAATAACTCCAGTGGAATTAAAATAAAGAGATAAATCAAAACTCGATCCAAAATTGATAGAATATACAGAAAAACCAGAAGTCAAACCAAAGCAGATATCAATAAAAACCCCAGTTTATTGGAAACAGTAGAACACCAAGCCGCAAAAAGATCGAGAAGTTATTCAAAGAGACCGTCAAAGAAACCAGAATCAGTCGAAACAATAATAAACACCGAATCAGAAAACGAGGAAACAGGTCTTAAATTACTTGAGGATATTCTAGACAATCCATCAGATAACGAGAACAGCGACAGAGAATCAACAGAGCAAGAGGAGAACAGTATTTTAAGAGAATCCAAAGTCAACAGCCTAACCAATATGACCGAGGACGGAAGGACGACACCTATATCCAATGAAATGACATCACAACCCGAAAGAATGGATATCGGGGAGTTTAGAGAAAAATTTCGAGGCGAACCATTTGATGGAAGTATCGATAAATTACAGACGTTTATAAAAGAATTCGAAGTATATACGACAATATGTCATTGGCCAGACATAGCAATTAGAGAGAGACTGCCACTGTATTTAACAGGGAGTGCTCAAGATGTATATTTAGAAGCCAAACGAGACCCAAGGAAACTTAGAAACTGGAACGAAATTAAAGACTTTCTAATTAACACGTTCGGAACGCGAAAGAGCTCAACCGAAAAACGTTAGAATTTTTACACCGAAAACAAAACAAAACGAATCAAATGTTCTATATGCGTGTGAATTAAAGCGATTAGCAAGAGAAGCCTTTGGCGACGAAAAAGTACCAGAGGAAAGAATCGTCTCAGTATTCATAAAAGGATTAAAACATGAGGATATTAGAGCGGGCGTGGGATGCCAAGCACCGCAAACAGTAGACAAAGCACTTGAAATTGCCAATATATGTGAAACATTCCGACTACCACAACTACAAGTTGCAGCAATGACAGCAGGAGCTGTTACAACAACGTCAAGCAGTGAAGTCAACAACAGTCAGATAACGAATGTCAACCCAACAATGAATCAATTTATTCCAAGGGCACAACAGATGTTCAAGGCCCCACCCATAAGAAATCCAATGAATAATGGTAACGGTAATTTGAATTACACTAATAATTTCAGATTCAATAACAATGGAAACAACGAACCAGTATGCGAGAATTGTCAGAGATTTGGTCACCAAAGTAGTGAGTGTTTCAAAGCAAAAACATGTCAAAGATGCGGCAAAAGAGGCCACACAGAGGTAATCTGCAGAGAATTCGGTAACGGAAATGTCAGATACAACGGAAACGGCAATAACAGAGGATACGGCAGAAATCGTATTAATGGCGAACCTAGAATGGTAACTTGTTTCACATGTAATCAAGTAGGGCACGTGTCGAGGAACTGCCCACATCGAATGCAGTCAAATCCACCTGAACCAAACCAAGCAAATGCAAATGTACAAATTAATTTGATGCAAGAAGTTGAACGATTGCGAAACGAAGTCGAACAAATGAAAGGCGGTAATCAACAACAACGTATAAACATGCTGCAGGAGAACGGAGATGTTCGAGAGCAAATAGTAAACATCAATCAGGAACAACAGAGAGCAGAATGGCAAAGATTACAAATGGAAGAGGCAAAAGAGATCCAAGCAAGATGGGAACGCCGAAACGGAACCACAAAACGTATAAATATGATGAGAGCAGTAAATGAAAACGAAATGCACACTGCGGAGCAGTGTGTTGTGAACAGCGACGGTGACGAAACGAGTGTTAACGAGGACGTATTGCCAGAAAATATAACAAAATATGAAACGAATAAATTGACTAGTGAAGAGAAAATAAAACGAATCCAAGAATTCATCAAAGAGAAAAAAGAGAAAAGACGAGAAATTAAAGAAATTCAAATGAAAATTGAGGAAATTCAAAACGACGAGACGAAAACAATAGCAAAACCCTCAAAAGAGGCTATGGCTACGAAAAATCGAATCCAAAGGATCCTACTACAGAAATTAGAAGAGAAAATCGACGAGAAGACGAAACACTGACAGATGAACAAGTCAAACAAAAATTAGAAAAGAGATGGGCCACAACTAAAAGATGGTGTAATTCGATAAACAATGAGAAGCCAACAAAAATATTAAAAATTAATATGCTGAGACAATTAAAAGACGGACAAACGGATCCGGAAGACGAAATAAGTGAAATTAGCAGTCTGGGAGGCGAATTATTCCAATCATGCGATAATATCAACCGAATTAAAACTCCACCAACTAGCGACGAAGATGATTTGGAGGTCGCAAATTTAATGAAAATAAACGAGGGTGAATGGGAATTATTGACTGAAGTATATGAAATAGTATACGAAGTGAAATGCAATAAACAGTTTATTGAGACAATAACATTCGAGAATTTACAAAATTAGTAGCTCAGGCGTATCAAACTTGAAAAAGGCGTATTAACAGCGATTTGGAAAAATTTCATCATAGAATATAAAGAGGAACTCAAGAAAATAGAAGCGGGAAAATATCAGATCAGAATCCAACATCCGGAAATCCCGATGCAAATAATCCAATTAACAGGAACAAATACTGATGAATTGTACCAATGGGTACAAGAAAAGATGGGAAACGGCCGGAAAAAGGAACAATTATATATTGATGGCTGGAAAATCAGAACAGGTATGCATTTGGTAGATGAAATGATATGGCCGAGAAACGTCAATATTTTATCACTTGAAAGGAATCGACAAGAGAAACAATTAGAAGAAACCCTAAAGGATATTAAATTGATATTCGAAAACGAAATTAAACCACAGTTAATGGATGCGAAAGAACTCCTTATGAGAGAAAACCAAATGATATTGGTTAAACAAGCAGTCAACCAAACGAGGAAATTTATCGATCGAATAAATACCAGAAGGCCGTACTCGATGAAACAGTTTGTGGAAAGTGTGAGAGATACTGAGATTATGACGCTAACGGATGAACGAGCAGGTGAACTAATCGAAGCCTATGGCAAATATCAGAGAGCGCTGAGAGGAACAGAACCCATACGAATGAGGGTAAAGTTACCTAATGGTGATAAACAATTGATCGAAGTAGACCCAGATTGTAAAGTGGATGATTTAACAAAAATAATCGATCAACAAATTTTGATTAAAGTGAGAGAAAATAGTGATGACGGAATGATGGAGGATGTGATATTAATGTATAATGAGAATTTTTTAGAAGAAAGCGATCAAACTCCAATATACAGCCTAGGAATATGGGATGATGGACAAACAATAAAAGTCATATCGATGGACGAGCCAAATGGTGGAATCAAAGACGAAAAGACAGAGGAACGAAAAATAATAGAATTCCAAACTAAATTGAAAAGTAAAATGGATCGAATATTAGAAATATACAACGTGTGGAGAGAAGACGAGGAGTTATACCGGAAAATACTATTTCTGAACGATCGAGATTGTAAACCAACGCCGTGGATAAAAACATGGGATGAGGAATTAGCTCGTTGGGATTTAAAACAAGAAAATGTATTACCAAAATGGACCGAATATATTCCGAGCGAGATATCGGAAGATTTGTTGAAAGAGATCCCAGATGAACTGTGTAAGGAAAAAAACTGCTTCTATATGGAGGAACTAGAAATGGCACCAGAAGAAGATGGAACAATTCGAGAAGAGAAGTGGCTAGCACCAAATTCAAAATGGATAAATTAGCAGAATTGGCATGAGAAGTAAAGGCAGCCCAAAGAAGGGGAAAGTAAACAAGTAATATGCAAGTCCAAAATTCTATACGAGACAGGAGCGTATCGAGCTAAAAAATGAAAGTGTATCCAAAATGGAGACGGAAGTGGGAAAAAACCTCATGTGGGAGTGATTTTTCATTATTTGGCAAGGAATAATATGACCAGTAAAGTTATCAGTGCCATTTTTTTGTCAAAGTACTATTCGGGCTTAACGCACCTGGACAACCGAAAGATGTCACCGTGACACATTATAAACCGGATAATAAACGAGAGCACCATGCTTATCAAAAACCGAAAAGTACCAGAAAAATATCGCATCAGCGATCACCAAAATTAATCGACCAGAGATCGGTAACACGGCGAACAATCAATTTTTATTAAAAATAACGATATTTAGCTTCACACTCGAAGTGAAAGGAGAAACCGAGTATAACAGAAAAAACAAATTTAGATTTACAAGAAATTGCGGTGTTGAGAAACGAATTCAGGATCAAAATTTTTACCTCGGATTGTGTCTATCGAAAATGAATTAACTGCACCTACAGGAGACTCAAAAAGTGGATCAAGCTTTCTGAGAACGGTGGCTAAAAAATCAACCACAGACAGAGCAGTTGAACTAGCAAAAGGAATAATAGATTCATGCTAAACGAATTGAAGAATTTGAGAACACTGTTAAAGAAATCGAGGGAATACCAAAAGAGAGAACGAAAGACACAAAATCCAGAACAATTCGATGGAGTAATCGAAAATGGAAGCATGGGAGAGGAAAGACCGAAAATATCGATTAAGAATTCAATACCCAGACATAAGAAACCAAAGAGGAGAGAGAGGAGCATACAACAAAGCATCAAAGAATAAAAGCTAAAATGGCCATACGATTACCTTTTCATTCTGCAATATTGAAGGGAGATCCTTAGATGATGGAGTTGGAAATCGGAGTTACTCCAATCAAGCGAGAATAGTATATTAACCTGTTAATAAAATTGCAGGTCAAGAAACTAATCAAAAAAAGGCGAAAACGAAATATCTACAATCAAACCAAAGAAAGTAGAGACAGTCTAGAAACTCCCAGAGGTAGAAGAAGAAGTGATTAAATCGAGAATCAGTTGAAGACGATGATGTAAAAATAACCAACAAAAAAATCATGAAACGGCCAGGCAAGGAAAAACAAACGGAATTCAAAATTCGGCATTTATTCGAACCAATACCTCGAAACTGATCAGACAACCGATTGAACGAGAAGGATTTACTGGGCACAGAGAGAAAACCACGTCGAGACTACAGAAAGCAGAACGGACTATGGAAAACATGTACGACCAATGCGATTACAAAGATATGCCCACTACGGACGAATGGACATTTAATTTGGATAACCTGATAGGAGCTACCGACATCGAAAGATAGCAAGCAGACAACCAGTAATCGAGAACCGGAACAAGATGGATATAGAAGAGCAGAACAAATCGATAGACGCCAAGCCAAAATCAAAAGAGACAAGAGTACCAAAAAACAAAATTGGAGAAACTCCAACCAAGTGCAAAACAAGTGCAGCGCAGAATGCCAGACGAGAGAACCAAAACGCAAAAAGAATTAATGAACTGGTAATCCAAAGGATGTACTAGCTTTTGGCTAATCCAGAAATAAAAAGAGTGTTGAGGATAAACACAAGCCAATGCCCAGCCAGAAGCGAAACCAATTATGGACAATCTCTTGAGGCCCATATTTAACAAAAAATCATGGATAATAAAGTGAAGATGACGTTAAGAAATGTCCCAAGAAAATGATAACAATAAAGACAAGTTAGTAAAGATCAGATGATCCTGTCGATATAAATGGTAGGTAAAAACAATCTAAAAAATTTATAAACATGATGGACTGTAATAAAAAACGAATGCCGAAAATACGCAAGATGGACACGTATTTAACAATCACCCGATATAATTAAAATTAAACCGTTCGATTACAAAAAAAAGGTGGATGGAAACTACCATCCCAAGTATGATTCAGACGGAAACGAATGCAAGGCCAAAACCTACGAGAATGTTAACTGAATTTGAAGGGAACGATCAATATAATGATCCGAGGAGCAGCCAGAGGGGAGTAACGCAATATTGACAACAGTATTAATTTGGATGATGTGTATCAGATGGAGCCGATCATTTTAGTTTTTAAGATTGTGACGAATATAATGGGTCAGAGATATTCATTAAAAGACCACGGAAGAGTGTAACGGCAAATCCAAAGGATGAGACGATTGCAACCAGATGTATCATATAACGTCTATCAAGAAAGCCGATTTTATCAAAGCAAATATAAGGAATGAAGTCCACAGAAAGTATTGCATTAGTTATTGTGGACAGTATTCATATACATCAATTCAT
>CM039679.1:206825571-206984320 GCA_022537955.1 Schmidtea mediterranea | reverse complement strand
GTTTTTGCGGGCAATCCACACTTGACACATTACCAACGTTGCCTAGCAAACGGGGTGCAAGTGGCGATTGGCATCATTTTGTATGCGTTATCAGGGCAACTAGAAGGATAAAAAGACTTGACACCCTGTTAAACCCACCATACAAATTTGGGCTCAGCCGGGATAGGAATGATCGTTTTGGGTGAAAAACAAAAGAAATATCGGTAAATGTTTAAAGTGTAAAATGGAGAATGTCGGGACACATTTTATCGACCCCGGAAATAGAATATAGATTAAAGATTGCAAAATCAATTTAAAGATCGAGGAGAAAAATTGAAAAACATCAATAAAAGCAAATCAACCTGACTGCTGGTACAACATTTGGGGCTCCAGAGCCGCGGATTGATGATTGTTTTTTGGCCAAAAGACCCAAGGAAATATAAGCAAATGTTTAAAGTTTAAACAGAGAGGTTGAGACGATATGTTGCAAAAACCCCAGAGAGATGAGAACGCCATGAAACAAATATGGTAAAGATCCAATGAAAAACGAACGACCCGACTACAAAGTAAGACGCCAAGACACTCACATCCACCAAAAAGCCTGACCGACAGACCACATAACAACGAACACCCACAAGACGCATGAAGTAATTAAAAGGGCAAAATTCGGAAAAAATGAAATGGGGTAAGTAAGGGGGTGCAATGATAAACCAAGAGAGAAGTAATGGAACCAAATAGAGGAAGCCAACGGTAAAGAATAAAACACAACAGGTAATGAGTAAAATAGTAATTGATAAAATGAATCAAAATATATTAAAGAAGTGAATGAATTTAGTTAATTAGTATTTAGATAAATTTAAAGGTAATTAATAATTTTAGAATGGAAACCGAACAAAAATTCATAGAAAACTAAAGGGATTCTAAACATCGAAAATATCAATCTTGAGGAACCTAATTAATAAAACAAGTTAATTAAACGAGCTAAAAGAGCATATATCAACGATTTCCAACCTGTATTCCGACGAACATTGCATATTAATAAAATTGAGCGATATTGATAAAGATGTAACAACTGAAAGAATATACGGAAATTCTGTCCCAGAGATTGGACAATAACTAAATGGAGCTGGTACAAGTATGAAAAAGTCAAAAAATATGAAGACGAGATTGCAACAAAATGAAAGAGCAACAAGGCTTATCGGAATGCTTAGCGTGCAAAACGAGAAGCACGAGTAATGGTGATAACTTGCGTCCTGAGTTATTGTCATGGATACGCACAAGAAATCGCACTGTATGTTATGCCAGCGAAGGATAAGGAAAGACTAACGGTTTACTTTCCATGAATTGTATATCATAAAATGAGAATATAATGCTGTATTACGCAGTACTTGAATTATATAAATGATAAGACGAAATATAAAAGAAATATGCAATGTTTGTAAATAAAAAACCACCGACAACGATAAATAAAGGTAATAGACCAAATACATAAGCCATTAGGAAATAATAAACAACATGCAACAGAGATACAAAATATTGGAACGGAAAAATTTTCGACAACCGAGTTTCCTAGTGTATAATTCTTTTTGTTTTATTGATACCTATTGCTTTAATTGATATTATATTGAAGATAGGACGAGGAAAAAATGGTAACCTGAGCTATCAAATGATCAGTACGCTCACCCAAGGAAACCCTGATCAACCCTACTGGAGAAAGGAACTGGTAGGCCAAGTCGCGTATGTCATCAAGTAACCGGCGAGAGATTGATCTCACACTCTTTTGGGGAGCTTGCTGATGCGAATTACCACAAATTTTGAAAGGGGGAGTGAAGAGACAGACCTGGGTGAAGAGAAAGAGTGTACACACGGAACAGAATTAATAGTTTTGATTAAAGGTACCTAGAGCATGACCTCTTTTTTCCTAGCTGGTGGTGAGGCACCAGAGGACAGTCTACGGACTGGTCGTTTCAGGTTGTTATCAGCCCAAGGGAACTGATGGCGCTGAGCCGTTCGTACAAAAAACCCGACAACACACCGAGTATCGACGAATTCTTTTTTCGCTGGGAGGAAACTCGATACAACAACCCGGATCCCACACCGAGTATCGGGGCCAAACGGTAGGTGAGATGTGAACTAACCGGTAAATGTTCATACTCAATGTCCTACTAAAGCCAGATGAAGAGCGCGCCGAATTGAGCCGAGAAAATCTGATGGAAGGAGCGGGCAGAGATTTGATAGTTTATTTTCCGCTCCACATTAATTCGCTTCCTTTTCTTTTCACTATTCGGGAAATCAAGTAAACCGCTTTTGGAACTTGAATTGAACGTCTAGGCATTTCCATAACTTTTATATTCTCACGAGGTACACAACGTATCCCACACCAGTACCGAGGAAAGTTTTTTATTGCCCAGCGAGGATTTGTACAATAACCCGGATCTCACACCGAGTACCAAAATATCCGCATGGCGGTGAGTAAGCGTAACCGGAAAAGAATGCGCGGCCAAAAGACGCCATGGCTTGAGAGTCAGTGTGAGGCCTCAAACATACCCAAAAGTCCAACTGATGAGCTCAAGTCCGGTGAAACAATTGAGAGATAATATGAAAAACGAATACGAATAATGAGTAAGATGAAATTGAATAGATATGAATTATGATAGAATATTAGAGGCCATAGATGCAGATAAGATATGATTATGATTAGATATTAGAGGCCATAGAGTGTCGGATAAATATGATTACGATTGATATAGAGCCATAGAGTGCCGATAAGATTGATTACGATTAGATATTAGAGGCCATAGAGTGCCGGATGATTTGATTAGATTTAGAGGCCATAGAGTGGTCAAAGATATAATATGAGTAAGGAAAATTATGATTATGGATAGATATTTTAAGGTCACAGATGACCAGTAAAAGAGTTAAAAGCCGAAGGCCGAAGAGCCAACGGAATTAATAGAGGGCATAGAGCGACAGCGATTGAGGATTAAGTAAATGAATTTCGGAGACATAGGGAAAAATAATTAATGGAATGAATGAAGTATGAATATGATATTTTAATATGCTACTCATGATATAGAAATTGATACCGACTATATAGAATAACTGAATAAGACTATATAGAAAATTGAATACGAGATTAATAGATAATTATTACGAGGTAATAGATATTAAAATAGACTTAAAATGAGGGGGTGAGTTCAGATAAAGAAGACACCAACGATAATGCGAACAAGGGATGATAACGTATATAGTATGTAAATGGAGGAGAAATTAGTATAGAGTATGAATATGGAGTGTTATTATTTTTAGGATCAATAGGCAAATAACGCAATCCAAGTCAAGTCAAAGCAAAGCAAGAAGAAAATATTTCAGAGCAAACGACAAAGCAAAGCGAATAACAAGAAACTTAATAAAAGAGCAGAAAGAATTGATAAACGTCAGAGTAGTTACAAGCAGATAAGCAACAGAAGTTCAAAGCAACCAAAGCAAGAGAGAGAAAACTAGCCAAGTAAAACGAATTAAACCGTAAAACATTGATAGTATCAGCAACCATTACGAGAAGCAAAAGCCAAGAGAATAGAGAAAAAAGTTTAAATTAAAAGCGGAGAAAAGAAAAAGTTCTGCAACGGTGGAAGCGTCAAAACCGGAGTATCAACCTACAGCAGCAACAGGGACCGGCACAGATAGTGGATTAACCGACTTGAATTTAAACATAGCCGAAGAAAACGAAATAAACGATGATAGAAACCGGTTGCCAAAATGAAGCAGAGAACGAGGAAGAGAGATTAAAAACTTAACCCAAACATGGCAAATTCACATTCCAACATGACTTATTCCAGATGCAAATACAATTGCAAATAGCAACAACGTGATAGTGGGAGAATTCAGAGAAAAGTTAGAGGAGAACCGTTCGACGGTAAGTCTCAACAAATTTGATACAATTTATAAAGGAATTTGAAGTTTATAAAAAATATCTGTCACTGACAGATCAAAAAGTAAAAGAGCGACTCTCTTGTATCTGAAAGGGAAGCACACAGGAATGTATTGTAGAAGTAGCGAGAGATGTAACGAAATTGACCAAAATGGACAGAAATTAAAGAGTTCCTAATAAAGATATTCGGAATAGAGAAAAAGGGGAATAGAGATATTGACTTCCCTAACTCGAAAACAAAGACGAATGAATCAAACGCAGATATCGCCTGTGAATTAAAAAGAAATTGTGTAAGAAGCCTTCGAGAACAGATTTGCCCGAAGAATAAAAGGTAGACGTCTTCATAGAGAATCAAAGAGAAGACACACGAGCCCAATCTTGGATGTTGGCACAGAAACGTTAGATAAAAGCAGTAAGCAATCGCAAATAGATGTGAAGCCCATCTGGAACTGGGATATCAAGTGGCAGTCTTGGCCACAGAACCAACAACATCAACAGTCAATGCCAACAATCAAAACAACAACACCAATCCAGCTATGAATCAAATTCATAACCAAGAGCACAGCAAGATGTTCAAAGCCACCAGTAACGAGAAATCCGGAAGATAAAGTAATAACCAGTAAGGTATAATATAATTTCAGGAACAAATCCAAACGTAAACGAAAAATGCTCCAATGTCAAAAGAATGGACACTCGGTCAGCAGAATTGTTTCCGAAATACAACTGCAGATATGGTGGTAAAACGAGGGCATACTGAGAAAGATATGTAGACAACTAATGCAAGCCATGTTACAATTTGTCAACAAGGACCCTCGCAAGGCAATGTACATAAGAAGAGAACCAAACCAGTCAGATTAATAACTCTATGAAACCCACAAATTAACGTGATGCAAGAAATAGACATGCACGGGAAACACTACAACGAATGCCCATGAATTAAAAGAGATGATGCAACAGATGCCCACCAATAATACAACAACAACGAATCAACGTAATGAGAAGCAATGAGGAGATTCAAGAGCTGAGAACCAGAGAATATCAAGAGCAACAACAAGCTGAATGGCAAAGACTACAAACAGAGGAAGCTCAAGAAATCCAGCAAAGATGGGAAAATCGAAAACAAACCCCGAAAGAATCAATATATGGAGAATGGAAATCAGATGAAATTCACCTGCGGAGCAGTGTGTTGAGAACGAGGAGGAGAAAATATGATAACAGATAAGAGGAAAAATCAAATTAAGTACGATGGAGAAAATAAGGCCACAAAGAATTTACAGAGAGGAAAAACAGAGACGTCGCACTAAAAAAATACAACTGGAAATCAGACGAACCAGAAACTCAAGAGATAATCGAGCAGAGATGATGATAACGGAAGATCAAAACGAGAAACATTAGTGTACGAGATAGACGAACTCGAAAATGAAATTATGACACAAACAATAGAGAGTACACTCGAGAAAATAAAGCAAGAGGAAGCTTTAGAACCAGAGGAGGATCAATTAAAGAAAAAAAGCAATCCTGAAACAAGAGAAAGCGGAACTAGAAGAAGCACTAAATATTAAATAGAACGGAGCGGCTGAACATTTAGAACAAGAACAAGCACTAGATCAAAAAATAGAAAGTGATGCAGAAATGCTTATCACAAGAAAATGAAAGAGCAGAATTAAAACTGCAAAGATGAGCAGGGAAGCGTCACGTCACAAGAAAAAGAAAGGGATATCAGAACCAATAATAACAAAAATCCGAATCCAGAGGATACTGCTACAAAAATAGAAACAAGAATCAGAAAAGAAAAACCCACGTGGATGAAGCTCAAATGAGAACAGAATAAAAGAGATATGGTTCCAACAAAAGGACCAACAAAGATAATGAAAGAGGAGGAACAACCACATATCAATATGCGAGACCAAATACAGACGATCAAACAGACGAAGATGAAAAGTGAATATAAGCAGCTCTTGCGGAGAAATATTTTCATCAAGCGAGAAGAAATAAACCATACAAAGATAATCAAAATCCCGTAAATTAGCGAAATGGAAACGAACGTGCCAAAGAAGATAAACCGAGATATTAAAAGAAATCAACGAGATTGAGAAGAAGTAGATCGAAATCAAATGGTTCCTAAACCACAGAGATACAACCGCATTACAGCAAAATAATGAATGATTGCGAAAGGATATCCAACAAGATAACGGTACATTTAACGGCATCATGGAAAGACAATGATAAAAAGTACCAAAGATCTGAAGGGAAATGAATAAGAAGAATACCAGGTAATTATTGATTTCCAGAGATACCGAGACAGATAAATAGCCACAAGAGGCGAAAGCAAAACGAGTTGTATGATCTTGGTAGTGAAAAAGCTAGGACCCCAGTATAACAAAACAAACCTTTAATATTATCAACGGAAGGAAAATAAAGCGAGATATGCACCTAGCGATGCTCTAATATGCGGCCAAAGGAATAAATGTGTAACGTTTACAAAAATAAAGCGAAGAAACAACAGCAGAAATATGAGCAAAAATTCAAATATTGTAACAATAAAGAAATAAAACCGGAATTAGAAAAAGAAGACAAAAGATAATGAAGGCAAAACCAGATTAGAATGAACGGAACAAGCAATAGACCAGGCCCCCCCTTAGAAAAAAATAAATAAAATTGAAACCGACTACGTAACTAGACCGATCTCAATGAAAATATTTGTAGAAGCCGTACGAGATACAGATATTATGAGATTCGATAACGAGAGAACCGATGAGTTGATACCAATAATGGAGAACACCAAGAGATATAGGGGAGATAAACCAATAAAGATAAGAATAAGCTACCAGAATGAAGAATAAAAGAAATATTAGTGGATCCGATTGCCAACATGCAGGAATATACGACGGATAAAACCGAGAAATTAATACAGCCAATAATCCGAAAGTAGCGCATGACGGTATGGTAGAAGACGTGGCAATAATTACCACAAACGACAAATAAGCCCACGAGAACGAACCCCGATATACGAATTAGGTATATGGGAAGACGGACACCATTCAATATCATAGCCATGGATGAACCAGAGAGGAAAAATACAACAAAAAGGGAACAACAAATCCAAGAATTCTCAAGAGGAAATGAAAAGAAAAGATGACCCAAAATACTAACCATGCTACCAGTTAATGGAAGAACAAGATGCGAAGTTTAAGCACAAAATTACAACCATAGATGATTCGAGATGCCGATCAACACATGGAAAAAGGTGTATGATGAAAAGACAAGGAGTGGAAAATGGAAATGGAGAGAACCGAACCAAAATGGAGAAAATACATACCAGAAAGAAGCGCCAGAAGAGGCACTAACGAGACAACTTAGAGTATTATGAAGATGAACCAATGAAAATCTAACGCAGAGGAATGCTAAACGAAAATGGAAGGACCAGAAGAAGACGAGGAATAAACGATAGAGCTCCGACTAGCTTCATACACCTGGAGAGTGATGGCTGAAAAAGTAAAATCGGCTGAAGAAGAGAAAATCATCGGTATCACAAGTCATCAATTCTCCACAGAGATCGGAGGATACCGGATGAAATTGAGAGTATACCCAAACGGAGATGGGGTAGGAAAAGGAACGACACCTTTCAGTGTATTTTCTATTAGCAAGAGCAGATATGACGGAAATTAGAATGCCATTTAATCAGAAAAGTCACAATTTGTCATCGCTACCGGAAATGGGAAGGCGACACAGCGAAATTGGGAGTAGACCCAAGATCAATGAAAGTCAGAACCAAAATCCCACCGAAAATGTAGCGGGAGGAGTACCGGCGGTCTACTGAAAAATATGTAACACCTCAATTCGTAAAAGACGACACGATATACATCACGATCGAAGTAGAAACAGAACGAGAAATGAAATTGCGAATCCAACAAGAACAAGCGAGACCGCGAATCAGTGTACTCGAAAAACGAATTCCAGGAACAAGAATTTTGCCCCAGAATATCGATGATCTGTGGAAGAAGATTAACAGATTAACAGAAACGCAAAATGTAGAGAGTTAGCAGCAATATTGAGAACCTGGACAAAAATCAAAGACGAACTGTAAACAGATTTAGCAAAATGATAATCGATTTCTTGTAACAGAGTAGAGAACCTGCGAAATATTGTAAAAGAAATAGAGGAATATCGGAGAATGTATGCGTGGTACCCAGAGCAATCCGAGAAATTATCCGAAAATGGAAACACACCGAATGGGCAGCCAAAACAATAGAGAAGTTATAGTCTAAAATTATGACGCCAGATTTTCGACACCAATTTGAAGAAATTTTATATCACTGCCAAGTAAGTGAAGTAAAAAAGAGAATACATACGAACCGCCATCTTCATTTACAATAAGAAGGACGATCTTAGACGACGATCTCGAAATTGAGTTACGCAAATGCAATTAGGATTAATAAAATATATAACCAGTAGCAAAAGATCGCGGGAAGAGAAACTCAACAAAAGAAGAAATCAAAAACGAAACGCCAATATGGCGCAAGAAAGTCTAAAACACCCAGAATTCCCACCTGCAGCAGATGGAAGTAATCGTCATCACACCGGAGATGAAGAGATAACTGAAACGATCTAAATGATATCTAGACGAGAAACAACCGGAGAATACCGGAATCAAGAGATATTTAGACAGAAAATGAAACGATCTGATTAACAGATGAACCAGACGACTAGTAATGTGGTCAAAGACAACCAGTCGAAATATAGAGCTAGATTACGAAGAGGAAAATAAAAAGAACGAGAGAAGACACCGAAGCTCGACAGGTAGACGAATGGGACATTGATAATGACGGGAGCTACAACACTCCAAGAAACGGCAGACGAACAACCCACGAAAAGAAACAGTACGGCAATGAAAAGAAACCAGAGGACGACCAAAAATTGATAAACCAGCTCCAAAAGGAAACTAAAAGAAACAAAATGCAGATGGGACCAATTGAAACGAAATTAAACAAGCTTAGTCAGAACAAAGCCAGTTACAGGGAAAATTACAAAGGCCAAGAACAAGGACAAAGTGGATCCATAATTAATACCCGATATGCTTGGATTAAGCAAATCCAGAGATAAAGATAAATTTAAAACTTAATAACACGGACAGAAGCGCAACAGCTTTGGGGCAAGCCAATAAAGCCAATAATAAATAAATCAATGGAATAATAAAGTACGAACTACAACCAGAAGATCCAGAGGAAAATTATTGTTGATAATAAATCACCTAACGAAACGATCAGACGACCCAAACAGATATTTAGTGGGATGGCCTATCTGATGTATAATACAATAGTGAAATACAGAAAGCGAACTCCAAGATACAACCCAAACGGATATGAATGCAAAAACGGGACATTATCAGAAAAGTAATTGAACCATTCATCCTGACTCCAAGGTGGATGGCAAAGCCTTATAAATTTGGGGTAAGCTAAAAGATGATCAAACCGAGATGATGTAAGCGAAAGTTAAAAAGAGTTATTAACGAATTCCGAAATCAACGATTAATGCAGCGATTCCAAAAACAGCTAGAAAAGGGGATGAATACGATAATCACTACAATACTCATTGATGATGTGCGTGAGGAGTTGAACCGTTTGTATATACGACTGGAACAATATAAAGATTGGTGACAAAAACTCATTAAAAGAAATGGAAGAGTGTAAAAGCTGCCAAACTCCGTAGATTACAGACAACGGCAACAGGCAGATCGTAAATGGTATAGCGCAAGAAGTAGACTTCATTTAAACGGAAATCAAGAATGTCAGTAACAAGGAAATTGTAGCATTCCAATTGCGGACATCATTCACATTCAACAATTATAGAGGGCTGGAACGGAAACAACAGTGGTTCGATAACGCGCGAGCGAATGTGAAGAAGGATCACGACAGGAGCATTTCAATAGCTGGAAGAGTGAATGTAGCAGCCGAAGGAAGGAAAGATAAAACTACCCGAGTAATACGCTGCGGGAAGGAAACGGCTGGAGACGGAACGTGTCAAGGAGGAGAGGTAACCCTATTGAATCAACTAGTCAAGGAGTAGTATGATTGAAGCTTCAAGTAAAGTGGAGAAAATACCAAGGATATTGATGCCAGACACCAGAGCAATGAAAATACCCTCATGTTTTTAGCAACAGATAGATCAATGCAATACGGGAATTCAACGATCGTATATCACGCCGATGCCAGAACCTTGTAGACTCACCTTATTGAAAAGCGCAATATTTGATGAAGTGCAAGACAAGTGCACAGAGAAACCGAGACTAACACGCAGAGCGCGTTGGACGAATTACGAGAACCCGGAAGAATCGGAAAACCAACAATTACCACAACTATCGATCAGCGGTCACGCCAACAGTAGTAATATCAACTGATACTAGCATATCGGAATTAGATTCAATAAAAGGACGAAGGTGAGCAAATGTGACGAAATGGTAGCCAGTACCAACTACAAGGAATATTCTTACGCGAAAGCATACCAAACGCAAAAGCGCAAATAGACCCCAAAGATTAAAATTATATCTGTATATAAATACAAGATGGATTTCTATATCACAAAGGATTGGCGGTCACAAGAAAATAATTACGAGCTTAATTAAAAATCGGATTGTATCCTGAACAGAGTAAATATTTAAAAAACAAAATTTGGCAATTGGCAATCACGAATCCAGGATAACGCATTCCACTTTACTACCACTCCCGAAGAAAGATATTCGCGAAGAATCTTGGGAGAAGTTATGTATACATACACAATGGCGAAAGCAATCGCAAAAGCTGCCCAGAGAATTAACATTCAAGGAGAAAATAAACTAAATGAATTAAGAAATAATGCATTAAAGGAAAATCAGATTCGCCTCAACCAGTAACAAGGATGATAAATCCAGAAAATTCGTACCTAATAGTTTCAGTTGCAGTAATGTATATGGACCGTTATTCGATAAGAGGGGGATGGAAGTTGGTTACATTTCCAACCCGGAGTAATTGTATCCACCACCAAAAATATTTGGGACTTACAGAATTGGGCAGCGAAGCAGAATTCAAACCAGTTGGATATATCACAGGAGGTCGGATATACCAAACAAAGATCTGGAACGACCGAGAAACATCTACTATACCCAGCACAAAGACAGGCAATATTTATCCAACATGTAACTATAACGGAGTAAAACTTGGTGGAGAGAAACCCAACACGAATTGTTACTTCATCACCGACCATTTCAACATGCTACAGCAAATATGGAATGAAGCCATCGTGGGGAAGATTTTAATTTCGGACAAATATGGCAGGAATTTTAGGGGGGATAATCCTTATCATCAAATTGTAAGAGTAATCATAACACAAATGTTAGCCATGTTTCCGATATTTACAAAAGAGAAGGAAAATCAACTGGAAAATGGCAATTGCGATTCTTTACCGTTTTATGCTAAAACAATGGTGTTACATGGACACTCAAAAGATATCACAAGGGATAAAAGGTTAGTAGTGAATCCTAACTAAAATGAACGGTACCGGGACGCAAGAAGTCGGACGAAATTCAAAGCAATAATGAGATTAGAAGCCGAGAAAACCAGAATGAAGCGACAGGAAAGCAGTAACTGGGAGACGATGGGATAAACTTCAAAGATGATAGCAGGCGACAACAGGACAATTGTGAAAACCAAGGGGGGAACAAGCATGTTAACTCAAGAGCAACTCAAACCAAATGGGAAAACCGAAAAACAAAGACATAAGTGATTCAATATCCACCACAGCTATATGAATGTCTAAGGGAAAGCCAACAATATCCAGTCGAGAGAACGCACCAGTAGGAACGGACAAGTACCATACAAGATCAACAACATACGAAAATTATCCAGTTACCATACGAACCCAAATTGGGCAGACTTAGTTACCAAAGAACCAGCCAAAGATCGAGAAGCGTGCGATTCAAGATCCAGAACCTCGACACTTAGCATGTTGCAACATTAAGCTGGAACCAACATTAACGGTACCATGAAATAAATGGAGTAGAAATAAAAGCAAATGATCGATAACTGAGCGAACAAAATTTCTCAGCAATAAAAATGGAAAAATACCCCGGAAGATTATGCCATGTATAGAGAAGCTTAACCATGATGGATAACCTGCAGCAAAGGAATCAGTAGCAGTCATCGGAAAATCTGGTTCAATAATCGAATATAAAAAATGTAAAAATCAAACGTTATTTAGCAGTTATTTCAGGATGAGCGCAGATGTAAATATTGGAACAGATCTCATGGCCAGAACTATAAAAGGGATAATAATAGATCTGGGATCGGTTTGGAGCTGAGAGATAAAACGCGACGAATATTGGCATGTTTGAAATCAGAAGGGTTGGAGAGGCCTCAAAGAAATAGTAGTGCCAGGGCGCACACAAATGATTTGTTACGTAAAAGTAAACGAGAAAACTTAGGGAGGTGAAATGATTTCGAAACCAATTTAAAATTCGAGAAAAAGGAAAGAACGCCATTAGCCAGAGAATAGGTGCTATGTAAACGATACAGCTGAAATTCAATCAAACATTACAAATTTTGACGAGGAAGATTAAAGCTTATCTATGAAAACGAAAAGGATTTCGGGGAAACTAACAACCGATGACTGGATATCGAACTTTCCAACAAGCAAAAACTGAGGAACTTGAGGAAGAATATGGACAATCGACAGTCAGCTTCTAAAACGGAAAACGAAGAAAGAACAACTACAAAAACTGGCTAATGGAATTTAAAGACATATTTGCAGGCATCTGCTTAGGAGATTTTTTTTTTTTCGGTACAAAGCGATGTAACGCAACATACGATACCATTAACAGATGACTCCCCATTAACATACGGCCATATCGATTGGCAGAACGGCTCAAAAATCAGAAGCAGAAAAAGAAGTTCAAAAGATGGTTAGAGGCAGGGGAGTGATCGCAACCAAGTTGCTCGCCAATGGCAATTCCCAGTAGTCTGATGGTAAAGAAAAAGGACGGGAACACAACGTTCGCTATAGATTATCGACGGACTCAACGCCGGTAACAAAACGGGATACATATTCCGGTTACCAGACATAAACGAAGATGGTACAAACCCTACACGGAGCAGGCTTATTTGTACATCGCCTAGATTTAAAAAGTGGTTATTGGGCAGCATAAAGGTCAAAGAGGAAGGATAGATTTGGAGGAAAACTGCCTTTACAATTGGGAAAGATCTATACAATTCAAGAAAATGCCGTTCGCGCTAACTAACGCACCAGCTTCATTTTCCAGAGCATGTATGAACTTTGTAACGCACGGCATTTAAACAATGGTAATGTAGTATATTGATGATTTATTAATTTATTCTAGCCAGCCTTCGAGCAACATTTAAAAGATATCCGTAACGTATTCGTTCGACTAGACAATGCGGAAGTTAAAATTGAAACCCTACAAAAAATGCGATTGGGCAAAGGAAAAAGTCACTTTTTTAGGACATTATTGTGTCGCAAAAGGCAAAGGAACCAGATCCAAGAAATATCGGAAAAGATAAAGAATTGCCCAGCACCAAAGACTGTCACACAAGTGCAGGAATTCTTTAGGCTTATGTGGTTATTACCGAAAGTTCATCAAGAGCTATGCAACCATCGCAACCATACAAGATTAACCAAAAAGAATACCGTTTATTGGGGGAAAGGAAACAACAACAGGCCTTTTGAAACACTCAGAGACAAACTAATATCCAGCACCAATACTCGGTACACCCAGATTTTAAGAAACCGTTTTTTAGCGACAGACGCAAGCGGATATGCATCTGGAGCAGTTTTAGGACAATGGGGATGACGAGAGAAGAGAACGGCGTTATTGGATATTATGTCGAACATTCAAGAAAACATTGAAAAGAATTACTCTGCTGACCGAAAGAGAAGCATTAGCGATATCAAGCCTTATTAACATTTCAAATATTTATTATGGGGTCACGAGATATTATCAGCGGGACTTATCATCAACCTTGGTATGGGTTAGGCCACACAAAGAAGCATCGAAGCAGATTGCAGTGAGGGAGGCAATGCAGCTACAAGGAATACTCACCATATATCAAATTCAAATCAGGAAAAGCAAACGCCGCAAACCCGCCCAGATTGTATGTCAAGATTTTGTATTTTGAGGAACCTGATGGGATCAGGGATGCTAAGACGGCATATGCATGATCATCGGCAGAAGATATCGGATTTTACAAAACTGGGAGAAATGAGCAGGAAAGAAGACGATGAGGGGGGGGGGGTTGAAAACAATAATCGAATCATGGAAACTAATTGATATGAAAATCTTCGACACAATAGTAAACTAAAAGAGCCATATGGAAAAACACAGACACCGGATATACCATAGAGAAGGGAGTGGTTATTATTAATGGGATGGTGAGAAAAACGCTGCATGTGTTTACCAGGGAGAGTGACGCAAAAGACAGGTACTGATGCCCCAATATCATGATGGGAAACTTGGAGGACACATGTTCAGCTAAAAAGACGGAAGGCAAGATTACGCCAAAATATTATGGCCAAATATCGGACGAGGACGTAAAAGGAAATGGATAAAATAATGGCTGATATGTGCAACCAGAAAAAGGCACAGGAAGTAAACTGAAGGCACCGCTTAACAGCCAATGCCAATTCCCACCAGAACCAAATGACGATGGAATTTGCAAATGGATGTAGTAGGACCATTACCAGAAACCAACGATGGAAATATCATATATTAGTAGGTGACGGATATTTATCAAAATCCCCAGGAAGCATCGCCGACATACCAGATCAAAAAGCCAGAACAATAGCGAGAATTCTTAGTAGAAAGAAATTATGCTGCTAAAGGATACGGAACACCCAAACAGATTCCTGACTGATCAAGGAACTAACTTTATGGAGTTGAAATAATAGAGGGAAGCCTAACCAACTACTTCAGAATTGCAAAGTTTGAGAACATCGCCTTACCATCCGCAAACAAATGGCACAAACCGAACGATTACAATGGCATATGATAGAAATGATGTCGACATTATGTAAAGCAGACACCAAAAAGATTTTGGGATAGATATATAAATCTAGCCCTTATGGCTTATAGAATGTCAATACACTCAGCAACAAAAAGTGATTCCATTCAAATTAATGGTACGAGGAGAATTGTAACATGCGATAAGGACTTAGAATCATTCAACCACAATATCACAGTTATATTGGAAATTGACGGACTATGTAACGCGGATTCAAAGAGGCGAATGCAAGAGATCTGGAAACAGCCAGGTAGAATATTAGATTTAATCAAAGGAAAGCCCTATAAAGAATTCACATTGATAAAAAAGAGAGAACGGTGCGGTGAGCCAAACTTTCGGGTTGGAGACTGGCGAATAATGCAACGCCAGAAATTATTTCCCAGGAGTAGCCAGAAAATTTACAAAGAAGTGGGTAAAGGGCCATATTGAGATAATGTATGTAACGAGACAATGGGCTCGAGTTAAATTTGGTCAGATAAACCCGACTCACCAGACCTATTTACGTAAACGTAAGCAGATGGCAAAGCAAATACCTATAACAATAACAGAGGAACCGAAAATCGACGGTATGCAAACTAGAATCACAAACTCACACAGTTGAGTATAAACGGATAACGATGAGTCGGAAAATTAGAAGGCAACATCAATAATAAACCGTAGGAGGAACCGAAACCAGATGATCCAAAATAACTCTAAACGAAATCAAAGATAATGTAGACAAGATGGGCATATAATAGTGGAAAGCCCATTTCAGGAGAGATAATGCCCAGAATGGCGGTCGAAGGGAAAGGGATGGGGCATGAGAATAGTAAACAAAGCGGGAAAAATCGCCAATGGATTACGCTAAAGGCAGCCAGAAGTCCACCGAAATGCATCGTATCAAAGAAAGTATACCCATGGATCTTCACCTATGGCAGATGTAGAAAGGAAACGTACCCTTTACATATGGCAGTACAGCATAGAAACACTCAAAGGATAATGGATGATAATTACAAACTTATGCCAGGAAATGCGGACACGGCCTCAAATATACCAAACGCAAGGAGGGACAAACACCAGTTAATGTCGCAGTCGCCAGGCAGATGTCTACAACAGTTCTGAGAGAACTACTAAAACAGGCATCATCGTTCAAAAGAAAAAGACAATGGAGAAAACAATGTACTACATTATGCGCTGAAATTCAGACAGGCAAGTGCAATAAAATTTTATAACCGTAATGCCGACAATCTAGGAGAGAAGAAATGATGGAGTAAAACATCCAGACATTATGGAAGCTATCGATGCCCCAAACAAGACGAACCAACAAGCCAATCTGGATGAAATGGACCTAGAAGGATCGGGCCCACTTAAAGGTGTTCGAACTTAAACTACATGGTAAGAAACAGAAACGTCCTATTAAAAGAAACAATATATTGCTCACTATCCAATTTCCAAGACGATAAAAGCAATGTGTTGAACGTGGGAAGGGACTTGAAATTCACCAATCATCCAAAGAAAGCAATTACGAATCGGAGATAGAAAGGAACAACTATTGATGATAAGTACACAGGGATGGCATCGAAAAGCAAATAAGGATTTTCAAAGCGAGTAAACAAGAGATAAAAGAAAATGGACGATATAAAAGCAAGAATAATAAAAGTATACCGGAGGAAATAATTGAAATAATAAATGTCCCCCGAGCGACGACATTTCAAAGGAAAACCGGGATGGAATAATAATGGGAGGGAAGGAGGGAAAGTGACAACAGCAAAAACCAAGATGATCAAGATACCAACCCAAAATGCTTAGAGATGAAAACAAATTTTTTCCGCACAACAAGAGGAAAAAGGATCATCCAACCGAGCGAACGGTCAAGGAAACGATGCAACAGCAATAACGAGGAAAACGAAACAAAGGATGATGTTACTACAAACAAAGGTTAAAATCAAAAACCGACCGCACCCTGCTACAAAAAATAACATGATATTGATTACGTCCATCCAAGTTTAACTGAAGCTGAGGAAAATACACAAAAGGAAATAAAATCGTTCAGAATACGAACAATAAATGAGAAAGGAAGCGCAAGGCAAAGGAATATGCTTACAACTGACGATGAAACAAGGCCATAAGTTGCCAATTCGATTTCCATAGGAAAAACCAGGAAAGATGGAAATTACGATCCTGAAAACTCATTCATTCATGCCAAACCACCAAAATGGTTATGGTAGGGAGATGCTACCAGAAGCAAAGAAACGTAAAAATCCAAGGTAAAACCAGTGGATTAGGCAAATTACGGGAATAAAAACAGAGGGAATAGGAAACATTGAAACAAGTATGTATACAAAATAATTATCGATGTTGGAAACATGAATATGAAAGCGGGGAAAGAAATGCGAATGGGAAGCTAGAAGGGCAATGCAGAATAAATAATATGTGCCAACAATGCATAAATAATACTTGCCCACATTAGGCCAAACCCTGGGGAGCAAAAATTCACAACACAAAAAGAAGAGCCATACAAACGGCTTCGGACACGAGAAACAAAGAAATAAGATAAAAAGTGGAAGCAGACCCCAAAGAGTGGAGAAGATCATAATAGTCGAAAATATGCGGTAAAGCGACCCCATTACAAAAAGTTTGATATATTCGAACTTGAAAAGAACGCGAACGATGAATGAAAGGGAATCAAATGCTCAGTCAAAATGAGGATATCAAAAAAATCAAAAATACCGTATCCCAACTAAAAAAGAACGCGGAAAGGTATTATAGTGCACGTGTTCAGAAAGGAAGAGGATGCATTACTGGAAATCAATAACAAGAAAAGCTACTAGAATCAATTACGACAAAACGGGGGTCCGGAAAAAGAAACAAAAGAGGCAACCGTATCAACGGCCAGCATCAGAGAAAGCTAAAGCAGTAATAATAACCATAGAATCGGGAATGGCCGGCGCAAACGAAGAGGAAATCTAAATTTGAGAACACAGGCTTGAAGAAACCATATCACAAAATCTGCCGATACGAACCTAAAAGAAACGAACCAGCTAAACAAAAGAACTACAATGCTGAAACAAACAAAAAATATAACGAATCAAAAGTATCGTATCCCTTACGCAAAAGCGAAACTTGGGCAAAAATATGCTAATAAATATCAAAAAGGAACTCATGATTCATTGGGGAGAACGATCAACAAGGGAAACCACTCAAGTCAAAGGGCCCGACAGATCAACCTATAACGTAAAACAATCTGAGAGAAAAACCAAGAAACGAAAACATGCGAAAAAAGGGAATGATCATGGACCGACAACCACCTTCGCAATTTCATGAAGCATTACAACTACCAAGAAAGCACCTTAAGAATTGGCTTACAACCAAAGAAAGATAATGGGAGACAACTTAAAGCAAGAGAAAACACAACTAGCCAGCCTAATGGAAAAGAACTATATGGATAAAATGATCTGGATAACAACAGCAATAGTAAAGCCAGCGTAGTAATTGCTGATAATAATTCAACTAAGCAAGAACTACCAAATGCAAAAAGAAGCCAGGGCGAAGAAAAGATTATGGCCAAGCAGCCTAGGAAAAATTCAAGTTATGACGTTCGAATTAGACGGATTACGATGTAGAGAGAACTGAGGAAATGAAATCATAGGAAATTCCCAGTTTACAAGCGGACTCTGGTTAAAAGAACCGCCCATTATCGCGAAGCACACACAATGGTCAAATGAGTTTCGGATGTATACCAGATAACGAGATGAGAAATATGGGGATAATACGGGACACTGTCGCTATTGAGGTCCCCGAGACATGGGGGTAAAACGAGAAAAAGACGGTTGCTATATAGGGCTGTAAAAATTATTATGTGATATAATAGTAGTAATAGTATGCACGTAGTATATAAAATTGACAAAAATGCTGTCAGAATTAGTAAGCCAATCAGGAAAGAATGCCGATGAATTAATGATGTGTTATAATCAACAGATGAATCCGAATAATGCAAATCAACAAAACCAAGTTAGAATACCACCATTCACAGAAGCGATACAACAACCAGCAGCTACCAATGTACCTATAGAGATTGTAGAATTGAATCAGGGAATATACCAAGACCAAGGAATTGAGCGCAACATGAGACGGATCAATGTGAATTAATGACATTAATAACAAACAATGCGCAAACTCAGTGGAGAAATACTCACCTAGTATTAACGGAAAGTGTGAACAGAGGTCTACAACAAGCCATAAGACTAGAAGAGCAACAAAGAACTATACTACAATTACAGAGAATAAACGAGCAATTAGCAGATCAAGTTAGATGGCAAGCTGACGAAATTAGAAGACTACGTAGTAATCAACAGCACGTAGATCCAGCAAGTTGGGTGGAATGGATAGCATCGATGCCAGAATTCACCCCAGAACCGGATTCAACAGTAGAGTAAAAATAAAGCGTACCGTGTAAATATGTAAAAATAAAACGACAAAAGTAAAGCAACGTCAAGTAAAGTGGAGAAGCCAGATAGGACGTTGTAAAGGGAAAAAGAAAGTGTAAATAAATGTAAATAAAATAATAAAAATCAAATAAAAATCAAAAAATTACACATAATCAGAAAAATTAGAAAAACAAAAAATTCAAAAAATAATGACGATATTTAGATGGCAAGCGGAATCAGCGAAGAGATAACGGTACAGATGAGAGAAGGACCAGATTCGATATAGACGAGATTATGGAAAAAACCAGAGGAGGAAGAGAAAGTTGATACACTAGCAGCAGCAATTATATACTCAAAGATTACGACGGAACAAGACGACCAACGCGAATCATAAAAGCAATATACTCACAAATGAGAGTGAGAGACGAGCAGCTGAGAAAAGAAGAACAAAGATATTTAACGTTTAAAGATAATAAAGTGTTTACCGACCGGCAAAGCAAAGAAATGGCTGCAGAAGGATTTTATTTTACGGGAACGCCAGAATTACCAGACGAGGTAACATGCATCTATTGTAAAGGAAAACTCGCAAAATGGGAAAAGGGAGAGACAGCAAAACGAGAACACCTGAGGAAATTTTCAACCTGTCCATTTAGAATTAATATCGATGTCAGAAACCAAGCGATGAACAGATTGGAAGGACTTCGACAATCAGAATTAGACAAAGACGAAAAGGGAGGCGAGAAAAAGATAACGATAACAAAGAGTTTCGAAGATCCAGCAGAACTAATATGGGAAAAAGAGACTATAAATACAACATTCGAAGAGAGAATTAAAACTTTCAAAGGAAATCCAAGAGCAGCAGAATTCGCGAGTCAAGGATATTGCCAAACAGCCAGAGGAATAATGTGCGAAGGATGTAAAAATCAACAACCAATACCAGATCAGAATGTCAAAAAACTAAAGCACAAAAGAAAATGTATGTATAAACAAGAAAAAGAGTCAAAGAATATCGAGATAATAATTACAAATCAGCAAGTAGAAGATATCTTGGATCGACCAAAAACGAGAACCATAATGCTACTATCAGGAGTAGAAACTCAAAAAATGAGAAAAATAATCAAAGAAAGGTTAGCTAATAATTTAGAATGGTATGACTCGACACAAGCAATAATCCGAGCAATCAAGCGATACCAAGAGAAACCTAAAGAAAATCGTGACAAATCAATGATAAAGGAAGCTATTTTGGAGCAGTACCAATGTGTGACATGTTGGCAGAAACATGTGGAAATAATTTATACTCCCTGTGGACATATGGTCACATGTGAAGCATGCGGGATAAAAGTCAATATATGTCCAGTATGTAGAAAGCCGATCAACGGGCGGATCAAAGGATTCCGTTTCGCTGATCAGTAATTAAAAATGGAAGCAATGTGTAAAAATGTAAATAAAGATAAACGTAAAAACCAAAAAATTATAAAAACTCAAAAACCACAAAAATACGAGATGATGTAAATTATGATAAAATTTTGAGATGATTGAAAAGAGAGAATAATCGATTATTAATATTTAGAAAACAATTATGAATCCAAACGAGACAAAAGAAGTTGTAAAAGAGGCTGAAGAATCAAAACCAGCAGTCAAAGATCAATCAGAATCAATAAAAGTAACAAGTGAAGAAGTAGAATTGTGGAGACAAAGGACGTTGCAACTAAAAGAAATGCTACTAATTGTAGAAAAGGAATTAGTGCAAGAGACTCTAAAAACGAAAATGATGAAAGAAAAGTGGGAAAAACAACTAGAACAAAAAATAATTTACCCGGAAGGAAAAGAGAAAACGTACCAAGAGCGAGAAGAGGAAATGATGAAGGAATTTATGCAGAACCAAACTAGAATCAAAAACCAAAGTAAAGAGATACAAACCCTAGAGCAAGAGAAGCAGGATCAACAAAGCGAAATAGAAAGATTGCGGGAAGTGATAAAAGATAAAGAAGCAGAGATACGAGAAGAAGGAGAGGAGACGATAAAAATTATACAACAAATGCAGGAGGAAATTGGGCAAATTAGCACTCAATACCGAATAGAGAAGACAAAGAGAACCCATATGGAACAAGCTAAAGAATGGGCAAAAAGACAAGCACGATATTGGAAAATCAAATGGACAGAAGATAGAGAACAATCAAGAAGTAATTGGGAATCGCGAATCAGACATTATATTCAGCAAGTAGCCGAAGAAGAAGATAGAACAAGAGCGTACAAAGCTAAATGGGAAAACGCAAAGATCGAGATCAATAAACTGAGAAACCAAGGGCCAAAACCAGCAAAGAAAATTAGAGAGCCCAGAGACGATAGACAAGAAAGAATGTTGACTCAGATAACTGATCAAGCAAGAAAATGGAGAATAGAATGTAGAATATTTGAAGACGCCAACGCAAAACAATCTAACTATATAGTGAAATTAGAGCAGGAAATTGCGTATAAACAGACCAGAATAAAAGAGATGCAGATCGAGCAGGACGAAGCTCACCGACAAAAACGGATACAACGAATAAAAACGGAAAAGAAAGAAAGTTGGATCAAACTAGAAGCAGGAAAATGGAAGGACCAGTACCAGGAAGCCAAAAAAGAGATAAGACGATTACCCAAGAAATTGCTGATTACCGAAGATTGGGAGCTATGGGAGCAGATTGAAGAGCAGAAACATACACTCGACGATTACAGTAACCAAATACAAACATTAGAATTCAACGAACGAATCAGAAAGAATGCAATAGACAGGCTCAGAAAAACCGAAAAGGACCACAGAAAATGGATTGATCAATTAAATCAGAAGATACTGGAAACCTTAAATGAACAAACGGATGAAAGAAGACAAAACCAACAATTGAACGAGAAGATAACAGAACTCCAACAGGAGGTGAACGGACACCGAGGAGTTGCAGTATTCAAAGAAATTCAGTTGAGACACCAGCTCGAAGTCAACGAACAGTTGAAAGAACAAGTAGAAGCGGAGATAAAAACGATGAAGCAAGGATATGAGGAAAATGAACAGAACCTGAGAAAAGAAATCGAAAAGCTAAAAGCGTTGGAAAACACGCATCGTTTGGAAACGCAGGTGGAGGAATTAACAGAAAATACAGAATATCTTGCCTATCTCTTAGACAAAGAGATACAAATATCAAACGCCTTGCGTGAAGAGATAAATACCTTGCAGAACCGACCACCAATCCTACTTATGCCGTTATACCCAACTGAAATTCTAACCCAAGTACCCGCCGAACCCGATGAAGGATTCGGGGAGACGGACGAAGCGGCAATATAAAGCTAAATAGGAAAAATTGTAAAAAGTGTAAAAATAATAAAAATAAAGAAAAATAATAAAAACAAAAAATTGTAATCGATGTATATTTAGCATGAATTCGAATAAAGTAGAAATCTGAATGAATCTAGAAGACGGAGAATACGTACCAAGCCCAATTCAATTAGTAGAACCAATCGAGCAAGACCCACTGAGATATTACAGTAAAAGATGGAGAGCCGAAAGAAAGGAATGGCAAGAGCTAGTGGAGGAACAAGATTCAGAAATCGCCCGGATAAATCAACAACTAATACAGTCAAAACAATTAGTCAATATGATAAAACGAAAAATAACATCCAGCATGAGAGAAAACAGAAATCAAAAGAGAGAAAATGAACGATTGAGGCGAGAATTAGCCAAAATAAAGACTCGTGTAATCCTAGAAGATTATTGGAAAACCGAAGCAGAGAGAATGAGAGACAGCAGAAAAAGCGAACAAAGATACGCAATACAACTAGAAGACAGTTGTAAAGAAGCCAGAGAAATAAAAGAGAACCATCAACAAGCTCAAGATGAGATTAAAGCGCTAACGGAACAGCTTCAAGAAACAAAACGAAAGCTGGAAAAACAAATAACCAAACGAGTCAATTATAAGCGTCAGCTCAAGAGAAAACAAACAAAAGAAAGAAACCTCCAAATGAAAATCTATAATCAACAAAGAGTAATCAAAGAAAACAAAGAACGACTAAAAGAACTCCCAAAAATAACCGAGCGATTAATAAAAGCCCAAGTCCTAATAATGAGATTCTCAGAAAACAAAACTAAAGAGGAGTGCGAGATACACTCAATCCCAGAAAAAGAGAAAGAATAAAAATGGCTAAAAATCCACTGTATATAGTTGAATAAAATTAAATTGTAAATAAATACAAAATTGATTGATATATGATAGAAATGAAAATCACGAACCAAACATTATGGACGATAATAATGATGATAATAATGAGAAAGTGCAATACCGAGAATCCGTTAGAAAAATGCGAGAAATCCCAACCCTTCAGAAGAGAAGACAGCACCTGTGCCGATTTCGAAGAAATTTGCAGAAACCCTGATAATGAAGAATGCCAACAAATAAACCTCCAATGTATGCAATGTCCCAGGAAAGAGAACAAGGACGAGATAAAACAGAATATCGAAAAAACCCAAGCAATGGTACAAACCCTACTAAAAAATAATGAAGAAATAACCAATATAAAAAATGAGAACCAAGAGATAAGAAAACCCTAGAAAACATCATCAGACAAATTCAAAGAAAAGCCAAAGCAAATCCCAATAATAAACCAATTCAAGAAATTCAAAAAATCGTCCTATCAATCAAAAAGCAACAAGGAAAACAAATCAAACAGAAAAACGAACCCCATGCAACAACAAGTCTATCAATCGAACTTATACTACCGATTAGTATAACCTCTAACATGATACTCCTAATATGTTGTCTCATCCTCGGCCTAACGAAAAACAAACAAAGGCAAAACACCCCAATTCAGAAATTCAGAAGAAAAATCAACCAAATCCGAAACACCAATCAAATTAACAAAACTTCAAGACTCTCGCAGATTTCTATCAATTACCCCTCAAGATCAACCCAGCTCGAAAGCGAAACCCAAGCCGTCAGTGATTCATTCGAAGCCAAATATAACTGATTTACATTGATTGATTAACTCAGACTGATCTATAGTGATTTGAACTGATATTGATTTACATTGATATTGAACTACACAATTGACATTTGATTATGTACTGTAGCCGGACCTTAAGTCCATCTCTATCTTGATGATTAACCTTACCGTAGATATTTTTAGGAATGTGAATGTTAAAAATGTATGGATTATTTTGAAATCAATTGAAATTGCGGGTCGCAATTTTACGGACCCCCGAGTGTTTTATGTTGGGCCAGAACGTAAACGGCCTTGAAAAATGTTTAAATGAATCAAAAACACTCACGCAAAAATAACACGCAATTTAAATAAACCCACTGAAACATTAATTAAACCATATAAAATCTGAGAAATAAAAGAATTAAATATAAATTAACAAACATAAAAATAAATTAAAATAATAACAAAATGCACCAAGATTCGCACGATACCTATACAAATATAACAAGAAAACACAACAAATTCGACAAAATTAGAAAAATTAATAAAAGTTCATTAAAATGAAATTTAAATTGAAAATTTTGAATTAGTAATAATTCAATAAAAATTGTAAATAAAAAATTATAAAAATAAATCATAAAATATTAAAATTAAAAAATAGAATTTGCTAGAAAATAACAAGGTCGAATTTTGTTTTACTGCATCAAATTTCACACGCGAGAAAAATAGGTATAAATACTGATCCATTTTCACATTTAACTTAACCATTTTTGAAAATTGTTAAAACCGTTTCGAAGTTTAGCTATTTTTAGAACTATTTTGAAAATTGTTTAAAATCTAAACCGTTGTTCGACACAAACTATATTTTCAATTTGAAATTATTGTGGAAATCAGAATTTTTAAGTGAGAAATATTTTGGTTGGAACCCTCTTTCCACGTCACGTCCATAGCATCTCTGTAGAGCTCTGCTTGGCGGCGACGTGGGGAGAGAGGCATTTATGTTCTATTTTATGCTTTGATGTTTTTCAATTTTATGGAATGGTTCGAAATGGGTAATTATGTTGTTTTTATAATTAATAAATATTATTAATATACCTAAATTGTTTTACATATATATTTGTTTTATAAATTAAAATGTCGAAATTTTTCCGGCCCACAGCCGACACACAACGCAAGTAAATAAAATCTACACAGTGCAGATGCATGTAAGTGCGTGGAAAATCGCCAATGATATGTACCCGTGAGGACTCGGCGTTGAGAAACGCAGGGGTCGTAACGTCAATATTATCCCTATAGCTGAAGCGAGAAATAAGGGAGAAGTCTCCGACTCCTTCCTCGTTTCTCACTTCTGTAAAATCGACCTAAAATTATATCACACACGGCTTAAAATCACCACACCGAGTAGTCCAGTGGGCACTCAATAAATATAATATAAACACAATACGCGCCTAGGATCTATTAAAGGGAAAGGGTACGGGGATAAATTAAACTGAAGTCGTTGATATAGTTAACCGAATTAATAATTTGAATAAATTTGATCAGTGGTACACCAAATTGAATTTATTTTCAAAATAACTATAAAAATCATTAAATCAAACTACCTTATGGATTAAAAATAAATTGATCATAAATTAAAGTACAGTATGGATTCAAAAGTAAATTAATTACAATTATCTCATAGACTAAATTAAACTAAATTACGGATTAAAAGTAAAATATCTCTTTGATTAAATTAAATAATGGAACAAAAATAAACTTGTTCTAAATACCTCATTTAGTAAATTGAACTAATTCGTTATTAGGTAGGAATAGATAAACCACTAATTAAATTACTACAATTCGTTTTTATCAAATTAAAGTAATAAAAAGTAATTCTTAGTTAAATGAATATCATTAAAGTAATTACCGAGAAAAGGAATAAATGATCCGTTGGATAACCCTAATTAGTTCAATGATTGACATTAGATTAAGTACAGCAAAGGTAGAAAATTCTTGGCTAAGAGTCAAATAAATCTTTAAGAAAAGGGGGAGTGAGCTTCGACCCAGGAAGTAAAACATTTACCTAATTTATTAAACTACTACTTAGAGTAATTTATCGAAATAAATTTCAAGCAAAATTAGTAATTCGAGTGAAGAAATCAATATATAATCCTTGAATTCAGTTAAAGTTACTATTGATAAAACCCGCAGTAATTCATCCATAGAGTGATCCCTTAATTTGGATTAAAACAATTCCTCGAGCAAAAGAAATAGACTCGATTGGTTAGAGACAAAAGTTTTCGTAATTAATGCAAGCTCATAGACCAAATGAGAAGTGATTATAGATAGGATCGAATAGGGGGGTTGCTAAAATATATTAATCGACACAATCAAACCAAATAAAATAGAGAAACAATCAGAAATTATATTGATGATACACAAAATAAATAATCGTAAAGTAACGTTAAATCAGTTGAAAGTAAGGCTTACCGACGGTAAAGAAATAAATATAAATTCCACAATGTAGTTTAGTCACTCCGTAAAATACTGAATAAAAATCCAATAAGGTAAGAGTTCACGTATATTCGATAGCATCCATTTTGAGATCTGCGATAGCGTCCAGTAATTCTCCCTAAAACACATTGATAGATTTAACCAGCTAGAATGTTAACTTACTAAAGCAATTTAGCCAAATGGTGCAATCGAATCCGGTGAATTTAGTTAAGGTCAAATCGATACATCCTGTAGTTAAAATCTCGATAAGCTAGACACCGGATACAGACCGACCGAATTCGACTATCGCCGGAAATCGATACATTCTGTAGTTGAAATCTTAATAAGCCACCCACCGGGTATGGACTACCTGAATTAACCATCGCCGTTTGTACGAAATGTTGACGCACCAGAACGACATTACAAGATTCATTTATCAATTCGACGTAACGTAAATCAATAAACACGCGTATCCTCGCAATAGTCCTAACCGATTACAATATGTCCGTGTAAATTTAAACCTGCCATTAATAGGTTTTCCAAAACGAACTTCTAAGCAAAATAAGCTACCTAATAAATTCACAGACAAATGCCTGTTTTATTTCAACTACAAAGCATAAAAGAATTTAAAGGTAATACGACCTAGCCCTTCATAAATACTCTACCCCGTTTGAGATTATTAAAAATAAACAGACAATTAATAAATTGATCTTTACTCCTTACACGCGAATATCTGACCATGATGATTTATCTTTGAATAGGACATGCCGATCGAACGAACCCCTAATCGAGATACCGACGAGCAGACGGCACCACAAAGGGCAAAAATTTCCGATGAAATCCAGCAACAGTGGCCGTACCCTACCACTCGAAGGGCGCTGGGTCTGAATAACAACCCGCAGGAACCCGAAAGACAACAGTACCCAGCTGCCGAGATCTTCTCCAACGCACAGGACCTCCTCACCCAGTGGGAGCGGGTGCAGGAGCGGGTGGATTGGCAGGTAGTCAAGGCAAGGATGTACCTCGCAAACGTGATGGAGGAAATCCTTGCCGGGCGAATCGCAGTCGCCTATCCACACCGCCCTGTTCGGGACACCAAGCGCCCATACACTGTAGAAGCCCTCAAGCGAAGTCTGGAGCGGTATGGCCCAGACAACTGAAAGAACAGAAACACCTTGATGTAATGATTAATGAATAATAGTTAGAATTTGTGTGTTTTCTTCTCTCTCATATAGCTGGAATTAACTTTTGATTTGTTTGATAAACTTAAAGATTACTCAACTAGACTAATCATAAATTGAAGTTGTAACAACCCATTTAATTACAGTGATGTCCTCTCTAAGGATCCTACAGACCGAACTAGACCGCGCGAGGCAGACGAATGCAGAGTTACTCAGTCAGGTCCTGCAATTAACTCGCGAGGTGCAGCAGGTCAAGGCGACCTGTTTAGACCCTAAACGGACGAAGATACTCTACCAACGACTCACCGCAGCTCAAAAAGGCTGGGCCGAAGAACGCCAGCTCAATCGGAGTCTGCGCACGCAGATTCGGGGACTCGAAGTCCCCTAGCGGTATGCCGGGAAGGTGAAGCGGTAACTTACCCGCTCATCTTCGCCCCAACCCAAATGCCGCAGACAACCACCAACCCAGCAGAACAACTCATCACTACAACCAACCACCGTCGACCGGGACGTAAGGAACGTGCCCGACGTCGCGCAACACAACTCCAAAAAACCCAGTAGTAACTGTTGTACCTGTGTTTGAATCAAATAGAATAGTTTTAATCTTAGTTGAATTATTATTTTAATATATGCCAACATTGTCCTAAACATTTTCATCACCCCGCCAATTCGTTCCACAGTCGAATAAGAACCTAATCCTGAATAGTTACGAGGGACAGAGCAAAGCGAGCATAGGTCTTCTATCGACAGCTCGTGAACCCAAGGTTTGTCCGAGCAACTATAGTACTAGCCAATGGTACTCAATTTTTGCGGGCAATCCACCACTTGAACACATTACCAACGTTGACTAGCAACGGGTGCCAAGTGGCGATTGGCATCATTTTGTATGGCGTTACCAGGGCAACTAGAAGGATAAGCAAGACTTGAAACCCTGTAACCCACCAGTAATGATTCTCACTTTTTGCGGACAATCCACCCACTCGAACACATTTCCAACGTTGCCTAGCAACGGATGCCGAGTTGTAGCTAGTGTTGGGCCAGAACGTAAACGGCCTTCAAAATGTTTAAATGGATCAGAAACACACACGCAAATACAACACGCAATTTAAATAAACCTACTAAAACATCAAGTAAACCATATAAAATCTGAGAAATAAAAGAATTAAATATAAAATAATAAACATAAAAATAAATTAAAATATTAACAAAATGCACCAAGATCCGCACGATATCTACACAAATACAACAAGAAAACACGACAAATTCGACGAAATTGCAAAAATCAATTAAAGTTCATTAAAGTGAAAATTAAATCGAAAAATTTGAATTAGCAATAATTCAATAAAAATTCAAAATAAAAAATTATAGAAATAAATCAAAAAATAATAAAAATAAATAATAGAATTTGCTAGAAAATAACAAGGTCGAATTTTGTTTTACTACATCAAATTTTACACACCAAAAATTTAGGTATATATACTGATCCATTTTCACATTAAATTTAACCGTTTTTCGAAACAAAACCATTTTTGAAAATTGTTAAAAGTTTTTGAAAATCTTAAACGTTTTTGAACGATCTTCGAAGTTACAGTTATTTTCAATTATTATTTAGGTGAGAAATATTTATGGTGGAACCCTCTTTCCACGTCACGTTCATTGCATCTCAGTAGAGCTCTGCTCGGCGTCGACGTGGGGAGAGCTGGATTTTTGGTTTTATTTTATGGTATATGAATTATGATTTATGAGTGGCAAGGAATGGTAACTTGTTATTTTTGTTTTATAATTAATAAACATTATTATGCATAACTTGTTTCATATATATATAACTTATTTTATATGTTTTTTAAAGATGTCGAAATTTTTCCGGCCCACAGCCGAAACCTAATGCAAGTAAATAAAATCTACACACAACTCAGATTCGTGTAAGCGCGTGGAATATCGCCAATGATCTGTGCCCGTGAAGGCCCGGCGTGCGGAACGCAGGGTTGGAACGTCAATATTGTCCCTATAGATGAACTGAGAAATAAGGAAGAAGTCTCTGGCTGCTTCCTCGTTTCCCCTTTCTATAAACTCGACCAAAAAATCATATCACACACGGCTCAAAATCATCTACACCGAGTAGTCCAGTGGGCACTCAGTAAATACAATATGAACATAATGTGCGCCTAAGGCTTATTAAAGGGAAAGGGCACGGGGAATAAACTAAAGTGAAGTCGTTGAATTATTATTTTGAAATAAGTTTGATAAAATTATTGATATCATTAAAATGAGTTTACTTTTCAAAGTAATTGGGTAGAAACCATTAAATAAGTAACTCGTTAATTCAATTAAGTTATTGATAAAGTAAAGTAATACAGATTAAAAATTAAGGAAGATCAAAATAATTCATTAAATCAGTATGATTAAAAATTAGGGTAATTATTGAACCAAAAATTGAAACCGTTGAGTAATATTAGTTAAGAGTTATGGGTACAGTTAAATCGAATTTACGTTTTGGAAACAAAGCAATAGAAGTTATTGGATAAGTAATTCGTTGAATTAATCAAACCAGAGTAAAGGCTAAAGTAATTGATAAAATATTATAATGTAAAAGTATTGAACAAAAATAGGTAAATTAAATCGTTATCGATTAACAGTGAACCGGCCAGGAAAGAAAAATAAGTACCATATTGATTAAATTCCATTAATGTAATTGCTAAGACAAATTAGAGTAGCCATGGTTTGATCAACAAAATTTTCTTAATGCAATTCGGAAAGTAATGCGAAGAAATATAAAATCCTTGTTTAATAAAATCGATCCGTTGATTAATTTAATAAAAATTGTTGGTTAAACCAAGCGATTCATTAATTTAAAAGAACCCGAATAAACTAAATTCATTCTCGGTTGAAAGTCAAGTAGACCTTTAAGGAAAATAGAATAAAACTGGATTATCGATAAAATACTAAAATGATAATTTATTAAATTGAAGAAATTTGCGATTTGACCAATTATGAAAAGAGATAGGTAACGCGAATGATGGAAATTTAATCTAGGTTATTATTAAAGCGACCCTTCGAGTTGAATAGGATAACTTTCAGGTAAGAGTAGCGGGATTTATTAAGTAACATAAATTCCTAAACGAGAATAAAATAACAGCCTAAGATAATTTATTAGATAAAACAAATTATGAAAAATCAAATTTACCAATTCAACAGATCCAAAATTTAACGATCAGACTATGTTAATGTTATTTGAAATGCTTAAACCATGAAGGCTTACCACATGATTTTCATTATAAAAAGTCCCCCATATAAATTCCAAATGTAAGAGATGACGCCCGCTCGAGAACCACGACCAATTTTCCTTAAAAATGCTAAATCAAAATTATTCAGCTTAGCCGACACATATAGCTCACCATTTCATGAATATATGATCTTGAAAGTGCACCTGTCTAGAATAAAATGAATTAGAAAATTACCAGTAATAAAATAAACAACATTGGATTACCATCACTTCCGTCGACATAAACAATTCACTGTGATCGAATAGTGACTGACTGTCACTTCCTGCCATTCAATTCAACCACCAGCACATCCGTCAATATATTTATCGCTGATAATAGAATATATCATTTGTGTTCGCTCGACAAATCATGCACTCATCCAACATCCTAGGTGAAGAGTTAATCCATCAATCCATGGACATTGTAGAAGCCCCTCAGACGCGTAAGTTTAAATAACTTTGCTAATCTTCCATGATTATGTACGAGCCTTAGATGCAACCCAACATCAGAATCACGTCATCCGCGGATAAGAAGTCCCAATTTATAAGAAGATGTTCCAAATACACCGATCGAATACGTCACCACATAGTACGTCCTGATGCTCCTGCACCCTCTAAAAATCCCAAACCATTGAGTTAAGCAGGACGACCAATTTCTCACCCATCAGAAAATACCTGCAGCAATCCTAATTGATCTACGGCATCATGCATACATTATTAACAAGTTCTACGTGAGAATCAGAGTCCCAACTACCCGAGAAAATTCGTTCAACGTGTGCTAAATCATAATCAAATCTTGTGAGAATTGCGATATCGAAGCGGTGACCATCTCATGCATTTTTCATCTAAATTCTTCCATCGAATGACTAGAGCGTTCTCCCACAGTCAACTTAAGTATTTTAATTGGTATAAGAATCAAACACTAAGTACAGATTTTGTGACCATTTTAATTGTTTTATGTGTCAAATAAAGTAACGGTGATTATTAAAAAACACTCTAGTTAAAAATCTAACCCTATGTAAACATCTAATTGTGTAACTATATATAAATGCTTAATTATCTAACCATATATAGATATTTGATTATTTGACTATATATAAATGCTTAATTATCTAACCATATATAAATGTTTGATTATTTAACCCTATACAAATGCTTAATTGTTTAACTATATATAAAGGTTGAATCGTCTAGCTAATATTCCCCAAAAATAGACCACTTCATGTCCGTTCTATCCAGAAAAAGATGAATGTTAAAAATGTTTTTGAAAAGTTTTCTTGAAAATTATTTAGTTAATTTTCTTTTAACTCCTATTGATAGTTGAACTTACACCTACCTAATTGAATCATTCAAATGTATACGAACTCGAACGGTTGGCAATAGATAAATCCATTTAAGTTAAGATGATCGACGACTACATTTCGTCATTTTTCAACATTAAGCATTCCTCGGATGGCCCGTACCGTAGGCAGACGCATGACTTAAAGTATCGTTTTCTTCTAGATTCCAACTGCATCATCAGACCGGGCACTAACCCGCGTTCAACTTCGAGTCCCTTAAGTTTTAACGTATTTGGGCTGGAATTGACCCAGTCTCTTCTTTAAACGACCAGAAATTTTGTACAATTCGCGAACCACAAGGTAGTCATCGCACTATAGAGTATCAAAAGAAATCTTGAATGAAAACTACCAACCTCATTAAGTCATTTCCATTTAGGAGAAACCAGAGCTATGATCGAACTCTCTGCCCATGTAGTGGAACAGTGGAGGCAGGCATGGAATCGGGTGTATCAAGAACGATACCCTTCCATGTCTGAAGATGACCAACCGGAAAATATAAACCCAGAGGAATTCATGCGGCAGTTCCGGCAGCCGTTCGACGAGCCTAATCCTTCTCAAGATATTCTAACTCAGGCCCAGGAGCTCCTGGAGGACCTCCTCCAACTCCAACGTCAAGTCGAAGCAGATGTGGCAAGGGCCGCAGCACACCTGGCCAACGTTCAAGATGACCTGATGGCGGGACGGTTAGCCAGCAGATATCCACCCTCTCCAAGGCCGAGCCGAAACCTTAAGCGGCCGGTATTCGTGATCCCGGGTTACGCTCCGGAAGAAGGGATCAAACGATTCTTCGCGGAGGAGTAAACTATATTGATTTGAGCATTTATTATTGCTATAGTGACATCGCGATTGGTTTTCAAAACAAAGTTTTTCTGTCTCGACTTTTTATTTATTATCATAACTTTCATTTTCAAAAATTGTTTGAGTAAAACTGCTCATATTTGTATTAGTCGTCATCCAATTCACCCTTACTATTTTAGAAATGGATCCCGTAAAGTTATTACAAAACGAATTAACCCGAGCACGACAAACAAACAAGGACCTTCACGATCAACTCATGCACATGGTCCGAGAAATGCAACAACTCAAGGCGACGTGGGTAAACCCCACGAGGGTCAAGCCACTGTATCAAAAGTTAGCCGCGGCCCAGAAGGGGTGGGCCGAAGAAAGACAATTGGTGGCAAGCCTGAAGACCCAGATCAAGGGGCTAGAGGTAGCGTTGTCCGCCAGTCAAGAGGGGGCAGCGGTGACCTACCCTCTAGTTTTCGCCCCGGCTCAATTAGCATACCGTGAAGCGAACCCAACCCCATCCGCAATGCCAACCCCAATCGAAACCCCCACTCCAACAATTTCCTCAACTTCTAGTCGACGACCTGGTCGCAAGGAGCGAGCTAAGCGCCGAGCCGCTCGACTCTCCAATCAATGCATTTCTTAGAGAAATAAACTCTTGTCAACTATATTGTTTTTCAGTATATCTCTCATTACATTTATGTACTAGCGAGGTTTTAAAATAACATTGTGAGGGATTAAATAAAACCACCTCTTATTCTTGTCTTCTCAAACTAACGCCAATAAACAGCTGGATAGACGATAGAAATTTAAACGCAAAGGGACCAAATAATTAAAAGCGAGCACAGGTCTTCTATCGACAGCTCGTGAACCCGAGGATTGTCCGAGCAACTATAGTATTAGCTAATGATACTCAATTTTTGCGGGCAGTCCACCACTTGAACACATTACCAACGTTGCCTAGCAACGGGTGCCAAGTGGCAGTTAGCATTTTTTTGTATGGCGTTACGGGGCAACCATGGAATAATTTAAAACAAATGATGAAACCCTGTAACCCACCACTAGGAACATTTATATGGCGTTACCGGGGTAATCATAAGAACATTTAGACAATCGTCAAGACCCTGTAACCCACCAATAAATAAAAATCCACTCTATTCGCCAACAACTAGTTCCACTTATCCGAACAAGATACTTCAGTTCCTCCAAATTCGTTTTTTAACTGCAGAATAATATTTGCGTTAGCAAGTGAAAATCGAAGACATGCTTTTATCGACAGTTTGTGGACCCGTATGTGTGTAAGGCATTAGCAGTACAGTATCTTTAGCTGGCATTCTACTATCTGGCCAAATATTTGTCGTTGACACCATATTACCCTAAATATTATTAGAATGTTTTAGCAATCATCAGCAACATCATATTAATTAGAAAAAATTGTTTAACACAAACATTATTGACTGAACAATTGAATGTTTATTAAATTGCCTTAAAATTATAAATCTAATAAATTTTAGCATCTGTTTGTTTATTATAAATAATTGTACATAAATCAAACGGAATAAATATCATGTCTCAATTTATTAATCAAAATCGCGATATGTGGGATCCAGAAAGTGTTGAAGATTCAAATATCTCTTCATCTTCGGTTATCAGAATAAAGAATGAATTAAACAACATTGCTAGGTAATACCAAGTTTAATTATCCAGTTTAATTTCAATAATAAATTAAGAGATCCAGTTCCAGGAATTTTAGTATTACCTGACGATAAAAGTATCTCTAGAATACACGCATTAATAATAGGTCCTAAGGATACACCTTATGAAAATGGATTTTTTTATTTTCTCATCGGTTGTTCCTCAGATTATCCAATCAAACCACCCAAGATTAAGTTAAAAACTACAGGATCGGGAACTGTGAGATTTAATCCCAATTTTTATAAGAACGGAAAAGTAATACAATTTTGTTATAATTATAATACGATTAATAGGTATGTTTAAGTATTATAGGTACATGGTCTGGGCCAGAATGGACACCAGCGCTAACATTATCATCAATATTATTATCAATACAATCACTATTTAATAATCAACCATATTTTAATGAACCTGGATTTGTAAAAGAGTCACATCCAGGAGTAAGTAACCATTATAATGATATAATTCAACATGAAACGATACGATGTGCAGTATGTGATGTTTTAGAAGGTAAAACACAACTTCCTGCAGATATTAAAAGTTATATAGAAAAGTCATTTCCTAGTTACTATGATTACTATTCAAAAACTTGCGATTTACAAAAAAAGTACGATGGCTTGACCATGAATGATCCTTTTGGTGAAAAAAGAGGAATATTTCAATTTGAAGAACTGAAAAAAAGATTAGAAATTTTAAAGGTTAAAAATAATTTAACAATTGAAACTGATGTAAAATATGCTATAGCTGAATGTGGAAATTAAATGTTTTGAATAAAATTACAGCTTGTATTTTTACTATTATATTACATTAGTTATAAGTCATATAACGAGGCGTTGCACTGAACTTAGCGCAACCTTTAATAACTTTTGTCACTGCATCTAAGAAATCCTTTTCAGTAGCCATTTTACGACGTGAGCGAATTGCAAACATACCAGCTTCAGTGCACACACTTCTGATTTCAGCTCCTGTACTATTGGGGCACAAACGTGAAAGTAATTCGTAACGAATATCTTTCTCTACTGACATAGATCTTGCGTGTATTTTAAATATCTGGGTTCTTCCATCCAAGTCTGGCAGACCAAACTCAACTTTTCTGTCTAATCTTCCAGGACGAACTAAAGCGGGATCAAGTGTATCAGGTCTATTTGTTGCCATAAGGACCTATATAAATAGTTATTAGATTGTGACATATAAAAAACTACTTTAATATTTCCTCGGGATCAAAACCGTCCAGTTGATTTATTAATTCTAACATGGTTCGTTGTACTTCATTATCTCCTCCAGCCCCATCGTCAAATCTGGCTCCTCCAATAGCATCGATTTCATCAAAAAATATTATGCATGCTTTTTTAGATCGAGCTAATTCAAACAGCTCTCGGACCATTCTAGCCCTTCACCGACATATTTCTGAACAAGCTCTGAACCTATTACCCTTATAAAACATGCATCTGTTCGATTAGCCACAGCTCTTGCACATAAAGTCTTTCCAGTTCCCGGAGGTCCAAATAATAGCACCCCCTTTGGGGGCTCAATGCCAAGATTAACAAATTTTTCAGGCTAAATAACTATTAAGTAATCAATTTAAAGCTAACTAATATACATGTAACATAGGCATTTCAACAACTTCCCTTAACTTTTCAATTTGTTCTTTACAACCGCCAACATCACTATAAGTTACATCAGGCTTTTCTTCAACTTGCATCATTGTAACACTTGGATCGATCTTAGGTGGTAGAGGAATATGAATTTGATATTTAGTTCTATCTACCCTAAATTTACTTTAATCATTATATCCCAATACAATTATACGAACCCTACTCTCATGCCTTCTTCAATATCAGTTGGAGCAACAGTTTCAGCTAAATCTACAACAAATTTTGCAAACTGTTTGACATTAATAATATATTTTGGTTCTTCACTATCAGCATTTATAATTTTTGTACATCTTGCCACTTGTAAAGGATGCTCACCTAATCACTAATATTCTGAAAATTACTAATTGAAATTGACTTACTTGATAAACAAACTTTATCGGCGGCTAAATCCCATAAAGCTGGAGCTGCTAGGCCTGTATCAGATTCCTTCACACCAGCTAATTCATTTACTCGCTTTAATATACTTTGATTATCATCTTCACATTGCTTAATATCTTTACTATATGGTGCTGCACCCTATATAAATGATAAATGTTAATAAAGAATGAAGTAATTTACATAGGTTTTCAATAAGGCAATATCTCCTTCATCCAAAGCTAAAATGTCATAATTAATGGGATATTGAAAAATACAATAAACAAACATTTAATAGGTTTATCGTCTTTATCTTTTATTTTACGTTGATCTGTACCAAGATAATCAGGCATTGCTTAGTAATTTTTATTTAAAATTATAAATCAATTATTTCAAATAAACAAAATAGCAGATAAAATCATTAGATTTCTGTGCATTTTTGTTATAAAACATGTATTTGAAATCATTAGATGAGCAAAAATTATTTTTTTGCTAACTAAAATTTTTAGAAAATTAATTCATTTAAAAATGTTATACAGCACATTTATAAAAATGCGTGCTAATGAAAAATGGAAACAGAAATTGTCATTAAAATTTTAAAATAGTTTAGAAATTTTGTTACTTGTGTAAATATATGGTGGGTTAGTATTGTTTGTTGTGGATTCGTAGTTTTCAACCTTGAACCCTTGACATATGGTGGGTTTCTGGGTGTTGGTATTTTGAAGCTATATGGTTGTTATCCAGACAACCCATAAAAATATTTCTATCTTACCACTACTCACCCGTTGCTAACTGTGTTCGAGTGGGTGGATCGTTCTCAAAAAGTGAGCGCTATTACTAATGCTATAATTGACCGAACGATCCTTGGGTCCAACGAGCTGCCGATAGAAAGCCTGTGCTCGATTTCGATTTTTAGGTCTCTTTATTCTTCGATCTACTTCAAAGGTTAATCCATGCTGTTATACCATTTATCATTATGTCTATTTCCATAGTCCTTTGCTGAACACTGATGGGTAACCAAAACGTCAAACCTGTCTAAGGGTAACTACTTGCCACCCGGCGCCTGCATAGGAAGTTTAACACTAGTCACCCGTCAAAAATTAACGTTGGCACTAGTGGGTTGAATATTAGCAAAGGGTGAGCCTCTTTTCAAAGACTGCCAATGCCCTAATATGCATATGGGTTCACGAGCTGTCGTAGAAGACATCATGCTCTAATCATATCGGTCCTCGTCTCAACTATTTAACCAATTTTAACATTTCTAAATATTTAACTGTTTCAAAATTTTTTATCACCAAAATCAAAAGTAAACACAAATACAATTATTATTTGATAAATCAGAGAAATGCAACAATTTCATGATTATCACAGTGTCAATTCGCGCGGCGTTCAAATACCGTTCGCGTTTAAAATGTGCCTACGATCTGAGCTTTGTGAAGCTTAAATAACCTCTCACGTTCCTTTTTGCCAGACCGATTTCTTTTTCGATTTCGTTTCGGTACTTCGTCTGGCAGATTTGAGGGTCCTGGAGAGAGAATCTTCACCCCTATGTCCTTCCGAGTTACATTGCTAATCACTATCGCCTCTTGCTCGGCCGATAGCATTTCCCCACTTTGGACGAGTCCGGTAGGGATTTCATCATTTAATTTTAGCTCTTTGACTTCCTTCTCTAGTTCCAGGGCCTTCTGTTCGGCTTGCCTCAGGGCCTCATTCTTTTGTGTTAGTTTATTTTTCAGCACTTCTATTTCTGCCTTCAACTTGGACACTCCTTCTGGATGGAGCCCTGTTTGCTTTGGGTGCCGCACTTGCTCACCATTGCTTCCCCCTTTGGTTCTGGACCATAGCTTCATGTTGGTATTGAGCGACATCCCTTCTGAATTTCTCTATTAAACGCCGGTTCGATTCCACTAAAAGAAAACGAATTGATAATTCCTACTTCTATTGATAATTGATTACCAGAATTTTATTAAAACAAATTTGTAAATCCATTTATAACTGTACGGAAAATTCTCCTTCCAGGGATTCAATTATGAAAGGGATGAGGACACACGCATTTTATTTGCACTATATTTTTGGGAAAGTATGTACAACAGTGCTCATTAACGTGGCACCGGCCAACGCAGTAAGAACACTGTTGGGGACACTTTGGGTCACCATCTATTCACACAGGGTCAAAATAATATCAAGAACCATAATAACAATATTATTAACTAAGTCACTAACCCTCATGATAAAATAGGAAATTCCCAAATTAATAATATAATAATAATTATAAGAACAATAATAATAATAACAATAATATGATGGTAACGATAACAATGCAACTCCTACGACTAGAAATTATAATAATTACCGTAAAGTTTTATAATGGTAATTCTAGGATATAATAATAATAATAATAATAATAATGTGGGTTTATGGTTGAAGTGACCTCGACCCCAGATATAAATAGTACTTCGCCATTTAGTGGTTACCCGTTGCTAGACAACGTTGGTAATGTAACCGCTGGATTTGAGATCGCCAAAGGTGAGCGCCACACAGGAACTACTCTGGCCCGACCTCAACATGGGTTCAATGCACTACCATTAGAAGGTTTGCGTGCGATTTTCTTTTCTGGTCCTTTACTGTTGAGTCTAATATCATCTAACTTCGACTGATTTGCAGTTTTTAATAAAACTATTCTTATTAACATAAGTCATGCAGATAACGAGAATCAAGTCGAATTCTTTATTAAATGACACCATTTTATAGAGTTATTCCTTAGCCAGTTGAGCTTTGTATGCTCTGATCTCCCTGGCCGATGTCGGGGTGGTTTAGTGGCAGGTTTTGCGACGATCATTGCATCTCGATAGGCCAATTGCGATGGAGCGAATACTAATGGGTAGGTTACCGCCACGCCCTCTTGGCACGCCGCTAATCAGAGTCTTCTGATTCTGGTTGAGCTGTTTTTCTTCACCCCAACCCTTTTGTGCCGCCGTCATCTTTTGGTAGATGCGTTTTGCTCTACTTGTCTCCACCCATGTGGCCTTGGTTTGTTGGATTTCCTTAGTAAACTGTAGGATTTGCTGGTGGAGCATGGAGTTGGTCTTCTGCAGTGGTTCTAATTCCCGTTGTAGGATTTGGTTGGGATGAATATCTGTAATAGAAGTGTGAAATCAATGTGTATATCATGAATGGTGATTATTTTAATTTTAGGTTCTTATGTCGACGGAACAGGTTGTGGTTCAAACTGTTAACTTTCTAATTAAATTTTTTTTTCATCAAGCAGGTAAATAAAAATCTCAGGGAAACATATATTTGTTAATGAAACATAATCAATTATCGAGGCGAATACGCTCTCAGATAGCGTTGGTTGGAGTCCCTTCGCGGGAATTCACGACCATATGGATGCTCACGGTGAACGTTAGGTGTTTTGTCCGCTCTTCTCGATTCCCTTCGTAGAAGCCTACGTGGACCCACCACGTTGATTGCTGCCGTGTGTACATCCAACTGAGGGTTGTCCAAGTTGAATGAGGTGTAGTATAGAGGGGAATATCCGTCCGAACTCGGAATGAGTCCAGCTGCGATATCCCGATTACCTCCTCTAGATGTTGTCTTGCCTTCTCGACCTGGCGGTTTGTTTGCCACTGGTGCTCCTCTAATCGACCGAGTAGATATTCCGCCTGTTCTCTAATTTCTCGTGCTGGGTTGCGGCCGGGTTCTCGTTTTATCGAGACGAATGGGAGGTCCCTGTCATCGGAGCTTGTGTGATTTCTCATCCAGGATTCTCTGACCGGCAAGATCGAGAATTCCGCGTCCCACATCGCTTGCTGACACCGAGTTGCTGAGTGTGCCGAAAAGCGCAATGTGACCCAGGACGCGTCGATCCATTATGTCTAAATAAATTATGATATGGGTTATCTTCGGTTTATCTAATATAGTCTATACAGTTAGCGGATCAAGTCATTTTAACTCAGTTAATACCTATTGTTCACGAGTCGTTTTTTTATTTAAGGGGTTAATCAGTTATTCTCTCTATGGATGTGCAGGCTATGTGGGCACAGCCACGTCGAGTTGGTATCTAACATAGATATACCTATTTTAATCGGTTTGTCGAGAACACGTCAGATTTATCGTCATGATACTGCGTGATAGTCTAGTTTTTATATTTCTCTCGTTGATAGACCTGGTGGGTTTCTGGGTGTTGATATTTTAGACTATATGGTTGTTACCCAGACAACCCCATACAAATATCTTTCGCTTACCACTCGGCACCCGTTGCTAAGCAACGTTGGAACTGTGTTCGAGTGGATCGATCGTCAGCAAAAAGTTAGCGCTATTGCTAATGCTATAATTGACTGAACGATCCATGGGTTCAACGAGCTGCCGATAGAAAGCTTGTGCTCGATTTCGATTTTTAGGTCCCATTATTCTCCTATCTCATTCAAATTTTAACCTATACTCTCATATCATTTATCTTTAAGTCATATCACTTGGTCCTTCTTATAGTTGTCCGTATTGATGATTTTGCTATGACCTGTGAACCATTTGTTATGTAAGTATCCGCAAAGTATCTCTCTTACCCTTATCCTTATTATAACTACAATGTTCTATATTATTGAAACTAGCATTGTCATTGTTAGTATTATATGTATTACCTTTATTAATTGTTACTACTATTACATTTATTATTATTCTTATTACTATAATTACCATTATATTTATTATTATTACTACTGTAGGGTTTTTGGTGGTGTCAGTGTCCTTGATCCCAAATGAAAATTATTATCTTGCCCCCAATGGTTACCCGTTGCTATGCAACGTTGGTAATGCAACCACTGGTTTTAGGATCGCCAAAGGTGAGCGCCATATAGGAACTGCTTAGGCCCGATCCCATAGCGGGTTCAACGCACAACCGATAGAAGGTATATGTGCGATTTCTATTTCCGGTCCTTTTCACTTTAAAAATTTGATCAGTTATCTCTCTCTCAACCCCCGACTGAATCTTTATTATCTTGCGTGAATTATTCCCGGTCATAGTCAACTAATTCAACGAATACGAAGGCAATCAACTAAAATATTTATTTATTATGACATTTCTCAATATATTCGTTCCACAAGTCTCATCGCCCGTCGTTTCGCTCTCTCGATCTTTCCCGGACGGCGTTGAGGTGGTTTCACCACGGGTTTGGTCACGTCTATTAAAGTTCGGTATGCCAACTGTGCAGGTGCAAAAACTAGGGGATAGGTGACAGCTTGGCCCTTCTGGCAAGCCACCAGGGCCACCTCCAGATCGCGAATTTGAGTCTTCAAGGGCTGCCCAAGTCGCTTCTCTTCGGCCCACCCGCGTTGGGCGGCCATCGCTCGCTGGTATAGAGTTTTTGCTTTGGCTGGCTCTATCTATGTTGACTTTATCTGATGAATCTCCCTTATTAACTGCAATAACTGTCTATGGGGATCCGTATTCTTTTTACGTGGGTTTTTGAGAGCCGTGTTCAGAATTGAACAGGGGTCCATCTCTGCGAAAGAAAAAAAAGGTCATCAATATCTCATTTCGTCTAATGTACAATGAATATTATTATAATTACGAAAATTTTAAGATGCATTACGTCTAACCTAAAGTCGTGAGATAGTTTTCTTACATTGGGTGAATATTTTTTATGATACTTGTAAATATATGAAAACAATAAAACTAGAAATATATATTTATTTCAATCGTAGCGTGAGTTTGAATAGTGGCTCCTTGGATTTTGTCTCGATGCCCTGCGAGTATAGGAGTGATCCCACTCCAACCTCCGATCTCCACTCTCTGTTCTCATTCCTCTGGGGAGGATTTTCTTGGGGTCATCGAGTTCGAATGAGATGCCATAGGAAGGGGCATGCCCATCCGTACTCGGAATCAGACCAGCTGCGATGTCTTCGTTGATCTGCTCCAATTGACGGTGAGCCTTTTCTACCTGTTTATCGGTCCTTCTTTGATGTGCTTCGAGACGTGCCAAGATATCTGCCGCCCGGTCGCGGAGTTCGCGAGCCGGATTCCGTCCTGGCTCACGCTTTATTGCCACGTATTGCAGCTCGACATCTTCGGCTCCTACTTGTCTCCCAAATCTCGACTCTCTCACTGGGAAAATCGAATATCCCGCATTCCACATCGCCTGTCTGCATCTAGTGGCGGAGTGGGATTGGAATCTCATCGTGATCCGAGATTCGTCCACCCATGAATCTATTAGAACGAATAACATTAAATTTATGATAATCTAATAAGTATGAGCATTAAACATATAAATTAATGTGTGTGCAAAATGGCTTAAGTCCAAGATACTTATAAAGTTGATGACATAATGGAGGTTCGTGACAGAGGTAGTCTAAGTTAATTCCTAAATCTGAGACAATTTGGAGTTCATAAATCGTATATTTTGTTACGGTCATTTATCGCGACGACTTGTGCTATGGGCCATGGTGGGTTAGTTCTTATGGTCTCGTCGGTGAAATTTTCATGGATTAAGTAGTATTTCGAAGGAGTATTTCGTTGGTTTGGGTATGATAGCCTGAAAAAAATTCATTGACGTTTTAGGTGGGCATCAGCACCCTCAATAACACTCGGTGTATTGTGAAGTTGACAAGAAATCGAAATGACTTATCCTTAACAGGATAATCATATTTGGCATCCAACACATTACACGGACGTGGCATTATTTCTTCAGCACCGCGAGTTGGTATTTGGCCGGTTGTAATTTAATCATAATGAAGTCTCTTGATGTTGTTCACAGGGTAATATTGTGGCTAGAGATTAGCAAATCGTCTAGTGGGCCTTTATATTTTAATTATGCATTTGAGTTCATAATAACAAGATTTGGACAAAATTGCAATCTAGCATTTATTTAGTACAATTCGTTGTTATGATCAGGTCTTCCTGGGTTTTCATGACACTTTTCCATCAGCAAGGGCTTCTTTTCCTTGTCTCGACTTGGGTCTCTTAATGACATGTACAGAGTTCTTTCTTAGGAAGGGAGTTGGCAAGCCGAGGTGCATGAAAAAATTTTATAATTAAAAGAATAAAATAACCAAATGAACTCCCTACTTTCTTGGGTGTCGGTCCTTTGTTTCATCGTGATCTCGTCCTTAGCCGTATGATGTGAGGGGCAACTTCTGACTCGTGGATCCTTTTTGTTGTTGAAATTCATTGTTGTTTTCAATTACTAACTTTCTGACTTGTCGTCGTTGGTCTACATATTTAGACTGCGCGTCCTGCCTCTGCCTGTGTGCACTTGTCGTGCAATTTTCTCTCTCAGTGACATTCTGATGCATGTATTAATTCTACAAATTTTCTTACCTCGCCTTTCAACATTTGCAATCGATTACTACCAACTGTTTTCTCTCCACGTGGAAATTTCCTCCCCTCCTTGCTGATCTGAATGGAATTAATCGTGTCTCACCACGTCTACCATTTGTTCGTAACAGTATTGATTTGATTTTCTGTGTTTCATTTATTTAACGATCTACCAGTTCTTCGCGATCGTTTTCCGGGATTGCATGAAAATTTAGGTTAGATTTTGTATCATTTTGTTAAATTAATAAACCTTATTCATGAAACAGAGAATTTATTTGAAATCCTGATAAGTTTGCAAGCCTCAACCGCCTCACAATAATTCCAATTTGTTTTCCTCCTACTCATTTGGATGTTACTCATTGTGGGATTGTAATTAACACAGGATGTTGCTATTGTGATTTAAATGAGTATACATCTACATTTTATTGTTTTCTTTGATTATTATTATGATTAATTAACGAGAATTCCCAATTGGCAATTGTCTACAACGTTGATAGTATTCCTTTCAACTGGTCGTAATTACATTCTATCCCCTAATTTGTCTACCTCTGAATTAATTGGATCCTTTACTGATGAGTGAAAGTTATGTATGTTATATTCAGATTTATGGTCTCGTGATATGTCCAAATGAAATGTTAGAAATTATTAATAAAATTTTTATTTAATTTGTCTGTCGCTGATTTTGCGGGTAGGCTATCTCATTATATCCTGTTATTCTGACTGGTGGTTGGGTCACACTCGGAGAAAATATTTGGAATAATAATATATCTGTGTCTTTGGGTAGTTTTACAAGTTACTACCATATTAATTTAATCAAAGCGTGAAATAGCTATAGCGAAAAATAACCTCAAGTAAACTTACAACACAATTTCTTATTAAAAGGTTCATGGGATAATCCAATTACTCCTATTAATTTTCCTAGTTAAATTTTTGCGATATTATTATTTTGCGATTACATTAATCTATACTGGGGCATCGATGTTTGTATAGTTGGTTCTCCGTCACCGTCCTTGTCTAAAATTTTTAGTTAGGCTAATTAGTAAATTTAACGTAGTTGATTTTGTTTAAGATTGAGTTAGAGTATTTTAGACATAACAATTATTTCCGCATTCGTTCCCCACTTCCTTCCTTCTGAGTTGACCTTAGGATAGTTTTGCTAACATTATGATTTTAAGAGTGCTCACCGAACTACTCAATGTTTATGATTTTTAGCCGTTGTGTTTGATGATTTTTTGGTCTAAATTATGGAAAAATGAGTGGTAGAGGAGCAGCCAAGAGACTACTTCCCCTCCTCCCAATTTCTCCTATAACGGATATTAGTGACGTTTAGGCCCTGCGTTATTCACGCCGAAACCTTCACGGGCACAGGCTATTGGCAGATAAACTGCACTTACACAGCCTGAGTTGTATGTTGATTTTATTTTCTTGGGGTGCGTGAGTGGTCTGTGAGCCGGAATAATTTCGACGAAAAATTCGTTGCTTTTATTTCGTAATATTTATTGACGAAATTAGTCATAATTAGCATAGCACATCAAATCATATCAAGGCTTTCCCCACGCCGACGCCCAAGCAGAGCTCTTACGAGGTTACAAGGACGCGACGTGGAGAAAGTTTTCGATCATTCCTCAACTCACATCGATAGTTTGGTTTCTCACTGGCGAAAATTGATTCGAATTTTCAAACTGATTATACAGAGTAACCTGGTCTTGAGATTAAAAACTGAATTAAATTATGTGAAAATGAATCGGTATATATACCTATTGTATGACCCTAACCTTGAGTGTTCAATTTGATTTAGTAAAACAAAATTTGACCTTGTGATTTTCTAGTATATTCTATTCTTAATTTTATTATTATAGAAAATGAATCGGTATATATACCTATTGTATGACCCTAACCTTGAGTGTTCAATTTGATTTAGTAAAACAAAATTTGACCTTGTGATTTTCTATAATATTCTATTCTTAATTTTATTATTTTTATAATTTAATTTGACAATTTTATTTTTAATTTTTAAATTCAATTGTTTCCAATTCAAATTATTTAAGTTTTGTTACATTTTTATGGATTTTTCATTTTTTAGTAAATTGTCAAATTTCGGTCAAATTTTCATGTTCTCAAGTTATTTCTATGTTTATTTCGTGCGGATCTTGTTGCACTTTGTTATTATTTTAATTTACTTTTGTGTTTCTTGATTTTATATTTAATTGTTGTTCTTTCTCATATTTTAACATGGTTAGTTGGTGTTTTATGGGTCTGATTTTAAATCTGCATGTTGTATTTGCGTGTGCATTACCGATCGATTTAAAAGATTCTCAAGACCGTTTGTGTTCTGGCCCAACACGACAATTGGCAATTCATAAAAGCATTGTGAGTATTTCATAAATACCATTCGTAAAATCACTGTGCACATTCTATAAATTAAAATCGTAACATCATTGTGCACGTTTCATAAATTCAAGTCGTAAAATCAATGTGCACGTTCTAAAAAAATTCAAGTCGAAAAATCATTGTGCACGTTCCATAAATTCAAGTAGAAAAATCGAATCAGTAATCATACACTAGCCGAGAGTGGTCGTGTTCAGGCAAAACACTTACCAGTGTTAATTGCCTGAATGCACAGCTCTCAGCTAGTTATACACACCAACTAATTTTCTGAAAAACTGAGACTGCAAAGTAAGAATGAAATTTTTTCTCTGAAAAATAAGACTGAAAATTTGTCAAAACACATCAGTATATATACCTATGATTTGGCCTTAACCTTGCGTGTTAATTTTATTGCGATTAAACAAAATTTGACCTTGAAATTATTTGTGTTATTTAAATTAAATTTTTATTAATTTCTTAATTTAAATTGGTAATTTATTTTTAACATTTTTAATTAAATTTATTCAGCCAAAAATATTTTCTTTTTATTCATTTAATTGATTAATTTTTACTTTTATGTACATGGTCATTTTACGGTCGAATTTTCTTGTTATTATGTTATTTTTTTTGTAAATTTCGTGCGGTATTTGATGCATTTTATTTTTATTTTATTTTACTTTTATATTTTTGATTTTATATTTATTTATATTCTCTCAGATTTTAAAATGTTTAGTTAGTGTTGTATGTTATATTTTAGGTTATCTTGGCGCTGGGTTTTCGTGCTGTATTACTGATGCATTTAAACAATTCTCAAGGCTATTTGTGTTCTGGCCCAACAGACCTTCTACTAATCTCGTGAGACTATTGCGACCTTCAGTTCTCACATGCCACCAGTTATTCTGCCATGTAGGGATATCTGTTATATAATATACCATTTTATAAAAATACATGCATTTTAGAAGTGATTTACAAATTCTCGGCGACCTTCATAACATGGTTCGATTTAAACAGTCTATGCTCTTCAATCCATATTAAAGAAAAATTTATTTGCAGAAAAATTTATGTTTACATTTAAATCATTTGTTTAAATTGGGTTCGTTAACTACCATAAAAATTCAAACTGCTATTAACAATACTCCTAAATAGTGTCATTAAATTATCGAAAATTTTTGAATACTGATTAAAATAACATTCGTTAGCTCTCGGAAGTTATACCTTATTATTAACAAACTCATATTTAAATTTGATTAGTTATCTAACGTAGAATCTACACTATTATTAGTTATTTTGTAATTAAAATTTGATTTATTAAATATTGAGAATTTACACTATTATTGACAGTATTCGTAATTAAAATTTAATTCATTAACGAACAAACATTTACGCTATTATTAACAGTATTCATAACTAAAATTTAATTCATTAATTAACAAACATTTACGCTATTATTGACAGTATTCATAACTAAAATTTAATTCATTAACTAACAAACATTTATGCTATTATTAACAGCATTTATGATAAAAATTTTGTTCATTAATTATTAATAACAGATATACCTACGAAACTCAAGTTTCAAATTTGTTATACGCATCAACTAAATAATAAATATAAATTTACATAACCAGTGTGTCATAATTCCTGTTTCAGTTCATGTCACAAGTGCTGGTGGTCTATGGGAACTGAAGTCGATTCTTTTCCGAAATGGGGAATTTGGAGGTAGGGCTCATTGAAAAAGATCATTGCAGTTCATTACTCACAATGATTAAGATTGTAAACATGTGCGGGTTCTACTTCGACGGTTTATAAAATCAATTAACCTGCTACGATTTATTTTAACAACATATTGGGTGCATTAATGTTTGGTCATTATTGTCTTCGGAATCCGTGCATCACCATCTCGTCTGGTTCAAAGATGTCAGTCCTCGGAGTAAGTCATTAATATTTTTCATTTCAATAAAATGGAATTTACCGTCTCTATTCCTTTCAGAAGTCTTCACGGAAGCCGATTCGATTTAATTATCGCGTGAAACATTCGTAGAGTGACTTCGATAATTGTTCGTCATCAGTGTAGTTAAAATGAATACTTTCGCTCTATCGGGTCCTTATATTGAGGTGAGTGTGTAAAATTGATTTTTCTCTGCAACATGCTATCCACCAATACAGACTATCTATTCACATGCATTCACTGGAGTGATATTGATTCATTCTCGTTTAATGGCCTTTATTTTTCATTCACCCCATTCATTGGTTGGGGATTTTGGCTTTGGCTGCTAGTGTGTATCTGTCAGACAGGGAGTACGACAAACTCCGCAACTACTGCTGGTACACTTACTAATAGAGCATGCGGATTGAATTGTATAGCACTTTTGATCGATCGACATTTTCGTTAAATATCAGGTCGAATTTTCTTAAGTGGATATTTTGTGGATTGTGTCATTATTAATTCGTCCATGGATTCTTAATACTACTATTTAATGGCAATTATTGGTATTTCACATGAATGTCGATTTTTATCATTCGCTGAAGATATTGTTATGGGTTGAAATCAGATCGGTTTTCAAGGAATTATACGAGTAACTCATATTTATTTTGTTTGCTATTATTGAATTTAAGGTCCACCTCCTTCTAGGTGAGGAGCATTCAGGATCTTGTTCTTCGTTCAGAGTACCATAAAGGATAGTTCGAGTTCTCCGTTGGCCTCATCTGGGATCAGTCGGCGAACTAATGAAATTACTGAATGATTTAAGCAATAATTGTTATCGTTCGTGCGACTCTGTACCTTTGTTTGTTTATTAGTTTTTATTACGTTATATACAAGATTCATCAAATATATAATTTTGTTCATTCGTGGTTCTAGCCTAGGGTTTGTGAGTTTATGCCGTGTATCATTTAACTCGATATATTTTACACTTAAGGGAAATATTAACGAACACATATTGTCTATGATTGCAAATGCCAGGACGTTTTTCTAACATCATCGTGAGAGTAATTACTCATAAAACAAATGAAACTTCGATTTTTGTGGAAGTTTATGCGGATGTCTAATTGTCGGCTTTATAACTCGTTTAATTATTTTATGATCAGGGGATTAATGAAGGTACAAACTATTACTTAATATATTATTAAAATTGTGGGTGTGACGTGTGATAATTTTGGGGTTAGGGATGATGAAGTTGAATTTTCCCTTAAACTAAATGTATTTCAGTCGATTGACATTCACGAATTACCAGTTAGGCGTCGCACTCTAGGTTTTTTCGGTTAAGTTTCCTATCAAGAATTGTATATTTTTATTTTTGATATATGGAACAACTGATTTGATTTAAAAATCACCACAATTTTAAACTAGAAGGCATAAAAAATTAAACGTCATACTAAGTTGGAGTCGGGGGCAACGCTTAATTTAGCGGTTATACTAAACCTAAACAGTTTATATATTAAGTTAAAACTACAACACTTGTCGATCATGAATACACATAATCTAAGTATCATTGTTTTCTTATCTAATTATGGAGTCCAATTATTTTACTAGGAAAATTGGTCAAACATTGAGATCAGAGTTTCCTTTGAGATTTTTCCTTAAAATATTTTTATATCTTTGTTTCTAGGAGGCGGGACTATGAAACGATTTGAGAAGTCATAATAATTTCCAATTAAAAGTTATAACAATTTAGAAGTCATACTAGTTTATAGTCATATCAATAAATCAAGTTAGAAGACATAATAAATTTTTCAATTTTTGAAATTATAGCAACTATTTGTTGTCGTTAAATTTTCCCGTCACCTTCCCTTAATTGATCCTAGGCGAATTTATGTTAATATTACAAATTTATGAGTGCCCACTGGATTACTCAGTGTTTTGATTTTGAGCCGATTTGTTTTTTATTATAATTTAGGTCGGATTTTTAGGAATTGAGTGATGATGGTCTAGCCAAAAGACTATTCCCTCTACAACCCATTTCCGCTATACAGAATAATAATTTACGTTTCAGCTACTGCGTTCATGGGCACGAATCATTCGCGGACTTACACCGCACTTACACCATTGGGTTTGGGTATGTAGAGTTTATTAACTTGTGGTGATGTGTTGGCTGTGGGCCGGAAAAATTTCGACAAAATGTTTTATTCTAAGAATGTTTATTGAAATATAATAGTAGATAAAAATTCATCTGGCACAATTCATCATTCATTAAGACATTATTACCCTTTCCCCACGCCAACGCCCATACGAGGTTGCATGGACAAGACGTGGAGAAAGTTTTCGAGCATTCCTCCACTTACATTTAAAATTATTCTGTTCTGACTGGTTAAGACTGGCTGAGTTTACTGATAAAAACTGATTCAAGTTTTTTAAAACTGATTAAAATTATGTGAAAATGAATCGGTATATATACCTATTGTACGACCCTAAATTTGCGTGTTAAATTTGATGTAGTAAAACAAAATTTGACCTTGTGATTTTCTAGTATATTCTAATCTAAATTTTATTTTTTTTGTAATTTAATTTGACAATTTTATTTTTAATTTTTTAATTGAATTGTTTCCAATTCAAATTATTCAAGTTTTGTTCTATTTTCATGGACTTTCGCTTTTTTTGGTAAATTGTCAAATTTCTGTCAAATTTTTGCGTTCTCATGTTATTTCTATGTTTATTTCGTGCGGATCTTGTTGCACTTTGTTATTATTTTAATTTACTTTTGTGTTTCTTGATTTTATATTTAATTGTTTCTCTCTCATATTTTAGCATGGTTAGTTGATGTTTTATGGGTTTGATTTTAAATCTGCATGTTGTATTTGCGTGCGTGTTACCGATTCATTTAAACAAAATCGTGTCTTGTCCCAACATAAAACACTCGGGGGCCCATAAAATTGCAACCCGCAATTTTTTAAAGTCTTTTTCCAGATTCTACTTTTATACATTTGTTTGAGTCTACGAGCTCTCTGGTCGTGATCTCAATACCTACATACATAAAATGTCTCTACGTTATAAATAAGCAGTAAGATAAAGATAGACTTATGGTCCGGATACTATACGCAAATCGAATTGAAGTCAATCAAATTGAAGTCGGTAAAATCAAATTAAAGTCAAATAGTTTAGTTTTCTTTCAATCAGTGTAAATCAGTTATTACCCAGTAAATTTAGTCTCAAACGAATCATTGTTTTCTTTGGTGACGGCTTGGATTTCGCTTTCCAGGTGATTTTCCCTTTTGGTTGGGTTTGATTGGCATGGTTGATTGATGGAGATGCACAAGAGTCTTGATGTTTCTTTACTTTTCTTGATATTTCGAATTCAATTATATATCCCTCCAGTTTTTCGGATTGGTATATTTTGTCTTTGTCGGTTTGTTATAGTTAGACAGATGATAAAACAGCATATTAGGGATACGACGTTCAGAGTTATACTGATCGTTAGAATTTGTTCGATTTGTGGGATTGTTAAGCTTGGTTCGTACTTCTGTCGGAATTTTCTCTGTTGATGTCTTTTGGCTGATAGGGTGGTTTTTAAGATTTCTTGCATTGGTTTATTCTTGGGGTTTGCTTTGACAGTTTCTTGGATTTGTCTGATGATCGTTTCCAAGGTTTTCTTTATATCCAGGTTCTCATTTCTTATTCTTGACACTTCATCATGTTTATCCAGAAGGTTTTGTATCATTTGCTGAGTCTTTCTGATACTTTGTTTTAACTCGTCGTTGGTCTCTTCATTTTCTTTCATCGGACATTGGTTGCATTGTAGGGTTATTTGTTGGAATTCTTTGTTTTCGGGGTTTCTGCAAATCCGTTTGTAATCTGCGCATGTGCTGTCTTCTCTTCTGAATGGGTGAGTTTTCTCGCATCTCTCTAAGTGGTTTTCGGTAACGCATATTCTCGTTATTGCCACTATCATTGTCCATAGCTTTAGATTCATTTCTTTTCTTTTTCTAATATACATTAGTTATTCCATATTTATTTACAATTTTGATTCATCTATGTTCAATTTCCTCTTGAGTTTGTTGGTAATTTTGTTTTATTTCTCTCTCTTCCTTGCAGCTTTCCTCTAGTTGTATTAAATATCTCTGCTCGCTTTTTCTGCTTTCCCTCATTCTTTCTGCATCTGTTTTCCAATAGTCCTCTAAAACTACTCGAGTTTTTATCTTTGCCAATTCTTGTCTTAAATATTCGTCCTCTCTCTCTTTCTCTCTCTGCTACCTCCCATACTGGTTGATAATTCTCGTTTCACTGTGTTGACTAGTTATCTTGTTTGAACTAATTTTTGACTTTGTCGTACAATTTCTATTTCTTGTTCTTTTACTATTTCTCGCCATTCTTTTCTTTCGGTTCTCTATTTCTCGTGAGAGCATATCCAGGAAGTATTCAATTCCTCTTGGCAGCTTCGTTACTGGTCTCGCATTAATTTATTCCTCTTTGGGGAAGTTCTGCTCTTCTCCGCATTTTCGGCATTACAGTTATGTTGATTCATTGAATAACGTTGACTCGATAATTTCAATTGTCGCAGTAGAATAAAATGATAAGCGCTGTACCCTAAGTTCGTATATATAGTAACTACCATTTTTCCTACCTCGCGGGTGAGAGAATCTGCATTGGTGGTGGCACTCGCCAATTGGTTACTAGAAACTTTTCTTCTATCGATCGCGGTTGGTGAGAAATTAAATTGGTAGTGACTTTGGTGGTTTGGCTATTCACTGAATCTTACTACTATTGATTGTGACGGTGGTGGATTTCACAACAGATAAATTTTCTACAATTTCTTCTGTCTACTGAATTGATTATTTTCCTATTCGTGGGGGTTTCTAACTGTTGTTTTACCGCCGACTGGATTTTATGTAAATGTGGTGTAACAGATTTGGAATTGTAAGTTTGCGAGCCCGTTTGGATATAATTAGAATTTTCTCGAAAAACAAATAGACATTTTCTGGAATTTGTTTTCATATCTCGTGATCGTGACTCTCAGACTCTTCAACAAGGTTCTATCTAATAATTTCTCAGTGTATTATTTAAATTATCTTTTCCAATTTAGCCTTTTGCTCTTCAGCTACGAGGGGTCTTGAAATATTCGTGCGATCCATCTCATTCGTTGGTTCCACTGGGCGGCACACTCAGCTCCCCTCCGCACTCTGCTGGATCGCTTCAAGGCTATGTATTTACAGTTCTAGTGTTGGGAAAAAATATGGTAGTCGTTCCCAGTGGCAAACTCCAAAAATTACTCCAGTATGGCACAGTGTATGTTCTCTGAATAAATCATATTTTTCTTTTTCTTCTATTCTTGATATTGACGATACCTTAATAATTTATTCCTATGTTCCAAGATTGCTGGTTAACAAATCCTTGGGGTTTAAATCGACTTCATTTCAATGTTAATGGAAGTTATATTCATGTAACTGGCAACTCAGATAATAAGCAAAATCGATTTACTTTTAAGGAAAAGGAAAATATTATTATTTATTTAACCGCTAAAGTAAAGTCAGGGGTGAATTCTTACATTTATCGCTATTGTCGTAAAGAAAAATCATTATTAGGGGACTATTATGGTTAATATTATCTCACTTATCATCGTTATTAAAATTCGTAGAGTCGGCTTCGTTACTCGCTTTGAGGGTGAGTTTTCACGTGGTAACTATTTACGATACATTGTTATCCAGTAGGGTTCAATTCGCTTTTCATGAGGTAGTGAATGAGTTTACCATGATCTACGTATGTCTTTAAATCATCCCACTTCTACGTTTTATCAAATTTAATTAAATTGATTATTAGAATTTTCGTTACATCGATTTCCGAAAGCCCCTCTTACTTTAACCTCAAGTTGATCCTAGGAGTTTTTGTATGTTGATATTAGATTTTAAGAGTGCCGACTGGACTACTCTGTGTTATTATTTTAGCCGATGAGTGTTACGATTTTAGGTCGAATTTTTGGGAGAAGGTAGAAAGGTAGTGAACCAAAAGATTGACTACCAATCTTCCTTCTGCCCTATAATGGTAAACGAATTTACATTCGAGTCCGTCGTTACCCACGGCGAGATTTTAAAGACTTGTTGGTGTGTGACTGTGGGCCGGAAAAATTTCAACGGAGGTAAAATTCGATAGGTTTTCATAATATATTCGTATGATACTAATTTCACATTCATTTACAATACTGGAAAGTCATTCCGGCTCACCTTAGATCAGTTCGTATCAGAGTTTCGTTATAGGTTTCAAATAAGCTTTTAAGGTTCGATTAGTGAGTAAGTGTTCCGCTTTGAAAAGTGTATTTTCGTTAAAAACGAGTGTTAAAATTCTGTGAAAATGAATCGGTATATATACCTGTTCTGTGACCCTAACAGCACGCAAACACAACACGAAGATTTAAAATCAGACCCATAAACATCAAATAACCATGTAAAAATATGAGAAAGAAACAATTAAATATAAAATCAAAAAACACAAGAGTAAATTAAAATAATAACAAAGTGCAGCAAGATCCAAGAGGAAATTGAATTATTAAGGGAAGAACTTCAAGAACTGAAACGAGAAACTGAGAAGCAGAAAAGCAACAAAATCAATTACAAACACAAACTCGAGCAAAACAAATAAACAATCAACGAAAGATAATCGAGGAAAACAAGGAACAACTAAAGGAACTTCCGAAATTGACAAAATGGCTGAAAAAGACTCAAGTATTAATAGTGCGATTTTTAGAAGGAAAGACAAAAAAAGAGTGCAAAATACACTCACCTCCGAGAAAGGGGAAGGAGTAAAAAGGGATAAACTTCACTGTACATAGATGAATAAAAATTGTAAATAAATATGGAATAACTAATGTATATTAGAAAAAGAAAAGAAATGAATCTAAAGCTATGGACAATGATAGTGGCAATAACGAGAATATGCGTTACCGAAAACCACTTAGAGAGATGCGAGAAAACTCACCCATTCAGAAGAGAAGACAGCACATGCGCAGATTACAAACGGATTTGCAGAAACCCCGAAAACAAAGAATTCCAACAAATAACCCTACAATGCAACCAATGTCCGATGAAAGAAAATGAAGAGACCAACGACGAGTTAAAATAAAGTATCAGAAAGACTCAGCAAATGATACAAAACCTTCTGGATAAACATGATGAAGTGTCAAGAATAAGAAATGAGAACCTGGATATAAAGAAAACCTTGGAAACGATCATCAGACAAATCCAAGAAACTGTCAAAGCAAACCCCAAGAATAAACCAATGCAAGAAATCTTAAAAACCACCCTATCAGCCAAAAGACATCAACAGAGTAAATTCCGACAGAAGTACGAACCAAGCTTAACAATCCCACAAATCGAACAAATCCTAACGATCAGTATAACTCTGAACGTCGTATCCCTAATATGCTGTTTTATCATCTGTCTAACTATAACAAACCGACAAAGACAAAATATACCAATCCGAAAAACTGGAGGGATATATAATTGAATTCGAAATATCAAGAAAAGTAAAGAAACATCAAGACTCTTGTGCATCTCCATCAATCAACCATGCCAATCAAACCCAACCAAAAGGGAAAATCACCTGGAAAGCGAAATCCAAGCCGTCACCAAAGAAAACAATGATTCGTTTGAGACTAAATTTACTGGGTAATAACTGATTTACACTGATTGAAAGAAAACTAAACTATTTGACTTTAATTTGATTTTACCGACTTCAATTTGATTGACTTCAATTCGATTTGCGTATAGTATCCGGACCATAAGTCTATCTTTATCTTACTGCTTATTTATAACGATGAGACATTTTATGTATGTAGGTATTGAGATCACGACCAGAGAGCTCGTAGACTCAAACAAATGTATAAAAGTAGAATCTGGAAAAAGACTTTAAAAAATTGCGGGTTGCAATTTTATGGGCCCCCGAGTGTTTTATGTTGGGACAAGACACGATTTTGTTTAAATGAATCGGTAACACGCACGCAAATACAACATGCAGATTTAAAATCAAACCCATAAAACATCAACTAACCATGCTAAAATATGAGAGAGAAACAATTAAATATAAAATCAAGAAACACAAAAGTAAATTAAAATAATAACAAAGTGCAACAAGATCCGCACGAAATAAACATAGAAATAACATGAGAACGCAAAAATTTGACAGAAATTTGACAATTTACCAAAAAAAGCGAAAGTCCATGAAAATAGAACAAAACTTGAATAATTTGAATTGGAAACAATTCAATTAAAAAATTAAAACTATAATTGTCAAATTAAATTACAAAAAAAATAAAATTTAGATTAGAATATACTAGAAAATCACAAGGTCAAATTTTGTTTTACTACATCAAATTTAACACGCAAATTTAGGGTCGTACAATAGGTATATATACCGATTCATTTTCACATAATTTTAATCAGTTTTAAAAAACTTGAATCAGTTTTTATCAGTAAACTCAGCCAGTCTTAACCAGTCAGAACAGAATAATTTTAAATGTAAGTGGAGGAATGCTCGAAAACTTTCTCCACGTCTCGTCCATACAACCTCATATGAGCTCTGTTTGGTCGTCGGCGTGGGGGAAGATTTGTAATGACGTTTTATAAATGCTGTATACCAACCATCATTTATCATATGTTATTATATTCAAATAAAAGTTTAGAATAGAATGCTTATGTCGAAATATTTCCGGCCCATAGCCGACACATCACCGCAAGACAATAAAATATACACACCACAACCGTATTGTGTAAGTGCGGTGTAAGTCCGCCAATAAGTCGTGCCCGTGAAGGCTACGGCGTGAGAACGCAGTAGCTGAAACGTCAATTATTATTCCTTATAAGGGAAGTTGGGTTGAAGAGGGAATAGTCTTTTGGCTAGACCATCATCACTCAATTCCTAAAAATCCGACCTAAATTATAATAAAAAACAAATCGGCTCAAAATCAAAACACTGAGTAATCCAGTGGGCACTCATAAATTCGTAATATCAACATAACTTTTCCTAGGATCAATTGGGCGAAGATGACGGGGAATTTACTGACAAAAATCGTTGGTATGATTCCTAAATTATTTCCACTTGTTATGACTTCTAACTTAAATTATTGGCTATGACTCTAAATTTGCTATGATTTCTAAATTATTTCAATTTGTTATGACCTTAACTTATTTCAATTTGCTGCGACTTCAAAAATGAAAAAATATAAAGATTGTGAGTGAGGCTTATCGAAACTCAACTTCACTTGCTAAGGACTTGCATCATAGAAGGACATGATTCCTTAATATTAAAATGTTAAAATAGGCGATCTTGAAAAATGTAGTAAAACCCATAAACATTCAAAACGATGTTCATAGTAAAAAATAAAATAAATCCTTAATCGATATTACGAGAAGGCTAAAATAGATGATTCCAAAAAGTTTCAGTTCGAAAAACCCTCTTTAAACTTTGCTAACAGTTATCACTAATGAAAATAACGTAATCCCACAATCGCGGTATCAAATCAGTAGTAAATCTCGGAATGGCCACCCCCGTCTGACAAATAACAAAAAAGAAAAATTAAACCTCCGCCCAAACCCCCATTTACTAGTTATGAAGATTGTACATCACGATGAATAACATCTTTATAGAAAATAGAGCATCGATATGACAGCCACAAGTGGTCATGAAGTTTATTACGTGCATTAAGCAGATATTAAAATGAAATATTAAAATCAATTACAAAGGGTAAAAAAATAATCATTAAATGTAAAAACTAAGGTGAAAACAGAAAAATCAAGTCCCAGATTAATAATTAAATTAAATTACTTGAAACAAGCTATCCGATATAAATGATAACAAAGGAAAATAAAATAAATAGAACGCTCCAAATGAATATCATAACGTATATAATAGAAAAATCATGCATGGGCAAATGCCACCACAAATAACAGTTCCATGAATTCTCCTCGTATGAAATACCGACCATGCAAAAGAACCACGGCAGTAGGGAGTCCACGAGAAATAGGTGCAGCGTTCTGTTCAAATCAGGATTGAATAAGTAATACGACCAAAACGGGCCTAAAAATTGATAAATTACCGGCTAAAAACAATGACCATTAGAACCTACTGGACAGTCAGCGAAGCGGATAGCATCGTAATCTCATTAATGGTCAACGGAGGGATCCTCATTTCAAGAGCAGTGACACTCTAACAACCTAACCAATCAGTTAACCAAAAGAAACGAAAATCCAGTAGAATTATCCATAGTGGAGTTTGATAGAATCTTCGCCAAAAATTGAATTAGACAAAAAATATTTGGAATTAAATTATTCGACGTACATATTCTGACTGACTGGAAATCAAGCTGACATTTACGGGAAATTTCCAATCGATAAGGAATCATGTAATAACTGGCAAGAAACTTTTATCCATACACGAAAACGAGAAACACATGACATTTAATAACGATAGTATGCACATCACGGAATAGTGACTTCTGATGACACACACTACCTGATAAGGACACACACACTTAACCAAATATAAGGAGTTGCGCATCTAGGAAAAGTCATTCTGATCACTACCACGTCGAGCAACTCAAGATGTCCACTGAATGTTTTACAATATGGTTCACCAGGGGAAGAACCCCAGATTAGCAAAACATGGAAGGTAACTATTATAATTTATAATCATAAACTTAATCACATTATCGAGACCTCGTCCCCCAACGTTCTACACCGATGACCATTGACGATTATTTAAGGATTCAGAAGCTGACAATTCCCCTAGAAAACCCTGACTTCTTGATACGCTTTAATATACTTATGCACCTCGCAGTTAACTCAGGATATGGCGAGTAGTTTAACCGCTAGATTGAATATTATGTACAGATATGATAAATGTGATTGTGCCGTTATTTGGGCCAATTCAATCTTAAACCAAGGTCAATCACTCGACTAAACAACTGCGTAGGTGAAAGGATACCAATACAATTTTCGTGGGCCATTGGCAGACAAGATACATACTAAGCACCAAAAACAAGTAGAAAGATTTTTTTTTCAATTACATAATATTCCACTTGTCAAGTCTTCAATTGTATTAAATGTTAGGTAATTAAATTATAAATTTGGCTGTTAAACAGTTAATTGTATCAGTAATCCGTAAACAAATTATAAATACATTTAGTTAAATTCATTAATCATATTGATAATCTGCAATTAACTCATAAATTTAGCTTGTTTAGATTATATTAATAATTTGTAATTGATATATAAATCTATTTGATAAATCTTAATAACATTGATAACCTATATTTAATATATAACCTCAGTTCATTCAGTCTTTATTAACTATAATGTTCCGTAGCTGAAGTATAATGCTAGTTTTGTCAAATTCTTATCGGCAATAACATTTTAGAGTTAAAGTGTAACTCTAGTTGTTGAAGTTTTATTAATCATAATATCCGATGATAATTTCAATTTGTTAACTCTTTAATGCCAACAACAGTTGACGGCTAAGAGGTGATTTTAGTGATTGGATTTTATTTTTTTTGTTTTGAACGGTGATGTTGGCATTCGAATTCGAATTCTGAATTTTGCACGCGTTGATTCACCTAAGTCATAATCTGATTCCCAAACGTTATCTACCTGCTTAATAATTCCATCAGACGAGTTAATATAATAATGACATTTTGGGCCCTTACGCTTTAAACTAACGCGAATAAATATTCTATAGATAATAATATATTCTATGAAAAACTACTTGCTTGGTAGTCGTTTAAGGATGCTAACCCGTTTGGAGTGGAAAAGAAAATGTACATTTTTGTTTGAGTATTTAAGATACCAGGAGTTAGCCTCTGATGGAACTGCCGATGATGCACGAAAACTGGGAATTGTTATCAAACCGCGAGAACGCAAAGCTACTAGAACTCCGAGACGAGTACCCAGAATAGTCCACCGGTGCATAAACCGTAACCCCAACACCTACCAATTAGTTGAACTAACCAAAATGATCACCTTTATATGATAGGATCCACATAACATAAGGACGTCCCATGCAAACCGACTACAATCATGTTGTTCTCATGGCCCAGGAACTCAGGGTCGACCTCATTCCCATGAATTAGTAAGATAACCCATGGCTTGGTAACCGAAATATACGAGCAACCACCTGCATCTCCCTAACACATGAAGATGAAATAACTCAAATTCATATCTAAGTTGTTCTTACAGATGACTCATGGATCGACGCGTCCCGAGTCACGCTACGCTTCCCGGCACACTCGGCTGCTTGGTGTCGGCAAGCGATATGGGACGCGGGATTTTCGATCTCGAATCTTCCATTCGTCGCAATCAAACGAGAACTCGGCCGTAACCCGGCGCGGGAAATCAGAGGCCAAGCCGAATTTCTGCTCGCTCGATTGGATGAGCATCAACGACAGACAAATCGCCAGGTCGAAAAAGCGAGACGATAACTGGAGGAAGTAAACCGGGACATCGCTGCCGGACGAATCCCGAGTACGGACGGGTATGCCCCTCCGTACAACAGTTCATTCAATCTGGACGATCCCAGATTGGACGTGAATACTCCAGCGGTCAATGTGGTAGTTCCACGCAAGATTTAACCGAAGGAATTGAGAGGAACGGGTGAACCATCAAATGTTCACCGCGAGTATCCATATGCTCGTGAATACCCCAGAAGGAACATAAACCGACACTATTCAAGAGCTGGTTTACCTTGATTTTTTTGTTTTTGTTGAAAATATGTGCTTCTCTTAGATTTTCTTCGCTTGTTTGATTAAAAATTATAAATTAAATAGAAAGTAAATAGTTCGAGCCACAGAAACACATTTCCGCCGATCTAAGGCCCCATGATTAAAATAACCACTATTTACGATGAATGAATTAATTTTGAGCTTCTATTATAGATATGAATCCCTATCAAATTCTACAACATGAATTAGTACGAACACAAAAAATCAACGCAGGACTGCACCAACAAATCCTGCAGTTGACCAAAGAGATCCAGCAAATCAAGGCCACCTGGGTGGAGCCGGGTAGGGTAAAGCGCATCTACCAAAAGATGACAGAAGGGTTGGGCTGAAGAAAAGCAGCTCAACCAGAATCAGAAGACGCAAATCCGAGGCCTTGAAGTGGCGCTATCAGCGTGCCAAGAGGGTGCGGCGGTGACTTACCCGTTGGTATTCACCCCAGCGCAACTGGCCTACAGAGACACGGTTGTCACAACAAAGCCCGCAAGCAAGCCACCTCGACACCGGCCAGGGAAATCCGAAAGAGCTAAGCGTCATGCAGCTAGAAAAAACGATTCATGATTACGCTGACATCATCTTACACTGTTACCTAATAAATGTCTATGGGTATTTTAGAAATTTATATGACTTATGATAAATAAAATTAAATGAATTTGAATCAGAAACAAGTTGACTGATAAGTTCAGATACACTCAACACCAGTGAAGGGCAAAGAAAAGAAAGCGCACGTAAACCTTCTAACGGTAGTGTGGCACTCACCTTTGGCGATCTCAAAACCAATGGTTGCATTACCAACGTTGCCTAGCGACGGGTAACCATTGGGGGCGAAGAAACATTTGTATTTGGTGTCAAGGTTATTCAAACAATAAACCCCACAAAATCCATTTGCCACAAATCATTAATTAACCTTGTTTTGTGCTGTCTGGTTGGGAATCTTTTCTACATTAGTTTATTTAAACTGTATGCTAATTTATCAAATAACCATTTTTGAGTTTCATGTTTAGAATTAATTACTCTTTTTGTTAATTTTTCTACACCACCAAAACCATCTAAATCTTTTGGGTTTGTCCATATTCTTTTGGGTTTATTTTTGGTTAATGGTTCCTTCATTAATTCAACAAGATGTTAAAATATTTAAAGCGACTTTATCAGGTTTAGAGTGATGTAAACCACGATTAAGATCTTAATGATGAAATTGCACTAATTACAGATAAAACGTTTAGAATTAATGTACACAAGAACCTATCCTTTTGTTTATACATTATACTTTTCATTAAACGTCTATTTTTTGTGTTTACCAAAGATAAAAGGGATCTCTTATGTCTTTGTAATACCACTCTTTTTGTTTTACTGATATTTACATTACCTCGAACTATATTTACAATAACTTCAAGCAAATTGTCAATAACAAATGAAAGAAAATCTTGTAAAATCGACATTCTGTTATTATTTTGAGCCCTTACAAAGGCATTAAAATATGGTAAACTGCTTTAAAATTTCATGTTTACTATTTTCAATCAATTATTATTGTTTATAATTTTATCCAATTCTTTAAATTCTTCTTTAAATTCTTTTTTATAATCTTCGTTACTTTTGGTTTAGGTTTACAAATCACTTTTTTTGCCTTAAATTTCGTTTTTGACAATTACTTTTTTCAATGCCATGATTGATTTGATTTATTGTTTTCAATTTTTTATAAATCGTAACACCATTTTTATTAAAAATATCTGTTCGGATACGTAAATCGTCACTACATTGTTGTGTAACATCAAAGAATAAATATCCGTGAGGAACACTTGTGGCATATTGGAATGATTCAATGAAAACTTTTCTATTGTTTGGATAAGCTTGCATGGCTAAGAAGCCAATAATCGTTTGATCGCGTGAATTTTTGAAAATAACTAGGTATTGAACATTTAAATTACGAGTTCGATGATTTCCTCCTTGAAATAAATTTTGTGTTATGAAAATAACTGTAACTCCACAATGTCTACTGATTTTTGTGAACAAGTTATTAAAATCTTTTCCCTTATTTGCTTCTTGATACAAATCATTTATAATTATTACGTCGTCTTGACGTAACCTAGACGTTTCAACATACAAAACTGATTTGAATCAATCCGTGCTCTTCATCCGCACCCCTATGCCAATATATTTTATTGAATTTTGATTTAAACATTTTTGACTGCAATAAATTACATACAAATAAAGTTTTTTGCTCCCAATTGATCATACAATTTGATATACTGCATCATTTCTTAATTCTATTTTGATTAATTTTATTTGTTTATAATTATAGATATCAGAAAATGATTAGTAATATTAATTATAGAGGAAGATGTCAAGTAATCGGAATAAAGTTTCCAACAGGAAAACCTCAATATGTAGTAGATAGAAGCGGAAAGTATCCAATCTTATTCTTCAAGAGTGGAAAATGTAGGATATTGGGTTGCAAGAGACCATTACAGGAAGGGGATCTCAAGTATAAGATTCAAGATTTAGAAATTCAATCATTATCTTTAAACATTGACATGAGTTGTCGAATCAATTTGTACGATTTGTCTACCAAAACAGAAAACATATACGAACCAGAACTGTTTCCTGCATTAAGACTTGTCAAGTACAATCCGTTATGTGTTAATGTATTTGCAAGCGGAAAAGTGGTTGTCATTGGAATAAAACAATGGAATACAACACTCTAATACAAAAAATATTTAATTTTATAAAATCTAAAATTTATTATTTTAATACCAATGAAGAAATACTAGATTATTTATTAAGCACTGATTATGCTTAAATCTTTAGTTTTCTGTTGAAAGCAAAAATTCAAAATGATCGACGAGCAAGAAGCATACATATTCGAAGCAATTCTGATGAAGATGGAAGAGCTCTTTCCGAATATGAAAAACAAGCTTTCGTATTGTGCTCCTGAAATTTTGGCAACAAGCATCTATCAAATGATTTGAATCTACATGGAAGAAATTGTACGGATGCACTACGAATCGGTTCAAGGATCGGGTTTGAAATGTCTAGATGATTATATTGTTTGTGCTGATACCTCCATGGTGACTTGTTCATTTAGATGTAGATGTTGCAGGGACTATAAGAAGGAAGTTGTCCATATTATGTTGACTGAACTTAAAAAAGCTTTTTATTAGCAAATTTGTGAAGATTTAAATTAAATAAATTTTTAATTTGATCTTTATCTTTTTACTAGTTTATTTTTATGTGTTTATTTGTTGAGTATCAATTTTTATTAAGTATTTACTAAATTGTATTAATGTTGATATTATATATCTTTTTATTTGATTGTTGTAGAATTACTGTCATTAGTATTATAATTACTATAATTATTATTACTATTATTATTATTACTATTATTATTAATATTTACTTTAAAATTTAATAAATTTAATAACATTAAGAAAAAATTTCAAAATTAAAATGATATTAAAAATTAAATTACAATAAAAAATCGAAAACTAAAATTACATTTAAAAAATTAATATCAAATTAATATTTTGAAAAAATTTTAAATCAATAAAAATAAATTCAAAAATACACCAAAAATTTGAATTTAAAAATTTTTAAAAAAATATTCGAAAAAAATACACACAAAATCAATTATCTTAATCACGTAATTATGTAATCTAGATTAATTACGCCATTACGTTATTTAATACACCGCGAACCCCATTTTATTACGCAATAGTTTTATGATGCAGTGTGCCACTAACTACCTACTTCTATATACGTAGAAAGTATGTAAGGTCCCAGCCGAGTCACCTGTTAAAAGAACTGCAACTATTAACTACAGTAAGAAACAAAAAATAAAATATTTGCGAACAAAGTTAAGAACTTGTATTTTCGAACAATAAAAACTAAAAATCATAATAATTGTATTATCTTATTTTTATTCTTTATTGAAGGATGTCCGTTATTTCTGTAGTATAAATCGACTTTAGATAGTCCTTTATAATTGTAAGTTAAAGATTGTTTTAACTTTTGTTGTTTTGGTTCTTGTTTTTAAGGAAACGAGGTATTTGAGGATGGCTTTGTTTTAGTAATCCTTTAATTTCGATTCTTAATTTTTGAATCTTTAATTCGTGTTCGAAATCTTGGAATCCTTAATTTTTGTACTAAATCATTAGATCCTTAATTTTTGTTCGGAATGTTTGCGTTATTTCTTGTTTGAGTTTTTTGACTTCTTTAATTTCTTTCGATCAATTTTTTCTATTTTACTATAGAGATATGGATTTTATATTTAAAATAATTATTTTAAAATTACATGAATAACAGTAATAATAACATTAAAATAAATAATAAAAATAGAGATATACCATTACAGTATCAGTGGAAAATTTTAATTACTATTATCTTGGGTTAACGATTTTATTTCAAGATCCAGATTTTTCTCGATGATTAATTTTATTTACTCATTAATGTTGCATCAATCTCGCGAGACTCGCGAGGAATAGTTTGTGTTGATATTATAACTTAAGAGTGCTCACTGAGCTACTCGGTGTGAATGAACTTTAGCCGATATGTAAAAATGATTTTAGTCGATTTTTCAACCCGACGCTCCTATCGGTTCACATAATTTACGTCTATAATCTGTTGTTACTCATGACTAGACCTTCACGAGCACAGATTATAGGCGGAGAAATCGCGCTTACACAATCTGAATTTTATGTTAGATGTTATAAACTTGCAGTATGTTTGACTGTGGGCCAGAAAAATTTCGTCAAAAAACAAAACCTTATTCATTTGAAGCGTATAATTGAAGATCATAGCATAATCAGTACATTTGGCATACACATACATAACACTTCCAGAGAGAACGCTCAAGTAGTGACTTACTTGAAGTTTGCTTGAGGGCGGGTAGTAGTAAGTTGATTACACAAAAACTCTAGAACGTTCTGCTTCCAGTAGGTATTTTACAATGTAAAGAATATTTTCCTAGATAAAAGCAAATAGTAATTTTTCTCTAGAAAACGATTTTCACAAGGAAAGTGATTAAATTCTGTTAAAAATGAATCGGTATATATACTTATTTTGTGAACCTAACCTTGCGTGTTCTTTTTGATGTATTAAAACAAAATTTGACCTTGATTTCAATTGTAATATCTAATTCTAATTTTATCATTTTCTTACATTAAATAGATAATTTATTTTTATTATTTTTTAATTAAATATTTCTAACAAAAAATATTTTAGTTTTAACCAGTTTCCGCTCTATTTTTTGACACATCGTGTGATTTAATCTGTTTTCATTCATTTAATATGTATATTCTATTTTCATATATTATGAGATATACATACAATTGTTCCATATAATATTTATCTACCACTTTTTTACATTACAATATAAACATATCTGTTATATAAATTATATACACACTCCTCACTATTTATTACTTCATCGTCTCCAAAGAGTCTACCCTCAAAGTGCGTATCTCTCCGCCTTTCTCGTCAGTTACTTGATATATATCAATCTTGCTTGGCCACTTGAGTGGTGCCATTATTGACGGTGGTTGTTGCGTCCATATTATACTTGGGTACTGGTTCATATCTTGACTTGCTTCTGGTTTTGGTCACTATCTTTCTCCCATAGGTTTTTGTTTGTACTTTCCAGTTTCTCTGACTTGCTGAATTATTATCCACATAATTATCAAGCTTGTGACACTGAATGATATTGCTAACAATTTAACTGTGTTTGAAGTTGCGTTTTCTAATTTCGTTGTCTTTATTCTTGGGGATTTGTGGTTTTGAACTTTCTTAAATACTGCTAATAAATGATTTGTTTTAGTTTCTGCGAAGTGAAGACCATCTTTTCTTATTATTTTCCTACTATCGGTTTGATTCCTTGTTGCACCTTCTTTTGTAGTTTCACCTTTATTGTTTTTCACTTTTCTTTGAGAAGAATAATCGGATTAATCCCTGCCATACCTGATATATTGATTCTATATAATTTTTTGTTAGCAAACGCGGTTCTGTGTTCTTTTCCTTCTTTTTTTCTATGCCGTTAACTTTTTTTCTTGAATTTCTGCCTATCCTGAATATTTTTGTGATTAGGTTACCATTTAGTTTCGTATTTCCGTGCGTCGGACACTACACTGCTTGAAATTTCTTTTCTGACATCATCCATTCTTTGCGGTTTGTTTTCTGTTGTTGCTTTTCCTAGTTTTGCACTAGGTTGAGTTAATTTTGCTGATTTTTCAATGATTACCTTTTTACTTCGTCACTTTTCTGGTCTTTGCTATATTTTTCTGTTTTTTGTTGGTTTCTTGACCGCTGTCGTGCATTTTAACTTCGATTATTCTTGGCATTGTTGTCATTATCAGTATACACAAACCATGTACACAGTATTTTCTATTATGTTTCTTCTATTATTTTATTACTTTCCTCAATTTCAATAGGTGATAATAATCAATCTTCCAAAGCTTTAACTTGATAATTTATTTCCTTATTATTAACTTAGTTTAATTTATTTCCTTGAGGTTTGACGTTTGTATATTTTTAGCAACATCTTTTTTGAATGTTTCAAAATCATTCAAGAGTTGTGAAGATTCAATTTTAAATTGACTTATTTCATTCTTAAGAGTATCAATTACTTTCATTCGGTCATCAATTGCACTCAAAGTTTTTTAGTTGAAGAGATTTCATAATTAGTTAGGTTTTGCTTGCACTCAATTTCTTTATTAATTTTAGATGATTGGTTATTCATTTCAAAATTTATTCTACTAATACTAGTAGTTAATTCATTAATTTGTTTATTATATCCTGTTTCTAAAAATTATAATATATCTTTTAATTTCTTCATCTAAACGTTTACCAATTAATTTATTTTTTGTTTCTTTAATAACATCAATTATTGGTTTTTCAATTTTTGTAGCCATAAAATTAAAATTTTGATCACAAAGTCTTTTAGATATTAAATTATCATTTCAAATATTTTGCTGAATATTTAATAATTTACAATCTTGAATATATTTATCAGTATTAAAATTATTTACATTTCTAACCATTTTCATTCAAGAAAATTCAGTAATCTTGAGATTCAATAATTCTCTAAATAATTATTTTTTCATATAGTTGATCTTTTTCTTTATCCAATGCAATATAATTATAATTTATAGATAGATGATTTTCAAAACTATTAAATTCTTCCTCGTCTAAAGTATCACTAAACAAATCATTAAAAATGCTACCTTTATTTCTTTTTCCTAATTTAAAGAATATGAAAAAATTAGAATTATCACGAATACTTCTAAATGGTAAATCATAATAATTTTGAGCTAAATAAATTAAATTCCAATTATTATGTCGACCACGAGTAAAATAAGATTCCATAATTTCTTGAATTTTCATGTTGACACAATCATCAAAAATTATTAAATTCTTCTTCGCTCAATTTAATTTTTCACATGGAATTATTTCATGATACTTATTACTCATTGATACACCAATTTTTTGAGGAGGCCTCCACTTGTGGTAGTTGCTTGCGCTCCAACCGACCATTTCTGCAGAAGAAGTTATAGAGTTTAATTCCCCACATTTTGTTTCTTCATATAATTCTTCACATAAATCTCTAATAGATTGTTGGGCCAGAGCGTAGACGGCCTTGAGAAATGTTTTAATGGATCAGTAACACACATGCAAACATAACATGCAGATTTAAATAAACCTGGAAACACCAATTAAACCCCATAAAATATGAGAAAAAGGGAATTAAATATAAATTAATAAACATAAAAATAAATTAAAATAATAACAAAACGCACCAAGATTCGCACGATACCTACACAAACATAACAAGAAAACACAACAAATTCGACAAATATTGGAAAATTAATAAAAGTTCATTAAAGTGAGACTTAAATCAGAAGATTTGAATTAGTAATAATTCAATAAAAATTCTAAATAAAAAAATTATAACAATAAATCAAAAAATAATAAAAATAAAGAATAGAATTTACTAGAAAATAACAAGGTCGAATTTTGTTTTACTGCATCAAATTTAACATGCGAGAAAAATAGGTATATATACTGATCCATTTTCACATTTAACTTAACCATTTTACACACCGCTTTTCAAACGAAAGCTATTCTCAAAAACTATTTTGAATCTATCTTTGAGTTAGAATCTGTTTAAAAATCTATTTTGGAAGACAAATTTTTTAGGTGAGAAATATTTATGTTGGAACCCTCTTTCCACGTCACGTCCATTGCATCTCGGTAGAGCTCTGCTTGGATGTCGGCGTGGGGGAGAGAGGCATTTATGTTTTATTTTATGATATGTTATTTTATGCGAATTTTATGGATTTGAAATGAAGGGTAACTATGTTATTTTTTGTTGATAATTAATAAATATTATTAATATACATAAATTGTTTTATATATAAATTTTCATAATTAAACTGTCGAAATTTTTCCGGCCCACAGCCAACACATAACGCAAGGAAGTAAAATCTACATAGTACAGATGCATGTAAGTGCGTGGAAAATCGCCAATGATATTTACCCGTGAGGACTCAGCGTGCGGAACGCAGGGGTCGTAACGTCAATATTTATCCCTATAGCTGAATTGAGAAATAAGGAAGGAGTCTCTGACTGCTTCCTCGTTTCTCAATTCTGTAAAATCGACCTAAAATTATGTTACATACGGCTCAAAATCATCACACCGAGTAGTCCAGTGGGCACTCAATAAATATAATGTAAACACAACTGCGCCTAAGATCTATTAAAGGGAAAGGGCACGGGAATAAATTAATTTGAAATCGTTGGTATAATTAAAATGGATTAATATTTAGAAATAAATTAATCATTAATACACTAAATTGAATTTACATCTAGAAATAAAGTAACAAAAATCATCGGTAGTTCATTGAGTTAAATTAATCCATCGGTTTAAATGATTATCGAATAAAAATAAATATCTCCTTGATTAATTTAGATTAATTAAAATAATTATCGAGCAAATGTAAAGTGATTCATGGGTTAAATTAACTCATTGATTAAAAATTAAAGTAATTTGGGTAACAATAAAAAAAAAATTTTTTTTGATTAAAATCACGTAATTCTTGTGTAAAAAGGAAGTAAAACTTGGAGTTAGTAATTTAAAAAAAAAAAAAAAAAAAAATTAAAATCATTTATTAAAATAACGTAGTTTATTTATCGATTAAGATAGATTTATGATAAAGAACTCCATTATAAGATTTAAAGTATCTAGCAAGTGAAAGCAGAGTGATTTAGTTATTAAATTAATTCAGTAACCGTTGGTTAAAACTAAGCAATTCTTCACTTAACAATAAAGTGATCCACTAATCGAAACTGAAATAATGTATTGGAAAAGTAAGGTGAATCTGCGATTAAAACCAAGATGTCCGTTGACGAATTACAGTAATTTGTTATTAAAAATGCAATAATTTAAGGACAAAGAATTAAAATGATTCGTTAAGTAAAACAAGGTAATAAACCTAATTAAATCTCCAACCCGAGCATATTGTCATAATACCTTTCCAAATAAAAGATGATCATTATCAAGCCCAAATATTGATTAATTCCCGCACAAAATTAGATTAGCTTCAATAATTCAATAACAAATTGGAAATTATAAAACACTACTAAAACGGGGAAAAATTTATTGTATTAAAAACAGAGAGATTACCGACTCCTAACGAGAAATCAACCGGCTAATATAACAATTCACTTGTCTGTATTTCTTTGGTTTCATCTCGGTAACAACTGACGACATAGATTTCCCCTGATTAACCTTCCCTGCCCTATTAGAATTCCATCGAAAACATTCAATGATTAACCACATCCAAATAATATCACAAGTAATGCTGAAGAAGCCATAACTAAGTATCCAACACTTCCTTGACATAGAATAATAAACTGATCAATATGTACAATAAAAATTAGCTAACCCCATAGAGGAAACAATGAACCCATAACATAACCGCACCGATTCATAATATTATAAAGACCATCCAGCACGAATATAAACGCATAAAACTAGACCCAATATGAATAAATACCTGCGATAATTCAAAATTCCAACTCCTGAAAAAAGAGGTAAATGGGTTAAAGTTTAATAACGAAGTAAGGCTGAAAGTTGGAACCAATAGAGGGGACGCTCATGGTGAGGTTGGAAATTTTACAACGTCACATATGAGTCCTCCGCCGTTGATATCCAAACGCGAGGAAACTTACTGATTTTCGATAATTAATTCACTGAAACTTAAATTGTGATTAATAATGAACCAGTTAAAATCAATACACCTATACAAAGTGCGAACGGATGTCGCAACCGTGTAGGAATAGGCAGGTTCAAAAGTCACCCAAATGTCGATGGTGATGTCGTGTCCGAACATCCGTTTCGACCTTAGACGATCATGAGAGATTCACGAAATGTTGAAATGCGCAAATTATCATTTAACCTTGATAAATAATTAAAATCACACATTAGCGAGAGTCGAGTAAAGATCGACACCTATCAGGAAATAAGACCCATTGTATGATAAACGCAGGTAGATTCTCACCCGAAACGATGACATTTTAAGGAATGAACGTCCTCGATCCAGTATAGCTAGGCCGTGTAGGAAGATTTCTTTTGCTAGATAGACTATACATGGTTCAACCCAAATCTAACAAGGTCAGATTAATTAGGAATCCCTTTTATATATATGTTCTGATTCTATAACCTTTCATCGACGGGGAGGAACCATCGGAATCGCCCAAACACAAATTCATAAACCTCATCGCCATGAATCTCATAACCCAGTTCAGATACCAGGTTCTCCGGACGTTAAATTAACTGACCAATGTACCCCTGAAATTAACAGGCGATTTAAGATTATCTGAATCTACGATTGTTGATAAACGTCCATATGCCTCGTAAACTATTATGAGATTACATTATATTAAACTCATTTTAGAAGAACTCATGCTCCCAGAATGGATATCAGTACAAGAGGCCGATGAATGGCGTCGAGCCTGGAAACGAGCGCGCCTGTCAATGACTCTCGAGGAGTCACGTCCCAAAAGATCTTGTCCAACCCTATGGCAAATCCTAGGCCGAGAGAATGACCCCCGCAGGCAAAATGAAGAACAGTACCCTGCCGAGGAGATCCGCGACCACACGCGAAGCCTTCTTGCTCAGTGGGAGAAGATCCAAGAACAGGTTGATTTGAACGTAGTGAAGGCGAGGATGTACCTCGCCAACGTTGAAGAGGACATCCTCGTCGGGCGCATTGCGGAGACATACCCGACTCGACCGGCCCGCAACACTCGACGTCCAGTGCCCATCATCCCCGGTTACTCTCCGGAAGAAGGGGTCAAGAAGTTTTTTGAAGAGTCATGAATCTCCAGACAAAGACATAAATAACAATTTACTTTAGTGATGTTATTAATATTTAAATCTTCAACAGTCGTTCGTCTTAATTTTTCTATAGACAGATTCCACTTATAAATGTATTTGTAGTAATTCGGAACTTTATTTCGTTAAACTCATAAAGATAATCTGAATATTTTTTCATTATAGCAATGTCGGCCCTACAATTGATACAAAACGAACTAGACCGCGCCCGGCGGACAAACGCAGATCTACTCAGTCAGATACTGCAATTAACTCGCGAGGTGCAGCAGGTCAAAGCGACCTGGTCCGACCCTAAAAAGACGAAGACACTCTATCACCGACTCACTGCCGCTCAAAAGGGCTGGGCGGAGGAGCGCCAGCTCAATCAGAGTCTTCGCACACAGATCAGGGGCCTAGAAGTTGCCCTAGCAGCCTGTAGGGAAGGGGAAGCGGTAACGTATCCGCTCATCTTCGCCCCTTCCCAACTACCGAGTCGACGTGCCCACGATAGCGACACACCAATCCCGAAGTCGACCACCATTCAACCAAACATCCGCCGGCCGGGACGTAAGGAACGTGCCCGACGCCGAGCCGTGCAATCGTTAAGTCAACCGAATTAACTTATAGATATTGTGCATGTCATTTATTTCATTAAATAAACTTGTACTTATTATTAATTTAAACCCAAGTAGTCAGCTGTAAGGCACGATTGACACGAAATCATCTCCACCGATCAACCTAAATCTAATTCAAACTTTCTCATACAAGGGACAGAGCAAAGCGAGCATAACTCTTCTATCGACAGCTCATGAACCCGAGGGTTGTCCGAGCAATTACAGTATTAGCAATAACACTCACTTTTTGCGGGCAATCCACCACTTGAACACATTACCAACGTTGCCTAGCAACGGGTGCCAAGTGGCCGCTAGAATCATTTTGTATGGCGTTACTGGGACAACCATGAGGATAAGAAATAACGAAACCCTCTAACCCACCAAGATGAATTTTATCTTGATTTTGAAATAACCCTACAATATCTTGTTTTGTTAAACCATAATTTAACCCATGAAAAACTATTTGCATTTCAGGTTGATCAATTGTTTTAGAAAAAATTATTAAATTATCATAGTCTATAAAATTAGGAGTTATAATCATTTTTAACAACAAAACTGTTTTCCCAGAACCAGAACTTCCAATTATCAACATTCTAAAAGAAATTGGTAAAATAGGATTGTGATTGAATTTCATAATATTTTTATTCCAAGTTGGTGTAAACGAAGTTCCACTTGAAGAAGATATTTTTAATGTAAAATTTTTAATAAAGAAAAATTATTTATTTTTTATAAGGAGAAAGAAAAATTCCATCACCATCAACCTCTATTTGAATATTTCCTTTATTTAATTTTTTTAAAACTTGTTTTAATTTTTTATTTTTAGAAGGACTTTTTTTATTAATAGATTTTATAAAATCACAAATTACAAGATCTTGATATTGATCTAAATAAATTCCTTGACCAGTTTTTGTTTCTGATTTAATTTTTTCAATTTTTGCATCTAATTTCTTTGATTCTTTATAATTTTTAACAGCAGTTGTTATTCCACATGCTGCTCCTGCTGCAGCAGTAATTCCTCTAAAGATTAATGGTAATAAAGATGCTAAAAGTAAATTTCCGCAAGAGGCAGTCGCTTGTGCTCCACCTTCGGAAGTCGCTTGTGCTCCACCTTCGGAAGTCGCTTGCGCTCCTCCAGAATGTTCAGCTTCTTTAAGTTTAATTTCTGCACTTTTCTTTTTTAACAATGTATATTTTTTCATCATTATATTCAGCAGATGCAGGTTTATTTGTTTTTATTATTTTTTTATTTTTATTCCTAAATTATCAACAGTCTGTGTATCAATAATTTCATCAACCATCTTTAATAGAAATTATTAAAAAATAGTTTTTTAGAGTTCATTATGATAGAATTTACCTAGAATTTCTTCACCGGTTGAATTTTTAATTCCATAAGTTATTGGTTTTGTGACAGCATGTATTTCTGAAATGATAAAAATTTCTTTAGACCATTTATGTGTTAAACCTTTTTCAAATTTATTTTTCCATTTGAATATTCGAACTCGATCACCAACATCTATCCAAATTCTATTTCCCAGTTCTGTAAATTTTTTATACATCCAATTTTTCAATGTTCTATTAAATCTTTCAATTATAGGATTATGTGAACCATAATTTGATATATCATCAGGTGAATTAAAAGTTGAATAAATTTCAATATCATTTTCTTGTCTAAATTCTTCAAATATTTTATTATAAAACTTTTTACCATTATCAACATATAATTTTTTTGGAATTCTAACTGGGGTTTCTTCAAATAAAAACTCGAATCCTTCTTTAATTGAATTTCCTGTTTTGTTTTTTAATGGTAAACCCAAACATATCGAGTATAAAAATCAATAATTGTTAGAATATATCTATAATTTTTATTATTATTAGGATTTATGGTTTCAATTAAATCTGCTGACCAAATATCATCTTTATTGAAAACTTTTATTTTAAAATATTTTTTAGGTTTTCTATATTCTTTGTGTAGTTCATTCGCTAGAGTAGTATTTTGATTGCCTGAGTTTGTTGGTATTTCTCCGAAGACAGTCGCTTGCGCTCCATCTAACATTATCTTTGTTTTCATTGCTATTTTCCTATTGCTCTTGAAAATCTTTCAGAAAATGTTGAATTTTGAATATAATTTATATCTTGAATAAAATCAATATCTGCTTTATGACGAGAACGAATATCTTATTAACGATAAGCTATGTCATGTTTTAAAGCCGCTGCATCAACTCTATTTATTGGTTCTTCTCCGGGTTTAGGATTATCATTTTCATCAAGTCCTATATCTAAACGAGTTCCTGGCAGAACACCTCTCAAGTTTCCAAAAAAGTCGGACTATATCTTTAGGAATCATCAAAGCTGATTAGACTTTTCATCCCCACCAACGTTTAGTCTCTGAACAATCTCCTTTTTCTAATCATAACGAACTTGGAAGACGTGTTGCGGATTAACCATTGTTTTATTATTTTTCGTTTTTACCATTGGGATCGGTCATTACCCGAGTTCTTTCATTTAATTTCTCTAATGAAGTGGTAGAAAAAGACTTTAGGAGTTTCCCGCAATTTGAAGGTGTTGCATTTGCAAAATTCATAAAATAATGAGATTTAATTTCTTGTAATAAATATTCTTTTAAAATTATTTTATTCTATTTTGATAAATTCTTCTTTGCTTTTAAAGGTTTTAAATTTATCCAATTAAAACATCTATTTATTGGTTCTTCATCTTCAAAATTAAAACTAGAAACTGGTAATGTATGATATATATGCCAATAAGAACCTTGATTTTCCCACGTCATTCCATCATAAAATTGAAATTCAATCTATTGATAAAAATCATTTATTGAACATCCTAAATACTTGACTAATGTTAAACTTTCTTTGTTTTGTTTTAATGCTCTTCTAATACCTCCATATAAATGATGACTTAATTTAACTTTAGGATTTTCATTATATCGTTTTTTATGCTGTTCATTAATTTTTTCCTTATTACTTTGTGCATATTTTGGTTCACACTCTTTAAACTCTGAATTATAAACATAATAATCTCTTTTTAATCTATTAATAAATTAACTTTTGGGTTTTTCAATATTACACTTTGTACATAATTTTATTTGTAAAGTAGTTTTCAAATTTCTTATTCATAATAAACGTTTCTCTTTATATTTTTGTTCTCTTATCTTATCATGTATACTTTCGCATTCTTTACACATACCAAGAAAATAGAATTTTCCTTTTCTCTTAATAATTTTAAAAGATTCATTTGATTTTTCAATGTTACATTTATTATAAATTTTTAAATCCATTTTTAGTTTAATGATTTTATTATGAATTTATCAAACACTAGCATGTTCTTTTTTAAAACACACTTGAGCCCCCGTCAACCCAAATAATTGTATTTTGGAAGATGATGTTCTCCTGGATATTTTGTCCATTGAAATTCTGGAAGTTTAGAACTTATTTGTTGTAAATCTCCCCCAGAAGTGTGAAGATGTGAAGTGTGAGACATATTTTGGTGTATTTTAGTTTTTTCATGTTTTGTCGTCATATCTTTTAAATGTCTAATCTCTTGTGTTGGGTTATTTTGTGGACTTTTCTTGAATTGGTTTGGTTTTTGTTGACTTTGCATTCTTCTCATTCGACAATTCTTTGACATAGGACCAGTTTGATAGCAATTAAAACTGATTATCATTTCTTCTCCTACGTTCCGTGTTGGGTTCGTTAATATTGGTTGTCTGCCGATACTTTCTGTGTGAACTCTTCTGTCACATCCTTGGTAATTTTTCAGTTGATAACATCGGTCAGTTCGGTATCCTTCTTTGGGACAGATATTACATACTTGATTGTAGCTCGCGTTGTTAATCCTGAAATAATTATTATAATTTATAAAGTTACATCTACTGTCTTGAATCCTCTTAACTGGCATATCGAAAATTCGTAATGGTTTTGTAATGTATTGATTTGTTTGTGGGCCAATATATTTCGTTTGTCTTGTGGTTTCCATGGCTTCTTTTATTGATTCTGTTGTTTGATCTTCTAACTCGTTTTGATCATTTTCTCTTTCGACTCTTTCTCAAATTGTGGTTAATATTTTCTCTTCCCGTATGATTTCCGTTTTCAATATATTTTAATATTTTCCTTTTCGTTTCCACTGTTTTCATTACCAAATTTCCAGTCGCTTTTTCATCATTTAAATCTTCTTCTTTGCATTTTTTTTCTGAATGCATATCCTGTACACTCCTCTTTAAACTCGAAAATATTGGTTCTTGCCTCTTCATTTCCGGTTCATTGCGTGCGATTTCGTACATTGTTGATTTTCTCAAATATATTTCTGTTTCATCAGTAATTTTACTTGGCAACTCTTGGTTAATTTCCTCTCGGAATTTTTTGATCTTTTCTCTCTTACTTGTTTTCAACTGAATTGAAATTTCTGGTTTGGGAGATTTCTCGTTGTTTCCTTTGTCGGTTAACTTTTCATTTAATTTATCGTATTCTTCGGCTTCTGTTTCCCAACTTTTGAATCTGGTTGTAGTCATTCTTTCTACTGTCATTACTGTATTCAGTTTTCTATCCGTTGCTACTTTTCACTTTCTCTGACTTCCAATAAAAATGGTGTATTTCCTTTATCCTTTTTCTCCGTTCTTTTCGGTATATTTTAAAGTATCTATTTGCTTCGTATCAATTATCTATATAATCGTATCAATTATCTATGTGGTCGTATCAATTATCTATATAATCGTATCAATTATCTATGTGGTCGTATCAATTAACTATTTTTATCAAATAAATCATCACAATCATATTAACAATCGTCTCGTTAATTATTCTCCTTTATCTCTTCATAATTTGTCCAAAAAAGTTTCTTAATCTTTATCCGCTGGCGCTCTATGTGCATTTCATTAAATCTTACTGTCTTTTCACTACTAGCGCTCTATGAGCCTTTTATTAAATCCTACTGTCTTTTTTCTGCTGACGCTTTATGGGCCTTTTATTATATGACGTCTCTCTTAATTGAGTTTATCAGTGACCTGTTGGGTAAATTGCCTAATCTGACAAGCTGGAGGCCTCATACTGACTCAATACTTGGTCGTCTTTCGATAGCACATTTTCCCGTCTACGCTTATCTCACCACCGTTTGGATGTCCGGGTTTTTGTACCGAACTCCTACTCGGCTACGTGCAATAGAAAAAACATTCCCTCAGTACTCGGTGTGAAATCCGGGTTGTGTACTGCAAAGAATATAAAAGTATGGAAGTACCTAAACGTTTGATCAAGCTTCAAAAGCGGTTTACTTGATCTCATGAATAGTGAAAAGAAAAAGAAAGGTTCGGCGCTGTAGTGGTTAACGTTTCCTTCTACCACTAGGACATTTAGCGTCAGATCTTTAGCTCTTCTTGGATGCCCAATTTGATCCTTAGTAGGACTTATTGAGTATGAACTTTTTACCGGTTAGTTCACATCTCAACTACCGCTTGGTTGTGTATCGAGTCCATTCCAGCAAAATATATATCCTCGATGGATACTCGGTGTGGGTATCCGGTTGTGTATCGAGCGGTCCAGCGCTATCAGTCACTTGGCAGATAATATTAATCCGGCAATTTCTAGTTTTCCAATTTCTCCCTTGCCACTATTCTCGCACTTATCTTATTATTATTTATCTGGTTCTGTAATTTATTTACACAGTATTTACACGACCCACATTTTTTGTGGTTTCCCATTTTCTAATCGCTTTAACCCTTGTGGTTTCCACCTTTCCCCGGTTTGTATTATTTTTATTTTTTTTATTTATTTATTATATTTTGATTCTTTCTTCTACGGTTTTTGGATGATATTTGCACGGTGATTTCCATTGATTTATACAGCCTATCCATAATTTTATTTTTTTATGGTTTCTTGTTTCCTTGATTTCTGCTTTACAAATATTGATAATTTTTATCCCCACTTTCCTGTTGAATCGTTTTATTTTTGAAATTTTTATGTATCTAATATTTTAATTTATTTACATGTATTAATATTTTTCTCTCTTATAACAAAACTCGTCATTCATGGGTTTTCTAAACTGATTTTTTTTGTTCCATCATATCATCATATTTTGCATTCTCTATTTTTCCTCATCCCTCCATTTTTGATCAACCATGCTCATGTATTTTCTGAGGTTATCTGTTACTATTTTGTTACTCATTTTTGCGAGTTTATTTCATATTATTAGAACTTCTAAGATACCATCAATCTTTCCTAATTTATTTTTAACGACACTATCTACTTTTCGTAGATTTCTAGTAAGCTGTTGTTTATTTAGTGAAATTATCTACTTTTCTCCTGTTGATTTTTCTCCGTATGTTACCAGCATTCGTGAGGTGTTTCCGAACTTCATAACACTCATATTGTGGTTGATCATCTGCGAATTCATGTTCTGCCGTTTCAAATAACAATCTTTATTTCGACTTTCCGTGTAACCAAACCGGTCGTTTTCCAAAGTATTTGTCGATATTTTCGGGTTGTTATCTGTCTGCGTATCGGTGAAATTCCGTCCCTACAATCATTGTTTTTTATCATTATTTGTTTTCATCATTATTCGTCGTTCATGCCCAGTTGAGTGTGATCCTGAAAATATTTATGGTTTCTAAATTTGTCTTGACATTTGTTTTTTGTTGTAAAATAATCATTAAATCTCAGTTAAAAGTGATCAAACAAAGTTTTTCGTTTCTTATTTTGCAATGATCTTTTCTTTGTGCATTTCTTTAACTCGTTAGTTTGCTTTCCATGTAGATAAGTTGGTCGTTTTTCATAGTTTTTGTTCCGTGTCATTCTATTTATTACCTCTCTACAGTTCTTTGAAATGTTGTCCCGACATTTATTATCTTTATCCGTCTATTTTCTGCTTGAACTGCTTGAAATTTGTGTTTGATGTTTCTTGAATTTTCCCCAAAAATTTCTCATTTTAAAGTTGAATCCATCGTTTCCTATAATACGCTTTTAAATTCCGTTTTCCAGTTTGTTATCTTTCTGGGGTTCGGTGAAATTTCGTCCCTACATTTCCTTGTATGATAAAAGAATTCATGCAACTTGCATATGAAAATCATTCAATCACGGCTAAAGGTGCACTGACAAACTCTCTGTTATTTCTTAACTTGGTTGTTTTGATTCCTCCCAATAACGACGTTTTATCCCGGCTGAGCTCCAAATTTATATGGTGGGTTTCTGGGTGCTGAGATGTTGAAACTATATGATTGTTACCCAGACAACCTTATACAAATATTTTTGCTTACCACTCGGCACCCGTTGGTAAGCAACGTTGGAACTGTGCTCGAGTGAATGGATCATCCGCAAAATGTGAGCGCTATTACTAGTGCTATAATTGACCGAACGATTCATGGATCCAACGACCTGCCGATAGAAGGCCTGTGCTCGATTTCGATTTTTAGGTCCCATTCTTCTCATATTTCTTTCAAATGTTAATCCATACCGCTATATCATTAATTGTTATGTCCATTCCCATAGTCCTTCTTATCGTTGTTCGTATTATCGATTTTTACCATGGTCTGTAGACCCTTTATTATGTTAAATATCCTCACAGTACCTCTCTTACCCTTATCCTCAAAATAACTACTATGTTCCCTATTGTCGTTACTAGTATTATCATCGTTACTATTATATGTATTGTTCTTATCAATTTTTACTGCTATTACTATTATTATTATTCTTATTACTACCATTACCATTATTGTTATTATTATTATTATTATTATTATTATTATTATTATTATTATTATTATTGTTATTATTATTATTATTATTATTATTATTATTATTATTATTATTATTATTATTATTATTTTTATTATCATTATTATTATTAAATTTTTAGTAGGAATCGGCTCTTTTTTTTCAGTTTTATCAGAATATTATAAAAACAATTGAGCCGCGCTCCACTTTTAATTTACAATTTTCGATAAAGTATTTTAATTAATTCGGAAAATTTGAGCAGCCCATATTTTCCATCTCAACTCAAAATAATTTGTTTATTTCTTACATATTATTTAAATTATTCCTTTTCATGATTTTGGTCGTTCGGATTAATCTTTTTCCAATGGCGATTCATTTTAACTGTTGCAATGATTTCGCAATTTTCGCCGCTACCTTTTCCCTTCTTTGTCCTTATGATCTATTTGTGTTCACATTGTATTTAATGAGTGACCAGTGGACTACTCGATGTTAGTGATTTTGAGCCAAACGTTATTTGAAAGTTTATGTCGATTTTATCGAAATTGAGTTTCAGAAAGTTGAACCAAAAGACCCACCCTTGAGCTACCCTCTTTCGCTATTTAATTCAATGATTTGACGTTCGAGCCCGTCGTTACGTACGACTAGACACTCACGGGCACGATTATAGGCGGAGAAACCGCACTTACACAGTTCGAATATTGTGTTGAATTAGCTACTTGTGATATGCTTTGGCTGTGGGCAGGAAAATAAAAAATAAAATATTACCATCTAAGTTGGATAAAAGCTTCGATGCATAAAAATTGTTTATTTGGAAGTTCATAAATTAGCATAAACATTGTCCACTCGCATCATCACAAGTCATTTAATCATTATCGATCAATAAATTCATAGTGAAGTCATTCATATATTAGATACACCTTCATTTTTAAATTATAAGTCAATGCACACCAACTGAGAGTTGTCGTGTCCAGACAAAAAACTTACCAGTGTTAATTTCCTGAATGCACGGCTCACAGTTGTAACGCTGACGAACTGGAATTCAGAAAATTAAGACTGAAAATTTTTCAAAACACATCAGTATATATATCTACAATTTTACCTTAACCTTGAGTGTTATTTTTATTGCGATAAAACAAATTTTGATCTTGAAATTATTTGTGTTATCTAAATTAAATTTTTATTACTTTTAATAATTTAAATTGGCCATTTATATATATTAAATTTTTTAATTGGATTTTTCCAACCAAAAATATTTTATTTTAACTCATTTAATTCATTAATTTTTTCTTTTATATAAATTTTCGTTTTTCGTTCAAATTTTCTTGTTATTATGTTGTTGGGGTATCACGGAAAAGGCACAGTAAAATCGATAAAACACAGTAAAATCGATAAAACACAAAAAAATGATAAAAGTGCAATATTAATTAAAAAATGTATAAAATTTGAAAGTAATAATGATCGGGGGAAATTGGTATGGTTGAACGCCAAATTGAGAGACAAGTCCGGAAATAATAATAAAAATTGAGTGAGGGGTCCCTAGAAAATGATATAAAATAAAAAAGGAAATTAATTAAGAAAATTAATTACTAATGGGAAGCCCGAGGCAATGGAAAACCCGAGAGATGTGGAAAAGCCGAGAGCTGAAGAAAACCCGAAAGATAAGGAAAACCCGGCGCATAGACAGAATAATATAGTAGGATAAATTAGCCCAAACAACGTCAAACGTTGTTGACAAATTTCGGTCGGGAAGCTAATTATTAATGATAATTTGATAATGCAGAACCTATTGTTGACAATCGTCGGAAAACAGTCTGAGGAGGAGTATAAAAGAAAGAGGGAAAAACACGAGAGGACCATAACTCATCAGACAAGAAAAGAGGACCAGAATTCATCAGACAAGAAAAGAGACATTATCAACCAGACAAGAAAGGACAATCATTATTAACTCGATACGAGAGAGCAGATATTATTAACTAGAGTGAATCGACGTGAACGAGCAGTAACTAGGTTAGTAGAGAAATCCAAATCCAAGTAAAAGTCAAGGTTATCTATCAGACAGGGTGGTTCTCCCTTGGATAACCTACCCTAAGATAATCCGAGCCAAACAATGGTTAAAAGGTGCAAATCAAGTAGTGAAATTGTGATTGCAAATATTGAACCAAAGGATTGATTTGTTATTGTGATAAAGTGCAAATAAAATTATTCTGTGTTGGGTTTGCTTATTTGATCGAAAAAGGACACGAGGAGTCAGAGGGAACCGACTTTCAATAATAATAACCCAAAAATGTTATTTTTCATGTAAATTTCGTGCGGTTCTTGATGCATTTTGTATTTTTTTTATTTTACGTTTATGTTTTGTGATTTTATATTTATTTATATTATCTCAAATTTTAGAGTATTTAGTTGATGTTGTTTTTTAAGTTTTTTGGTACTGGGTTTTCATGCTATATTACTGATACATTTAAACAATTTTCAAGGCCGTTTGTGTTCTGGCCTAACAATAAAATGCATATCAAGTTAAGAAGTAATAACCACATATATCTTGGTCACGAGAATGCAAAGTTTTATATTGCTAATAAAGAAGTAAATTTTATTGAAAACTTTCATTGGTATACAATTATTATTATCCAAGGATATAAGAACAATTCAGATGATGTCATGACTCCAATTTGGAAACTCAATAGTGCTAGAATGTCATTTTAATAAATATTTTCATAAAATATATGGGGTTTTATTGTGAAGATTAGTTTCCGTCTGCATTTTTATTGATTTATTGGGTAAATAAGTTTTCATTTTTGATTTATTGTGTGTTTATACCCTCTTTACTCACACTGTACCCACCTGATACCCATCTGTTACTAATTTACACATAAATATATACTTTACGTTAAAATTATCTTATAAAATATATTTGAGTCCAAAATTTAAGTAAAAACTTTATAAATTAACTTTATATTATCATTAATTAGTTTATGTTATTCACTTTTGACAATTTAATAGTAAACATTTTAATATTCTTCAATCATAAATTTTAGATCTTTAAATATAAATGTGATGATACACATGATGACAAAATGGTTGATAATAAAATTATAATAGACGAAAATAATGTTAATGAAATGGTAATAATAATAAAAAGTTAAAGTATTATAAAATATTATAAGGACTTTTTTTGTTTTTCAATCCTGATTTCTTTATAAATGACATAATATTTTCTACAAAATTTGACTATGAATCAGATTTATTTTTTCATGTGATTTCCGCTTAAAAAGCTGTGTCGAAAATTCGTGAATACCTTAAATAAATTTATTCCATAGTCAAATTTTGTAGAAAATTTTATATTATAAAAATAATAATAATATTAATAATAATAACAATAATAATAATAACTTGTAATAATAACGGAACAATTTTGATTATGATATTTTATTATTGTTTTTTAGATGGATTTATTTTTATTATATGTATATATATATATAGAGTGTTTTAGTTTAATTAATATTTATTTGGGTTCTAAAATAATAATAATAAAAATAATTAATGATAATAATAAATTGTAATAATAATTAAAAATTTTATTAAAAACTTGTAATAATAATAATAATAATGATAACTGGTAATAATAATAATAATAAAAAAAATAATAATAATAATAAAAATAATAATGATAACTTTTAATAAAATCGTGTAATAATAAAAATAATAATAATTGTTGGGCCAAGACTGGATTTTGTTTAAATGAAGTGGAAATAGCACGCAAATATAACATGCAGATTTAAAATAAGACCCATAAACATCAAACAAACAACCATAAAATACGAGAAAAACACAATTAAAAATAAAATCAAAAACATAAAAATGAATCCACATAATAACAGATATGCACCAAGATCAGCACGAAATTTACATAAAAATAACAAGATACCATGAACATTTGACCAAAAACTGAACAATTCATAAAAGTTAACAAATAACAAATAAAATGGAATATTTTCAACAAGAAATATCCTTTTAAAAAAATAAAAAAAAAATAAACAATATTTTTATTCCCGTTTTAGATTTTTAAGTCAATAAAAAAAAGGGAAACCACAGTTTTTAATTATACTGTTTTAAAATACGCATTAAAATTACGAATTTAAAATTTCATTTAATAATATTTGATATATATTAGTATATATTAGTATATATTAGTATATAAGGGTTCCGTCAAAAATTTGAAATCAAAAAAGGGTGCCGCGGTGAAAAAACTTTGGGAAACGCTGGACTAAGGAATTAGATTAAATAAAATGTAAGTTGTAAAAGGCCTAATAGCGAAGTTCGAGAAAAATTAAACAAATTTTGCGACGTTAAAAGCGACAAAAATACAAATCTCCCTAAAAATAAATATGAATTAAACCGAATACGTGAAAATAGTGTAATGAGCTTAATGATCGGTTAACCGAAAGTTTATATTTAAGAATCAATTTATTTACCAAATTTTTACTAATAATAATCTCATAATGAAGATTCGCATATTCGAGTTAAATGCAAATTAAATATAACATACTATTAGAACTTTATCCTGAAACTTTTAAGATAATTAAGTATATAAAAAGCTAATGACTTCAATATATTAACTAAAAGGTCCAACTACATTAATATGATTTAGAATTAAATATAAATATAATAAAATAAGTCCGAAACCATGAAAATAATTAATCATATAAAAAATCTAACGATACCAATTTATTAATGCCCATCTACCGTAACACAAATTCGAATTAATTCGCCGTTTCACATAACCATCGAAAAAAAATTATCCAACAATATCGATCATTTAATTGAAATATATCAAAGAAAATTTACCCAAATTTAACTAAACTAACCTGACACAAAAGGTAATCCTAGCAACAATCGACCTGAAGTCACTCTAGGGATGTAGAACAAAGCAACTAATAAAAACCGGGGAGTACACCAACTTCGTGGAAAATAACTCCCATGTCATATAGCAGACAGCTGAAGTTTCATCAGGGTAGACGTTACCAAGCATTGGGAGAGTTTCGTAGCCGATTTATAGAAAACTGACTGATGGACAGGCGAACCAACTTATACGAAAACTAAAATTAATTACCGATCCAAAAGGAAATTTTATCCCTATACCTAAATTGTAAATCATACTGTTGAATTAAAAAAATGTGCCTCGCTGAGTTTCTTTTATGGAAATTGGGCACCGATAAGTTGCCGGGGAGTATTATCGACCGATGAATCTACTATTTAAATATAAACAAAATATTACATAATTAATTAACTAAGACAGTTGTCTGGAATGACCTCTACGCTGATTGGTCACGATGAGAGAATTGAAACATCAACTCCGTACAAAGTGAGAGCGATAAGTACAGTGCATGACGACTAAAATTAAACACACACCCACTGCTGTCACGCGATAATATAATCATGACATATAGCGGGTAACTGAAACCGTTGAAAAAATTAATCACCCGATTTAATAAATACAAATGCAGGTCATCATCGTGCATATTTTGCCGATTGATTGCAGAGCATATTTAATCAACACCCAGCTGGCAATCGGTATAAATACGCACTGGTGTCAAATATTCCAACATAATTCTTTTAAAATGGCTAATAATACTGGTGATCGTATGACAAGAAGGGAGAAATAATAATTAAAACATTACTTATAAAATTAATTAGTATATTATATTTTAAAAGTTTTTGAAAATTTTGAATGACCTTGATAAAATATGATGGCTTATTCAATGACCTGGAATGAGTCAGGGTCTTTGTTTAAATGACCTTTATAAATTATGATGACTCATCCAATAACCTTGAATGAGTCATTGTCTTTGTTTCAAATATGACCTACTTTTAGACTTAGAAAAAATTTTTAGCCCGGGGGTTGTGCTGCATATGACATATGCTGGATGTGACACCTCATACTACTATTGGATATAGTTGTGACACAGGAGAGTTATTTAATCTGTCATCAAGATAATCTGAATAACAATCCTTTATGGTAAAATTATTTAATAAAATTTGTTTGGATTTTAGATAAGGATGCAATCCGAACACTCGGCCAAGAGTTAAAAAAGTGATTTCATTTTTATTTAAATTCGAACGTAAAATAAGGCAACAGACAAGCATCGCATAAGCATCGATTTCCGTATAACTGGCACTTCTGTTGCAATTGGGAATTATATTGTCTTGTTTCAGTTGTTTGTGAGCTCTTTCAACAACATAAACCGAAGCCAATCGTAAAAATCTGACAAACATTTCATCATTGTGTATAATTTGCGGACCTGCACCAACAATTACTACAATTTTGTCGAGAAATACAGGAGGTCAAAGCTACCTGGGTTAAACCAACTCGGGCCAAACAGCTGTACAGACGCCTAACTCTGGCTCAACAGGGTTGGAAGGAAGAAAATATGTTGACTTAGACCCAGTGAACCCAAATTTAGTGGAGCCCAGTTGATCTAGTGAAGCAAAATAGATTAAAACAAATGAGCACTGATTCAAATAAAATTATCTACACCCAGTACACTAACACTAGTAATGGACATCTGCGTGAGAAGTAATTTAGGGACCAAAGATATAGAGATAAGCATAAGCCTTGTTGGGCCAGCACACAAATAACTTTGAGAATTGTTTAAATGCATCAGTAATACAGCACGAAAACTCAGCACCAAGATAACTTAAAATACAATATACAATACCAACTAAACATTTTAAAATCTGAGAGAATATAAATAAATATAAAATCAAAAACATAAACGTAAAATAAAATAAATACAAAATGCATCAAGAACCGCACGAAATTTATATAAAAAATAACATAATAACAAGAAAATTTGACCGTAAAATGATCATTTATATAAAAGAAAAAATTAATGATTTAAATGAATAAAAACAAAATATTTTTGGCTGAATAAATTTAATTAAAAATGTTAAAAATAAATTACCCGTTTAAATCAAGAAATTAATAAAAATTTAATTTAGATAACACAAATAATTTCAAGGTCAAATTTTGTTTAATCGCAATAAAATTAACACGCAAGGTTAAGGCCAAATTATAGGTATATATACTGATGTGTTTTAACAAATTTTCAGTCTTAATTTTCAGAGTGTTCGTTGTGTGGGGTTTTTGGTGGTGTCATGTCATTGACCTTGACCCCACATGAAAATTGTTGTCTCTCCCCAAATGGTTACTCGTTGCCAAGCAACGTTGGTAATGCTACCATTGGTTATGGAATCGCCAAAGGTGAGCGCCATATAGGAACTGCTAAGGCCCGATCCCATAGCGGGTTCAACGCACCACCGATAGAAGGTATGTGTGCGATTTCTATTTCCGGTCCCTTTCTCTTGTAAGTACAATCCGTCGTCTCTCGCTCTGATTTAATCTTTATTAACTTGCGTAGATTATTCTTAGCCATAACTAATAAATTTAATAAGCGTGTAGACATTTTAACTAAAACATTTGTTATAACATTTTTTCATTTTGGTTGCTCTGTCGATCTCATCACTCGTCGTCTCGCTCGTTCCATTTTCCCTGTTGAGGTGGCTTTACCGCCGGTTTGGTTGCGTTTGTGGAGTCGCGATACGCCAGCTGGGTCGGTGCGAAAACTAGGGGGTAGGTGACAGCTTGGCCTTCTTGGCAGGCCGCTAGCGCCACCTCTAGTCCGCGAATCTGCGTCTTCATGGCCTGCGTCAATCGCTTCTCTTTAGCCTATCCACGTTGGGCGGCGGTTACTCGTTGGTACAGGACCTTCGCCTTAGATGGCTCCACCCATGTCGATTTTATGCGATGAATTTCTCTGGTGAATTTCTCTAGCATCCAATATAACACTAGAATCCATTTCTACAATAAACAGCCATTAATAGATTACTTTGACTAATATAGAATTAATTTATTATTAATTATTTTATTTTCCATACGTTAAAAATATATCTTCAGGGGTATGCTATATGAAAATAGTTGAAGAAAAAACTAAATGTAAGTACGTAAAACAATAAATTCCGACTAATTTATTTACTACATTCAGTTAAAATGAGATCGCGAATAATAGTCTTCCGATTTTTGTCTTGTTGTTCTTCGTGCAAAGGAATGTTCCCATTCCGGCCCGTATCCTCTTGCTTCTGTCCTCATTTCCCTTGGGATAACCTTTTTCGGTATGGACACAGACATTGGCGGAATTGGTCGGTTCACTCTCGGATCGTCGAGCGAATCGTACGAAGGGCATACCCATCCGTGCTCGGAATCAGGCCAGCCGCGATATCTTCGTTGATTTCTTGTAATTGCTGCCGAGCTCTCTCCACTTGTTGGTTGGTCCTCCTCTGATGGGCTTTCAGGCGGGCCAAGAGTTCTTCCGCCTGACTCCGGAGCTCGCCCAGGCTCTCGTTTAATTGCCACATATGCCAGTTCGACGTCCTCCGTTCCACTTTGTACTCCGAACCTCGATTCTCTTACTGGGGAAATCGAGTATCCCGCATCCCACATTGCCTGTCTGCATTTTGCGGCGGCGTGAAATGGGAATCTCATTGTTATTCGGGATTCATCCACCCATGAATCTGTTAAAACGAATAAAATTAAATTCATGAATATCTAACAAGTAAGAGCGTTAAGTGTCATTGGATTGTATACCTAGCTAACTGTGACTCAAAAACCTCTGTTATCTTGGACTCTGACAACCAAATGACATTGCAGCAAAGATGTAACATAAAAGCCAAATTTGACAAATTCCTAGAAGGTACTTTTGAAGAAAAAACAGTGCTTGGAACCCTAGAAAGAAATGTTCCTCAGCAACCAAACAACTTCGATTGCGGTGTATATGTGATACAATACATCAGCGACTTTCTTAAAGACCCGCAAAGAATAGATTATCATACACCCGACTCCAAAAGAATCAGAAAAGAAATAGGAGAATTAATATTAGAAGAGATGAAAAACCCTGCCTCAAAAATCAAAAATCCAAACAAAGAAATACAATCTTTACTCCAAAAATTCAGACTACTGCAAATCAATGTGAATGATGTATTCCATTGGTTTGCGGCTGAATACCAAAAATCTCTACCGAAGATACGTACCAAAAGAGATGGAAAACTAAATAAACTAAGTTGCTCCTATCAAATCCAAAGATTATTTGGTCTGGCTCCTAAAAGAGCAGTCAAAGAAATATATTTCCAAGAAACTTCTACAGCGGACTTGGAAACAAGAGTTCTAAATGAATATTTCAAAAAGGATGAATCAACGATGAAAGAGTGTAAGATAAAAAATGGAAACCACTACCAAGACTGGATAACAAAGGTCCAAATTGATAATAAAGAAATATTGGAAGCCCTAAAAAACAGCACGGATTCTGCCCCCGGAGAAGATAACATTCCTTTGAGGCAATGGATAATCTGGAACAACGACGGTGTCCTCTTTGATATGTTTAACTACATCAAAAGGACACACGATATCCCAGATATGTGGAAAAACTACACCACAACATTACTTATAAAACCCGGAAAAAGCCAAGAAAGCAACATCCCTGCTAATTGGAGGCCAATATCGATATTGCCAACAAGCTATCGTATATTTATGAAAGTCCTAAATAAAAGGGTACTAGAATGGGCTAATAGAGGAGAGCTAATATCAAAATGGCAGAAAGCCGTAGACAAAGCTAATGGATGCGATGAGCACAGCTATGTCATACAAGCGCTTATTGAAAAAGCAAACAGAAACTACTACAAAAACGAGCAATGTCACCTCGCCTTCTTGGATTTGGCAGATGCTTTTGGAAGCATCCCATTCCAAGTAATATGGCATACCCTTAAAAACATGGGAATGGATGAGGAAACCATCAACTTGCTCAAAGAAATTTACAAAGATTGCGCTACAAAATATAAATGTGGAAAGAATGAGTCAGAAAAGATCAAAATTACAAAAGGAGTCCGACAGGGATGCCCATTGTCGATGACCCTCTTCAGTCTCTGTATACAATATCTTATACAGGGAATAGCAGAAAAGAAGAAAGGAGCAACAATTGCAGGTCAAGAGGTTTGCATATTGGCTTATGCGGACGACCTAGTAATTGTTGCAAACACAGCAAAAGACATGCAAATGCTGTTAACAACAATCGAAAATCTGGCAAAACAAGCCGATCTCATATTCAAACCGGCAAAATGTGGATATTACAGAGACCCAAGAGATAAAAAGTCCATGATGAAGATATATGGCAAAGAAATCAGCATTGTAGACGAAAAGAATGTTTACACCTACCTAGGTGTAAGAATCGGTGACACAAAGAAAAAAGACCTAAATGTCCGATTCGAAGAAGTCAAAAAGAAAACGACAGCAATCTTCAAATCGAAATTGCGAAGTGACCAAAAAATAGAGGCATACAACATCTTCTGCCAATCAAAATTTGTGTACATCCTACAAGGCGAAGATATCGCAAAAACAAAAGTTGAAACTTACGACGAAGAAATCAAGAAAATGATAAAAGAAGATATCTTGAAATTACAAGACAAAAGTCCGTTCACAGACTTCGTTATCTACTCTCCAAGAGAAAAAGGGGGGTTAGGAATAACGAAGATAATAGATGAACAAACAATTCAAACTATTAATAGAACGGCAAAACTCCTAAATAGTAGCCATAGAGCAATCCGGGCTATTATTTATGAAGAGCTAATACAAGTAGCGAACCTAAGAGGAGAAAAGAAATCAACTCCATTGAAGAAGCACTAAAATGGTTGGAGGGTACCAACAAATACAAAAAGAACTCCAACGCTAAGACCACCTGGATAACAAGGGTTCGCGAGGCCTTTCAAACTCTAGAAAAGAAACACAAAATCAAGGTTCGATTTGTGCCCAAAGAAAACGGCATTGGATACAAAATCAAATGCGACACCCAAGAAAAGATAGTGGAGCTTGATAACTCAAAAGAGTTATCAAAAAGCTTACACTGGATGATAAAAGAAGCATATTTTAAAGAATGGAAAGCCCTAAAATGCCAAGGATATATTTTAAGCCTAAAAACCTCCGAATTTATGGAGTGGAAAATGCCCAGAGGCCTTCCGGACCCGGATTGGAGGTTCCTAACAAAAGTAAGGGCTAACATGTTGGACATAAACATGAAACAAGCCAACCAAGGTGGAAGGTTGGGAAATACAAAATGCCGAAAATGTGAAGATAAGGAATCGGCAAGCCACGTGATAAACCACTGTGCCTCAGGTAACTGGAGTAGAGTGGAAAAGCACAACCAGGTGCAAAACGAACTGGCAAAAGAACTGACGAAGCGGAATATCAGCTTTGAAAAGGATAGCATCCCAAAAGAAACAAAAGGGACCCTAAGACCGGATTTGGTCATAAGACTCAAAGATAAGCGCAATAGTATGGGTTGAGTTCAAAACGCCTAAGTAATCTGGTGACGGTTACGTCAGGGTAGTCTGCGTTGTTGTCAAATTGGAGGTCGTCTGGGTACATAACTCGCTTGTGCTATCACGATGGCTTAACATGGCGACGGGTGTCATAAGTCGTTGGTTAGAATTTTATGATTTCATCGGTAACGTTTTACATTTGCAACGGTATTTCCGATAGAGGGTGTAATTGACTTGGGTAGAAATCTGTGAAACTTCATCTTACACTTAGGAGAATTTCAGTAATCTACAGCGACTATCGGGCGGCTTGTGTATTTGGCAGTCAAACATAAATGATCCTTAACTGGGTAATTATCATTTTGATACGGTGAAGAGTGATTGGCCGATTACGACTAAATTAAAGAATTAGCTGGCGATGTACACTGAACAGTGTTGGAACTGGCGATTTGCTCATTTAGTGGGTCTTGTGTTTTAGTTGCTCGTATGAGTTTATCGTAATAGGATTTTTTTACAAACGAATATCTATTATTTATTTCAAATCAAAAACAATTCATGAGATACGGTTTTTGTGGATTGTTGTGAGGCTTTTCTACTAGTAAGGACTTTCTTCTTGCTACGGTTCGACTGGATTAGTATTTCTCCTTGTAGAGCAGGACAATCAAAGTACATAAAATATTTTTAATCAAAACAAATTTTATATCATTAAATGTAATCCTTAGTTTCTTGTGCGTCCGCTCTTCGCTCTATTGTAATCTCATCTGGATGGCGTGAGGAACGATTTCTGCCTCGTCGATCGTACTGTCTCTTGTCATTTGCTGAATCCACGATTGTAAAATTTCTAACAGATCGCCGTCAGTCGACTAATTTATAATCTATGTTTTATCTCAGGCGGGGAGCATGTGTGTTATAATTTTTCTCTACCCAATTTCTACTCTGTGATCGATTTATATCAAGTGACTTCTCTCCACGTGGTTATTTCCTATCCCTTTATTCGATTTTAGTGAGATTATGCACGTCTTGTCACGTCTACTGCTTGTTCGGGATCATGTGGATTTTATTTTTATAGTTTTAATTTATCTGACGATTCATTACTTATTTGCTGTTGGTTTTCAAACTTGTATTTTACGACTAAAATTTTTGGTTAGTTTTTGTACTATTATAATAGATTAAAACCTCATTTGTCTTAAAGATTTAGTTTACAATCCCGCTGAGTTCGCAAGCCTCCATCGCCTCACCACAATGTCAATTTACTATTCCTCACTAAATGTAATTAATGCCGGATGCTGCTCCTGTGATTTGAACGCGTGCATATCCCTATATTATTGTTCTCTTCGATTTTTATTCGGGTTGTTTTACGGGATTCTCAATCGACTGATCGCATAAGAATTTCAAATGTATGTCTTTCAATTGCTCCCTAGTTAGTTTACTCGCCCAGATGGATGAAAATTATGCAAGCTTATGCGCGGTTCCACGGTCTCGTGGTACGTCTAGACGTAACATTAGAGATTATTTAATACGATTTTTATTTTTATTTTTACACAAATTTTCTGGGATTATATCATTTCATTTTTCCTTATTAATCTGTCTGGTGATTGAATTATACTTGGGGAATGATTGTGAATGATAATATGTCTGTATTTTGGATAGGATTATATTATTCTTTCATTGTTTGTCTAGGGTTAATTATAAAATGTTGGGTAGATTTGTTACTTGGCGAAAGATTTTGGGTGTTTGCGGAAGTCTCAATTTACAAGTATACTGGTTGTTTACTGATAATGAAAATGTCGCCGATATTGATGCTATCCATTGCGCCCTTTATTTGATACAGCTGGCTGGTAGTGAATTTACTAATTAAGAAAAAATCGATTACGCCCCGATCATTTGGTTCATAGTTTATCTTTAGTCCCGGTTCAAACTTGTGCCAGTTAGACATTCGTTCTAATTATACATTATACATTATCATAATTTTATTTTTAATTCAAAGTATTTAAAACATAATAACGATTTCCGATTTCACTTCCCCACTTCCTCCCTTTCAATTTGAACTTAGGATGATTGTGTTCATATTATAATTTTAAGAGTGGTCACCGAGCTACTCAGTGTTTATGATTTTTAACCGGTATGTGAATTAAATTTTTGGTCAAAATCATAGGAAAATGGGCGGTGGAGAAGCAGCCAAAAGACTACTTCCCCTCCTCCCAATTTCCCTTATGACGGTTGTGATTTGACGTTTGGGCCCTGCGTTATTCACGCCGGAACCTTCACGGGCACATACTATTGGCTGATAAACTGCACTTACACAGCCTGAATTGTATGTATATTTTATTGACTTGCGGTGTGTGAGTGGCTGTGGGCCGGAAAACTTTCGACAAAAAGTTTCTGAATTAATCATTTATTGTCATGTAATTGTCATAATACATATTCATTTTTGGCATACAAAACTGAATTCATCGCATATAAAATCCTTTCCCCACGCCGACACCTCAAACAGAGCTCATACGAGGTTGTCTAGGTGCGACGTGGAGGAAGTCATTGAACATTTCTTCACTCACATCAAAATTATTCTACTGATTCAAGGCTTCGAAAAACTGCTTTAAACTAGTTTTGGCTAAAAAACCGAGATTTTACGAATATTAAAATTATGTGAAAATGAATCAGTATATATACCTATTGTACGACCCTAACCTTGCGTGTTAATTTTGATTTAGTAAAACAAAATTTGACCTTGTTATTTTCTAGTATATTCTAATCTTATTTTTATTATTTTATAATTTAATTTGACAATTTTCTTTTTAACTTTTAATTGAATTGTTTATAACTCAAATTATTTGATTTTTGTTCCATTTCTATGAATTTTTGCATTTTTTTGATAAATTGTCAAATTTTGGTCAAATTTTAATGTTCTCATGTTATGTTTATGTTTATTTCGTGCGGATCTTGTTGCACTTTGTTATTATTTTAATTTACTTTTATGTTTTTTGATTTTATATTTAATTGTTCTCTTTCTCGTATTTTAGCAGGGTAAGTTGGTGTTTTATAGGTCTGATTTTAAATTTGCATGTTGTATTTGCGTGTGTATTACTGATTCATTTAAACCATCTCAGGGCCGTTTGTGTTCTGGCCCAACAGTTGCAACTGAGAACCGTGCTTTCAGGCAATTAATACTAGTAAGTGTCGCAAGACAGTAAAATAAAACACACCATCGACCTGTGTAAGTGCGTGTATAATCGCCAATAGTTTGTGCCCGTGAAGGCTCCGGCATGAGAACGCAGGAGCTGGAACGTCAATATTATCCGTATATATGGGAAATTGCGAGGTGGGGAAGTAGTTTTTGGCTGCTCTTTCGCCATCCGTTTCCTGAAAAATAGACCAAAAATCTTTAAAAACATTCGGCTAAAAATCATTAACACCGAGTAGTCCAGTGGGCACTCATTAAATATAATATGAACATAAATAGATCATAAGGACAAAGAGAGGTAAAGGGTAGCGGGGAAAATAGCGAAATCGTTGCAACAGTTAAAATGAATAGCCATTGGAAAAAGATTAATCCGAACTACTAAAATCATGAAAAATAATGTTTTGAATAATATATAAGAATTAAATAAATTATGTTGAATTGAGACTTAAAATATGGGCAGAACGCTGCGCAAATTTTCGGAAATAGTTAAAACATTTATCATAAAACAGTAAAATAAGGGCGGAACGCTGCTCAAATTTTCCGAATTAATTAAAATACTTATCGAGAACAGTAAAGTAAAGGTGGAATGTTGTTCGATTGTTAGTATAATATTCTTATAAACTGTAGGATAAGGGTGGAACGCTGTTAAATTTTTTCTAATTAACAAAATACTTTATCGAAAATAATAAAATAAGGATGGGTTACGGCTAAATTTTATATAGGTAAAATATTTTCTTAAAGCCGAGGAATAAGGACGAATCTTTACACAATAATTTGTTAATAATAATGAGAATAATAATAATAATAATGAGAATAATAATAATAATAATAATAATAATAATAATAATAATAATAATAATAATAATAATAATAATAATAATAATAATAATCATGGTACTTATAATAATAATGATAATAATTATGATAATAATAATAGTAATAATAATAAAAATAATGGTAATTATATTAATAAGAATAATAATAAATGTAATAGTAGTAACAATTAATAAAGGTAATACATAGAATAGTAATAATGATAATGCTAGTAATAATAATAAGGAACATTGTAGTTATAATAAGGATAAGGATAAGAGATGTACTCTGTTTATTTAACATAACAAAGGGTTTACAGGTCATAAAAATCATCAACACGGACAATAATAAGAAGGACTAAGCGAATGGACATAAAGATAAATGATATGAGAGTATAGGTTAACATTTGAAGGAGATAGGAGAATAATTGGACCTAAAAATCGAAATCGAGCGCAGGCCTTCTATCGGCAGCTCGTTGGACCCATGGATCGTTCGGTCAATTATAGCATTAGCAATAGCGCTCACTTTTTGCAGACGATCTACCCACTCGAACACAGTTCCAACGTTGCTTAGCAACGGATGCCAAGTGGTAAGCGAAAGAATATTTGTATGTGGTTGTCTGGGTAACAACCATATAGTCTCAAATATTAAAACCCAGAAACCCACTATATAAGTTTGGGGGCTCACCCGGGATTGAAAGTGGTGTTCTTGGTAAAAGCCAATTGAAAAGAGGAAATAACGAACACTTTGTTGAACACCCTCAGCCGGGATAAATGATTGTTTTTGCAAAAGACCAAAGGAAACCGAAATATAAATCTTGGAATTAAATAGAAATGTCGGGCCGACATTTTTGCCGAACCTCGGAGAGATGACATATGAACAGAGTTAAGAAACAACAGAAAGTGACCAGAGGATACAAGATGCAAAAATCGAGTTCTAAAACAGAATATGTCGGGACAACATTTTGCCAAAGAATAGAGCGTAATAGCAAACGATGGAAAACGACTAAATTGACTACAAAAATAAGAAAAATAGTGCAATGAAATAAATGATTAGACACCACATACAAATCTGGGGGGCAATAAAAAAAGAGAGATTAGCGGAAAGTTAGAAAAAAGAGACCAGTGCGAAATAAAAAGAGAAAACTTTGTTAGATCATTCGAAGCTGAGATCTAATGATTATTTTATAGCGGAAAATAAATGTCAAACAGAAATTAAGAAACTACAAATATTTTCAGGAACACACTCAACTGAGCATGAATGACGATTTTAGATGAAAACAAATAATGATCAAAAAACCATAAATGTTGGGATGGAATTTCACCGAAACGCAGACAGATAACAACAGGAAAATATGGACAGAAACTTTGAAGAATGACCGGTTTGTCTAAATGGAAAATAGAAACACACAGTATGAAAAATTTTAGAAACGGTAGAACATAAATTCACTTAAGAGAAACCAGAATGTGAGTGATATGAGGGACAGGAACACCGTCAAGATTGCTGGAAAAATATGGAGAAAAATCAACAGGAGAAAAGTAGAAAATTTTACGAAATAAACAATAGTTACTGGAGATCCACGAGAATTAGATAGTATCGTTATAAATAAATTAGGAAAGATAGAAGGTATCTTAGAGGTTCTAATAATATGAAATAAACTTGCAAAAGGGAATAACAAAATCATAACAGATAATAAAATAATAGATAACCTCGGAAAATACATGAGCATAGTTAATCAAAAATGCCGGGATGAGGAAAATAGAGAATGTAAAATATGATGAAAATACGAAGGAACAAAACACCAGTTTAGAAAGCCCATGAATGAAGAGTATTGTAATAAGAGAAGAAAATATCAATATATGTAAATAAATTAAAAATGAAACGATTCAACAGTGGGGATAAAATTATCAATATTTGTAAAGCAGAAATAATAAAATGATGATGCTTGTTATAAATGAAAATAAAGGATTGGAAATAATAATGAATTACGAAAATAATAGCCGGCAACCAGAGGACAAATGATGATTGAAAACGAGTACGATGAGTTGAGATTAATAATAATAATAATAATAAATAAGATAACAATAGCAATCGAAAGGTGTAAAACATACGGAAAAAGCCGAAAACTTCATGAAAGCCGTTAAATAAATTCTGAGTGGACAAGTAAAACACAACTTAAACAGCGAAAGCTGAAAAATCACACATAAGGTACGGTAAAAGTTTCGATGCATCATTTTGTTAGTGTATTTTGTAATAATATTTATATTATATGGAAATAATACTGGAAAGTAAGATTTAAAACCGAGCTATCATAACGATAGTACGCTTATTCCGATGGAGAACCCCGATCAACCCGAGGAGAGGAAGGTAGTAGGTACCGTCGCAAATATTAGGGAGTTTCTGGCGAGAGATTGATAACCTCTCTGGGGAACAAACCAACGCGATTACTACAATTTTTGAATTGGGAAGTGAAGGGGAAACCGAAAATAAAAATAAAAATTGAAAAAATGCGCATGATTTAGACGTTAAAGGTACCTAGACATATTTTTTCCCTAGCTGGTGGTGAGGCACCAGAGAACAGCGGCGGACTGTCGAGTTCAGGATGTTATCAGTCAAGGGACTGATAGCGTTGAACCGTTCGATACACAACCGGGATCCCACACCAAGTATCGAGGACCCAAGCGGTAGGTGAGATAAGTGATAAAATAAGGCCAAATTATAGGTATATATATACTGATGTGTTTTGACAAATTTTCAGTCTTAATTTTCAGAGAAAAAATTCCTGTCTAAACTGAGTTGGCGTGCGTTGCAACTGAGAGCCGTGCTTTCAGGCAATTAATACTAGTAAGTGTTTTGCCTGAACACGACAACTTTCAGTTGCTGTACATTGCTGTGTGAAGCGAGATAGATGGATACTTAATGGATTATTTGGCTAATGAATAAATACTGCATGAATTTCTTGTCCAATTGGATTAAATGTATTGGGATGAAGAAATGAACAATGATGATGCCAATAGACGTCCGATATTTATGTGAAATATTTCATGTCGAATAAACCGTACTATACTCGAAACGTTTACTCAACTAGGATAGTAACATTTATTTATTATTTCTTTTTCGGCCCACAGCCAAAACATATCGCAAGACAGTAAAATAAAACACACCATCGACCTGTGTAAGTGCGTGTATAATCGCCAATAGTTTGTGCCCGTGAAGGCTCCGGTGTGAGAACGCAGGAACTGGAACGTCAATATTATCCGTATATAGGGGAAATTGCGAGGTGGGGAAGTAGTTTTTGGCTGCTCTTTCGCCATCCGTTTCCTGAAAAATAGACCAAAAATCTTTAACCACATTCGGCTAAAAATATCTAACACCGAGTAGTCCAGTGGGCACTCATTAAATATAATATGAACATAAATAGATCATAAGGACAAAGAGAGGTAAAGGGTAGCGGGGAAAATAGCGAAATCGTTGCAACAGTTAAAATGAATAGCCATCGGAAAAAGATTAATCCGAACGACTAAAATCATGAAAATTAATGTTTTGAATAATATATAAGAATTAAATAAATTATGTTGAATTGAGACGGAAAATAAGGGCGGAACGCTGCTCAAATTTTCCAAATTAATTAACATACTTCAGCGAATATTGTAAGGAAAGGGTATAGCGCGGCTCAATTGTTAGTATGATAATCCGATAAAACCGAAAAATAAGGGTGGAACGCTGTTAAATTTTTTTCTAATTAACAAAATACTTTATCGAAAATAATAAAATAAGGATGGGTTACGGTTAAATTTTATATAGGTAAAATATTTTCTTAAAGCTGAAGAATAAGGACGAATCCCTACACAAAAATTTGTTAATAATAATAAGAATAATAATAATAATAATGAGAATAATAATAATAATAAAAATAATGATAATAATAATAATAATAATAATAATAATAATAATAATAATCATAATCATGGTACTTATAATAATAATGATAATAATTATGATAATAATAATAGTAATAATAATAAAAATAATGGTAATTATATTAATACGAATAATAATAAATGTAATAGTAGTAACAATTAATTAAGGTAATACATAGAATAGTAATAATGATAATGCTAGTAATAATAATAAGGAACATTGTAGTTATAATAAGGATAAGGATAAGAGATGTACTCTGTTTATTTAACATAACAAAGGGTTTACAGGTCATAAAAATCATCAACACGGACAATAATAAGAAGGACTAAGCGAATGGACATAAAGATAAATGATATGAGAGTATAGGTTAACATTTGAAGGAGATAGGAGAATAATGGGACCTAAAAATCGAAATCGAGCGCAGGCCTTCTATCGGCCGCTCGTTGGACCAATGGATCGTTCGGTCAATCATAGTATTAGCAATAGCGCTCACTTTTTGCAGACGATCTACCCACTCGAACACAGTTCCAACGTTGCTTAGCAACGGATGCCAAGTGGTAAGCGAAAGAATATTTGTATGTGGTTGACTTGGTAACAACCATATAGTCTCAAATATCAAAAACCAGAAACATACCAGCCTTCTAACGTCAGCTCGCTGGATCCAATTTGAGGCAGGGGCTTAGAAGTTCTGGAATTAGAGTTCATATTTGGCGGTCTCATAACCAGTGGTTACATTACCACCGTTCTTAGCAACGGTAACCATTGTGTGCGGTAGAATATTGTGGTGGGTTTCTGGGTGTTGATATTTTGAAACTATATGGTTGTTACCCAGTCAACCCCATACAAATATTCTTTCGCTGACCACTCGGCACCCGTTGCTAAGCATTGTTGGAACTGTGTTCAAGTGGGTCCATCATCCGCAAAAAGTGAGCGTTATTGTTAATGCTATAATTGACCGAACGATCCATGTGTCCAACGAGCTGCCGATAGAAGGCCTGCGCTCGATTTCGATTTTTAGGTCTTATTATTCTCAAATCTTCTTCAAATGTTAACCTATACTCTCATGTCATTCGTTGTTATGTCCATTCTCATATTCCTTCTTATCGTCGTCCGTGTTGATGATTATTCTATGGCCCGTACACCGTTTGTCATGTTAAATATTCACAGAGTATCTCTCTTACCCTTATCCCTATTATAACTACAATTATCATTATTACTATTCTATGTATTACCTTTATTAATTGTTACTACTATTACATTTATTATTATTCTTATTAATATAATTACCATTATTTTTATTATTATTACTATTATTATTATTACTATTATTATAATCATAATTATTATCATTATTATTATAAGTACCATGATTATTATTATTATTATTATTATTATTATTATTATTATTATTATTATTATTATTATTATTATTATTATTATTCTCATTATTATTCTCATTATTATTAACAAATTTTTGTGTAGGGATTCGTCCTTATTCTTCAGCTTTAAGAAAATATTTTACCTATACATAATTTAGCCGTAACCCATCCTTATTTTATTATTTTCGATAAAGTATTTTGTTAATGAGAAAAAATTTAACAGCGTTCCACCCTTATTTTTCGGTTTTATCGGATTATCATACTAACAATTGAGCCGCGCTATACCCTTTCCTTACAATATTCGCTGAAGTATGTTAATTAATTTGGAAAATTTGAGCAGCGTTCCGCCCTTATCCTACAGTTTATAAGAATATTATACTAACAATCGAACAACATTCCACCTTTACTTTACTGTTCTCGATAAGTATTTTAATTAATTCGGAAAATTTGAGCAGCGTTCCGCCCTTATTTTCCGTCTCAATTCAACATAATTTATTTAATTCTTATATATTATTCAAAACATTAATTTTCATGATTTTAGTCGTTCGGATTAATTTTTTTCCGATGGCTATTCATTTTAACTGTTACAACGATTTCGCTATTTTCCCCGCTACCCTTTACCTCTCTTTGTCCTTATGATCTATTTATGTTCATATTATATTTAATGAGTGCCCACTGGACTACTCGGTGTTAGATATTTTGAGCCGATTGTTGTTAAAAAATTCATGTCAATTTTTCAGGAAACGGATGAAGGACTACTCTTTTACCTTCCAATTTCCCCTACATACTGATAATATTGACGGGGCACGAACTATTGGCGATGTTACACGCACTTACATAGTTCGCTAGTTTTGTGTAATTTTGCTTTCTTGTTGTATGTTGTGGCTGTGGGCCGAAAAAGAATTGAATGAAAATTACCGTACCAATCGGGTAAAAGCCTCGAATACACGAAATAATTGTCGGAAGTTTGTAAGCATATAATAGAAATTCATCCTATATTGGAAATTCGTAGTAGCATAATTCATCATCTATTGAAAATTCGTAGCATAATTCATCATATATTAAAAATTCGTAGTAGCATAATCCATCATATATTGAAAATTCATAGTAGCATAATCCATAATATATTGAAAATTCATAGTAGCATAATCCATCATATATTGCAAATTCCAATCAACAAGTGCTGTAGCGCACACTACTACAACCAGTCTCTAAGTGAGACTGAAAATCGATATTTCAATCAAGTTGGAAATAATACTGCCAAGTAGTTGTGTTAATTTGTAAAAACACATCAGTATATATACCTACAATTTGGCCTTAACCTTGCGTGTTAATTTATTGCGATTGAACAAAATTCGACCTTGAAATTATTTGTGTTATCTAAATTAAATTTTTATTAATTTTTTAATTTAAATTGACAATTTATTTTTAACATTTTCAATTAAATTTATTCAGCCAAAAATATTTTGTTTTTATTCATTTAAATCATTAATTTTTACTTTTATATAAATGGTCATTTTACGGTCAAATTTTCTTGTTATTATGTTATTTTTTATGTAGATTTCGTGCGGTTCTTGATGCATTTTGTATTTATTTTATTTTACTTTTATGTTTTTGATTTTATATTTATTTATATTCTCTCAGATTTTAAAATGTTTAGTTGGTGTTGTATGTTATATTTTAAGTTATCTTGGTGCTGGGTTTTCGTGCTGTATTACTGATGCATTTAAACAATTCTCAAGGCTATTTGTGTTCTGACCCAACAATTGTGTTGGGCTCAGAGCCAAAATTAAAACAAAATTACAAAACCAATTTAAACAAAAAGGTGAAAATTGTATAAGTTAAAACAAAATAAAAATATAACAAAATTAAATAAAACAAATAATTAATTAAAATCATTAAAAAGCCTACAGCTCCAGAAAGAAACATACGAAAAATAAAATAAACTGCCAAAACCTTTCAAATTAAGGTTTAGAAAAAACACAGGCAGAAGAGGCGACCAGAAAATAAAATATTGGGGCTTAAAAATAATATTGTAAGAAAATAATAATAAAAATAAAATCCTACAATAAAATATTAATATATCAAAAAATAAAGAAAAATATATAAAAAATTACAAAAATATTTTGAAATAAATAAAATAATTAAAAAGCCCTAAAAATGGCGAAAAATCGCCCATTGCTCGCACACAGGCACAAAAATACTATATATACAGCAGTCATTTTCACAATTTTTAGACTTTCTTAGACAATTTTAGTCAGGCAGAAAATTTGTAGAAATTTTTAGCCAAACAGTGAATCACTTGTAGTCAGAATTTTTATGCCAATTTATGCCGATTTTTCAAATCTGGTTGCATGACTGTGGATTGTAAGTACTGTTATTTTTGTATAAATATATATATTCGGAGTTAAAGTTTTGATTTATTTCTGGATGGTCGTGGAATCTTTTGGTGCCACTGACAAATCCCCCTAAAATCTTATTTATAATAAGTATCTCAATAGCTATCGATGGGACAGATCTAGGGCCGGCTGGTGGATTAAGTTCCTAGTTGTGCTCGTGGGTCACGCCTTATCGAAACCTCGGTAGTCCGCAGTAGGGTCTGGCAAAATTACACAGGACCTCCATGCAGGGCATCGTTGAACGACTCGCAACGGCCGCTGAAAATCGACCGAGGTGAGCAGAAATTAAAATCACGGGAAGTGCGACGTTATTTAAGGGGGAATAAAGTTTTGTAAAGAAAATGTAAAATATTGTCGGAAAATTAATTGGAAAATCAAGTAGGAAAGGATAGGAAAGTGTAGGAATGTAAAATTGAAAGTATTTTTTTCCAATAGTTGAATGATATAATCTGACAGAAGAGAGAAATGTTTATTGAAGTGATCGCAGAGGGTTGTAACTACTTAAAATCATAAGAAATGTACCGGGAGTTAAGGAACTGCTAATCAAATTTTTAATATAGGGAAAGATAAAAGTAAACTAGGACAAATGTAGTCGATTCCGTGATTAAACAAATGAAATAGGAAACTTACCAAAAAATAAGGGAGGAACGCTGCCCAAATTTTTGAAGGGTATTTTTATAAATAATGGGTAAAGATGATAAATAAGTATGAGAATGGTAGGAATAGACGAGTAAGGACCAGGATATAGAAAGAGAAAGACGTAAGACCTTCCATCGGCAGTCCAGAACCCGAAAGTGAAAATATCATGAGGAGTAGTTCTAGAAATGGAGCTCACCTGCTCATGAATTTTCAACCCTTATGTACATTACCAACATGGCAATCACCATGGGTACATAGGATGGATAGAATAATAATCTTGCTGGCGTTTAGGGGGTAGATGCACAACACCCTAGAAAAAATAAATAAAAATCAACCCTATTCGCCAACATGATTTTGGGGGCTCAGCCGGGATGAAAGCCATGTCAATCGGAAAGATGCAGACCCAGGGAAGTTTAAAAATAACAGAGAGTTTTAGCAATGAACCCGCAGCCGGGATGAAAGCAGTGTCAATTAGAAAGATGAAAACCAATAAAAATTTAAGGAATAACAGAATGTTTTATAAATGCACCCTCAGCCGGTATTTGAAGTCATTTCATTGAAAAGATTAAAGCGAGAGTAACAGGAATGTGTCTATAATAATAATCAATAGTCTGTAAATTCGTGTGCTGATTTTCAAATTGTCTACTATAATTTACATTATGACAGAATGTTCCCAAACCTAGTTTGTTTGATTTTAATAATAATTTAGAAGGAATTTAGTTTAAAATAATACTAATATTTATTAATAATAATAACAATAATAATAATAATAATAATAATAATAATAATAATAATAATAATAATAATAATAATAATAATAATAATAATAACAATAGTAGTAGTAATAATTGTAATAAGGGTAATGGCAATTTTAATGATAGTAATAATAATAATAATAATAATAATAATAATAATAATAATAATAATAATAATAATAATAATAATAATTATAATAGTAATGATGGTGATAATAGTGATAATAATCATAATGATAAGGATAGTAATAATGTTAATAATAACTGTACTAAAAATCATTTTGAGCTTTTGTTGTATGATAGAATTATTACATTGTACGCAAATATTTAGTAATAAAGCATGGAAAGGTAAACTGAATGATTGATGAAAATTAGGAATGATGAAGTAAAAGCATGGTATGATGGATATATATAAAATAGGATGATTGAATGGTATGGAGTTTGATGAAGTAAAAATATGGAGTGAGAATGTGGAATGATTGGGTTTAAACAAAAATTAAAATAACAGACAAAAATATATATACGGGTTCATATAATAATATCATCCATAAAATAAAAAATCAATCCACAAACAGAATTGATGAGTGGTAGAAAAAGTAAATAAAACATACAAAACCAACACAATAAAAAAATACACACAAAAAAATAATTTCATACCAAAATTTTAGATAACAATAGCGGCTGAAATACAAATATCAGGAATTTTGAGGAAATAAACTTAAAAACGAAAATGGAAATTATTTTGTTCAAAGTAAAAAAAATATAATGATAAAATGATAAATACGTTTAAGTTTGACTTGTTGACCCTCACCGGCCTCCTGATGAGGTTTCCCTTAACTGCTGATGAACTCAAAACTATACTTCTCTAATCATAAAAAAGTAAGTAATAAAAGCTTTATTTATATCTTTATTCATATCATAAGTGATAATTGGGGAGTGTCTTTTAAAATATCATGTGGCAGTTTGGAAAAGGACAATTGAAAATATAGTGGACGCTTAATACAATACCTAACAGTTGTGCATTTTTATAAATAATTATATAAATTATATATATATATATATATATATATATAAATTAATTAATAATTTGATTGAAAATATTTTTGCTACATTTGGTTATTTCATACTGATTAATTTATTTGAAACATTTTATCATTAAAGATATTGTTGAGAATTTGGTTAGTCTGTTCCCTTAGCCCTATGTTGTTTGGTAACTTGGAAAATGGATTCAAAATTTGAGTCTTCTCCAAGTAACAACAATAATTAAAATTAAAATCAAAATTAATGACAGAAAAACAAAAACAGAATTTATGGTTAAAGTGGATGAAAAAGATTAGAAAACACTTTAATTGTTTTTTTTGGAATTGTAATTTTTTGTAATTTTTGGTTTTTAAAATGGTTGTTTAAATTTTTAAGGTAAAGAGTAGAAATTTGAATGGATTTAAAATGAAATTTAAGTCGTAATTATAATTTGTAAATTAATTTGAATAAATTCCTCAAAATGCCTGCTATTCTTAAATTTTTGAATAATTCTGATAAATTATTTGCAGTTGGTGGATTTATGTTTATGACATACAAATGTGGTGTCTGGTCAGATAATGATTCTAGTCGGAGCTCATTTAATACATTACGGCATTATATTATTGCAAAATCTTGTGACGTTATTCCTAGTAGAGCCGGCGAAATTAAAGAGGCTAGCACAGCTCGAGAGGCTTTGTCTACTCTCAAACCACAAATTGGAATTACATCTCATATTGTTTCTTCTCAAGCTGCACAATTCGATAAAAGTGAAGCAGGAAAAACTCTTCGTTGGATGGATATGTTAAATGCTACAGTTCCAAGTCGTATTAAAACTGCTCTCGATAAAATCCCTACAAATGTTCAAGAATGTGCTATGGATGAATATCATAACTTTCTGTTTGATGGTCTAGTTTTGGGATATTCGATGACAGCGTTGGGTTCAGGTCATAGTGAACAGTTAAGTGGAAGTACCTGTGTAAACCCCAACGCAAGCATTCTCATTCCAAATCTGTTGATCGGGGATCTTCCGCGGCTGCGATATCTCTGTATCCTCGTGGGCCTAATTAATAAATTAGTTAAAAAGATGATGGAATTCACCAGATATTATATAGAAATAAATAGTTCAAAGACAAATAATTAAAATTTATTAAAATAATGTCACTAAAATCAATTTATTGTTTTATTATTAAAAAAATTAATTATAAAAATCGTACGAATTTTATAACCTTTCCGGATTATCTGTTTGTAAATGACAATTCATGTAGTCCAATGGTAAATATTTTACTGGTCTTTTATTTACTGTCCACTTTTACACATTTAAATATTCTTACAAGAACCTTTTTACATACTTTAAACTATTCATCCCGCTAAAAATCAAGAAAATCTAACTACTATTTACATTTAAAGTGACATTCCAACTTATGTTACTTTTAATATTTTTGCCCAAAATATTTCTTCCAAAGCTTTTTAACTCACTTATTAAAACAAATGTATATATTTTGACCATATTTAATTTTTATTAAAAAATTACCATTAACTTTTAAAGCAAAAATTTTTAACACATACACACACACAATTATATATAAATATCATACATAGAAGCAATTGTTTTTCTTAAATATTTAGTATTTCAGTGAATCGCTGTTTTTAGTTAATTTAGATATTTAAATATTTATCATCGCCTGAATTTTTTGAATAAGCCAGCGTTTTTCCTTTTTAAAGCCGCTTCGTTCACAAAATAGCCGCTTAGTATTTAGACTGGAAAAGAAATGTTGATATACGCGTGAGTCACGTTTATTACGCTTTCTGTTGATGAGCCCCTCCCTCCAGACAAACTTCCGGTTACAAATTTGCATATAATAAAATTTTGTTTATCAAATAATAAATATGTCAAATTAACCGATGCAAAGATAATTTTAAATAAGAAATAATTGTAACAAAATATTTTATAATCAATACTTGCGCAATAAAGTAGAGAAATTGATGTAAATAAACAATAAATAAATAAATAAAATTTCTAAATAAAATAAACTAAAGAGTAATTTGGTTATCAATTTAACATTTTAAAATGACAGCTAAGGAAATAAATCACCTAATTTCATTTCTTGATCTTTTTATGTGAAATATAAATTGGAATTCCTTTATTATTTTGCGTTCAAAATTTTATTACCAGAAAATTTAAAATAATTTACGTTTCGATTATAATTTTTTTTTGGATTTTGTTTAAAACTCCAATTGAAATGTTCCTTGAAAATTTATTAATCGCATTTATTAATAATTGTGGTTAATTTAAAATTAATTGGCTTGGTTTTATGTAAATAAGTGCAAGAAGATTTAAATACACAAAGTTTTATTAAAATGTGAAAAAATCGAATAATTAATATTTTTCTGAGAAAAGGAGATTGAAAGTCAAATATGAATATTATAATTACAAATTTATAAGAATGACAAAGTTACAAACTAATCAATTTATTAATTATAGTGTTGTTGTTGACATTAATCATTTCATTAGAAAAAGAAAATACCCAACTTGACAACGTATTAGTGACCTGTCGCATTTACTTTCTAAAAGTGATTAAAAATTGACTTTGAGTGATTCGAATAAATATTGTCTATCATATTCACAGGTGTTTTATATTGAAATTTTGTTTGTGGTGGTTCTCTTTATCATTACCCATTATCATTATCACTTACCCATAGAAACAATATTTATTAAATTAATTGAAGTGAAAGAATAAATCATTGAATTACATTGAATTGTATATTAATAAAAAGTGAATTGTATAATTTTCTTGTTAAAAAAACTTAATTGAGTTCTAAATGTTTTGAATAAAAATGTGAAGTGAGAATTTAATTCAATTCCTGCAAAAATTTTTTTTATATCTTTAAAAATAATTTAAATTTTTATCATAGAATTAATTAAATATTTATTGAAGTAACTCTAGCATTTTATAAAATTGATTTTAAAAAAATTAAAATTTTAATTAAAATTTTTCCAATTGATATTTTATATGCTTCACTTTGAAAAATATTACAACATTTTGTTTTTTGTAAATGAAATTTTTTATTTTTTTTGTCATCTTTGAACTGGTTTTTGAAATTTCATTTTTTTCATTTTGAGTAAAATATCCAATCATTTTTTATAATAAAAAAATATATTTTATAAATTTCACTATAAATCTAATTGATTTTTCAATTTTTTTTCTTTAAAAATTAATTTCTCATGTTATTTTCTAAGATAAAAACCAACACAAATTACATTCAGTAAAACAATAACATCAAAATTATAATTATAACATTTACCCAAGGAAATGAAATATTTACAATATCAATAATAGAGGAAATGCAAATTTATTTATTTGAAAGCACTTCAAAACGAAAATTTTATCGAGTCTTTAACAAAAGTGCAAAACTATTTAACGCATTCAGAAAATCAAAGTCTCATAATGACTTTTGACGGACTTTCAAATATGATCGAAATTTTTAATTAATAATTTCGTTGGATAAACTTCATAAATGTGGATAGTCAATTTGCTTTTTTACTTACTTTATCACATATTTTTATTTGGTAATGACTTTAAATTATTCAATTGTTTATCTAATGTATTTTAAAAACTCACTAATATTTATATAAATATTTATTGTAAATTAAATATAAAAGAAAAAAAATAATAGGTGAAAACGAGATTTCGAAACAATAATCAACAAAAACAAATAATTAAAAAAACATAATTAATTATTAATTATTTTTGAATCAAAATGAACCGATCATCAATTTTATCGTTTTAAATTTAAATTTATTTATAATAAAAATAATTATTATAATAATAATTATTATAATAATTATTATAAAAATAATTATAATAAAAATAATTATTATTATTATTATTATTATTATTATTATTATTATTATTATTATTATTATTATTGTTAAAGATCTTATGAATAAAATTTATTTTTATTTTATAAAAAATATATTTTATATTCGTTCAATTGAAAATAAAATAAATTTTTTTCTTAAATATTTTGGTCAAAACAAAAACATATATATTAATAGTTTTTTCTACACTACCTAAATTATATTGCATTTCACATTACTTTTTTGACATCCAGTATTTCAAATCGTGCAATTATGTCGAGTTGTCCAGAGATATAATTGGTAAAATATTTCTTCGAATTTTTAATTGCATTTTCATGACTTTCTTGATATTCAGTAAAAAATCCAAACTTGATATTTTACTCTTTCTGATGGAAAGTGGAGGATAGACAAACTAGAAAACAACATCTCAAAATCACATACATTTTTAGTTGCCTTTTTATTTGATTTTCATGCTTTTTGTCATTGTTCTTAAGCTACCTTCACAAAAATGGTATAAATCTTTGAAAGTAAAATGTAAAATATCCGGTAGCAGACTTTATGCATTACTTTTATTATCAATTTTAAAATCAAAATTTTCTGTCATTTTCTTAATCAAGACCAAAGAAAAAATCTTAAATTTATTATCTATTTTTTGTTTTTAATAATGTACGTCTAAGTAATGATATAAAGAGTATTTATTAATTTATATATTGCAATAAATAACACGTGTACTCAATCTTGTTTAATGCTTATTAATTTATGTTTTTAAAAGTTTTATTATGTGTTTTCAATTTTATAATTTTTTATATTTTAAATCAAAGAATTTCGTGTAGACTCATTAAGTTCAATAGAGCGAATATCTAAAATTTGTTTTAAATTTTAAAACAATAATTTAAAATGCTGAGATTGAGATTTTCAATAGAATAATTAAATTCAAAGGGGTATCAAAGTGAGATTCATATTTCTGATGTAAATATAATAACATTAACATTAAAATATTCTCTTTAAAATTACAATAAAATCTTGGTACGTATGTATTTGTTTATTTTATATAAACAAATTATTTTTTGGCAATTTGTTTAAAATTTTTAAAAAATAATTTAAAATGCTGAGATTGAGATTTTCAATAGAATAATTAAATTCAAAGTGAGATTTATGTTTCTAATGTAGATATAATAACATTAATATTAAAATATTCTCTTTAAAATCACAATAAAATCTTGGTACTTTTATATAAACAAATTATTTTTTGGCAATAAACAATCAAATAAAGATTTGTCACAATTAAATATTGTTCTGTGAAAATTACATTTTAAAATAATTTAAAAAGCTGGGGGTTGTATAAAACTAATTAAAATGGTACAAAGAATTAATACATTTTAGGAGTAACAATAAAAATTCGTTACTTCAATAACAAAATTGAATGAATTATTTGTTTTAATGTAAGATAAGACATTTGAAATTATGGAAAACTGTTTTTTTATCATTTAAAATCATAAGTAAAAACCTCATTCAGAAAATTTCCATCTATTAATTTTTAAAATTTTTTATGTTATACAATTATTTATAACAATAAATTCATTGAAAAGTCCGGCGATGATTAGTCCCAAAATCCATTAAATTAAAAACACGTAACTTTTGATTCTTAGTAATTGAGGGTTTTAATTATTTTGCAATTTTAATTGATGCATAAAAGAGATATTTAATTTTTCTTTATTATAAGCATTAGGCGTAATTTTGGTAAAATAATTTATTAAGGACTATTTTAGTTCTGCACACAAAAAAAAATTTTAAAAATTTGTTTAACTGTTATAAAATGTTTTGTTTTTTGTTTTAATTTAAAGATTTTTTAATAATTATGTTATTGTTTCTATAGTATTATTTGTAATATCAATTTAATCTTACAGAGGTGAGTCTCTGTTTCGCTTTTGATTTCCATTATAAAAATTAGTTTACAAAGATTGAATAAAATAACATTTAATTCGCAACGAATTGAATGATAATTATTGTTTGTAGTGTTTGTTATTAATTAATTTTCAATAACTATAGTTTGATTTTTAAAACAATTGTAAAAATTTATTAAAAATTATTTTTGCATTTAAAAGTAAACAATATTTATGAATTTGATAAATAAAGTTGAAATAAATAAAAAAATATAAAAATAAAATAATTAATTTAATTCAATTTTTGAACGTTTTGCTATATTTTCATCACTTTTATTTTCTAATTTACGTTTCAGTATCATTTTAGAATTTTGATTTTTTAAAGAATTTAAATTGCTTTTTTTTGTTGTTTTATTTGTTGATTCTATATTTGAAGAAATATTATTTTTAAAAAATTCGATTTTATCTTTAGTTGTGTTTAAATGAGAGGCATTTTCAGCGATGTTTTCACTGGTTTTATATTTTTCAAAAGCTTCAAGTTTTGTATTTGAATTTTTTTCATTTTTTATCCAAGTTAAAACGCTTCCTGTAGTTGCAAATATTTCTTTTGCTATCTCCGAAATTGGTATATTATTTTCATACATTTTTATGGCTTGCTTTCTCCGTTTTAAAGTGTACTTTTGAGACCTTGAAGAATTTGATAACTTTTGATAATAGTCTCTATTATTGAGCCAATTTCTAAATGTATTTTCATGAATGTTATACACTATTGTTATTTCAGTCACTGGTTTACCTTCATCATACATTTCAATTGCTTTAAGCTTTTCCTCGGGTGTATGATGTGATTTGTAAGATTTATAATTCTTTTCATAATAGTTTTTCTTTCCAATCCATGCAATAAAGGTTTCCGAACAAATATTGTAAATCGAAATAATTTCTTCAAAAGATTTTCCTTCTTCATGCATTTTTATGGCGTTTAACTTTTCCTTTTTTGAAAAGTTAGATTTTGTCATATTTTTATCAGCCAGATTTGCGTAATAATTTTTATTTTTAATCCATTGATAAACAGCTCGACTAGTCACATTATAAATTGAAGTAATTTCTTCAAAAGATTTTCCTTCTTCATGCATTTTTATGGCGTTTAACTTTTCCTTTTTTGAAACGTGGGATTTTGTCATATTTTTATCAGCCAGATTTGTATAATAATTTTTATTTTTAATCCATTGATAAACAGTTTGACTAGTCACATTATAAATTGAAGTAATTTCTTCAAAAGATTTTCCTTCTTCATGCATTTTTATGGCGTTTAACTTTTCCTTTTTTGAAACGTGGAGTTTTGTCATATTATTATCAGCCAGATTTGTGTAATAATTTTTATTTTCAATCCATTTATAAACAGTTTGAATAGTCACATTATAAATTGAAATAATTTCTTCTAAAGATTTTCCTTCTTCATGCATTTTTACAGCATTTAGCTTTTCTTTTTTTGTATATCTTATTTTACATAAAGTTATATCAGATACATTTGCGTAATAAGTTTTACTTCTGATCCAACCGTTAAGGGTTGATAAACTTACATTATAAAGTAAGGCGATTTCCTGTTGGGATTTTCCTTCTTCATACATTTTCACTGCTTCTAATTTGTCAGAAACATTTAAAACATTATTTCTACATTTTCTGATTTGTTTTCTTTTGTTTACTTCTTGATCAGATCCTAATAGCTGATTTGAATCATTTGTCGAGTTTATCATCGTAATTGGTTTTGAGTTATTATTTCGTCTACAAGTGTTCATTGAAATTATTATATGTTATTAAATATTTTCTAATGTTTTTATTGGTTAATTTACTTAAAAAAATGAAAAATGAAAATTTATGGTTTGTAACATTGCGAAGGTTTTTGTTAGATTAATTGAGGATGTCTTCTGTTGGGTTAGCTGGAGCTAGATCAGGCCAACTGAGTTGCATTGACAGGATATAAAGAATTTTAAAATAATAATAATAATAATAATAATAATAATAATAATAATAATAATAATAATAATAATAATAATAATAATAATAATAATAATATTAATAATATTAATAATAATAATAATAATAATATTAATAATAATATTAATAAAAGTAATAATAATAATAATAAAAATAAAAATAATAATATTAATAATAATAATAATAATAATAATATTAATAATAATAATAATATTAGTAATAATATTAATAAAATAATAATAATAATAATAATATTAATAATAATATTAATAAAAATAATAATAATAATAATAATTATAATAATAATAAAAATAATAATAATAATAATAGTAGGTAGATGTGAGCCACCTGGCCCACTTTTTGGCACCTCCCCCTGACAAAAACAAAACAAACTAAAATATAATGTAAACACAAAAAATTACAAAATAATGAATAAGAACAAAATCGTATATAGGTATACATTTATTAATTCAATGAACAGTTGGCTGAGCTGTTACATGATCGGTTTGATAGACTGTTGGATGTAATGTTGGATGTGCTATCGGATAATCATGTGGAAAATTATTATCTTTATTCATTGTCAGTCTCAATCATATAATGACCGTATGCCATGCTTACATTCTTTTCTACCCAAACCCTTATATCCTCTTTGTTTGTTAGTGCAACCTTTGAAGGTATAGAAAAGGTACAGAAAAGGTGGAGTTTTTCTCATAACACTCTTTATAAGATTTATGAATTAGATCGGTATCCTTTAATGTGACTCCCTTAGCTTTTAGACAAGAAGATTTACCTAAAAAACTGTAACATTTGGGTCGAAGGAAAACCCATTCGTCATAACCTTCTCCCTTACTTTCGTCTTTAAATTTTCCAATGACCGAATCAAGTTTTTTAGAATAAAGTGGATGAGTAGAAGGGTAATTAGATGTATCCAAAAGATTATCCTTAACCATTTCAGACAAAAGAACATCTAGTTTACAATTTTTAATCTCCAAGAAGAAAGAGTCTGTATCTCCAGCAACTATATTAATATCACAATTAAATTGTTGTCGATATTTTTCCAAGTCCTTATACTGAAGCTCATACATTCGAAGTTTCGACAAGTCAAGCACTGATTGTCCTATATAACTTGGTCGATCTAAACATATCGAATCAGGATTTAACAAAGCAGCAATTAGATCATCAGCAATTTTGATACTTCTTTGAAAAGTTGGTTTAGAAGCATATGTAATCATCTTCTTTTCTGTATTACATAATCTTAAATTCATTCTTTTTTTCAGTTTTTCAACAGTTTTACCATACAAACTATTGTTTAACAACTTATAATAATTTTTATCTAGCGTGTTTGTACTTTTTGCTCTTAAATCTGTATTGGTATCAATGTAGTTTTTAAAAATAGGAGACTGTTTGAATCTTACAGCTCGATTCACATGAGTAACCTTAACACCAAGAGACAAGTATAATTTTAGTAAACGCCAATGAATCACATAATTCTTTTTTGGGTAATGAGTCAATAACAATTTTTCAACCTTAGATCCCTCAGGATTCATTTTCTCAGCAGCAATAGGAAAGTCGTCTAACTTATCGTGAACATCAGAAGGAATTTCAAGATTTACTTCAAGAGTATACCCATTCGACAAAGATTCAAGATTTAAAGAAAAACAATCTGACAATATTGAATCAAAACTATCAAGTATCCAACTGAATTTTCCACAAGGTAAAGGTTGGCTTAATGCCCAACCGTATAAGTTATTAATATCTATATAAGCAACTCAGTGGTTTCATCAGTTTTTACAAAGTGTTTATTAACAAAGTAAGACCTCCACGAATACCACCCTCATAAAAATTCTAAATTTCCATATCTTACAATAGTTCAATGGGTTTATCTAAAGTTATTAACGCAGAACTCCAAGACATTCCAGGAATACCAAAATAATTTAAAGGCTCTAAACTATTATGAGCTATAGATTTCGCCCGAAATTGTTGGAAAAAGTCAGCTAAGAGAAAGCAATTGAGTTTCAAGTATTTCATCATATAGTCAAGTAAATTTACACATTTAGTTTCAGTCCAAATTAATTGAGCTTTCTCATATTCAACTTCACTCACTCCTTCCCAGATTGGAGGCAGTTCATAAGTATTTTCAAGGACCTCTAAACTAGTGGCAAAGTTGTACGGAAAAATACCTTTTTCATTAACAATGGTACCAGTAAAACAGATTTTGTTAATGGTAAACTAGTCACAGTTTTCACAGCCCTAGCTAATGAGTCATTAACAAACTGGTAAGAGTCGATAAAACGTATTCTAAGCTTACCAACATATACCATAAGGGATAAGAATTTTTCACTGCTAATTGGAATACATGATAAGTTCCAATTGGGAAATTGATTTATTCCATACTTAAGAATATGATGTAAGTCATACCCACGTAAATTATTAAAAACTACAGGTAATAATTCTTTGATGCTCCTATTAACATTACAACTTTTACATGCTGGATCAATATATTTTCCTGTAAAATGGTCATGGTCTCTAACCTTATCTACTATGTTCTTATTACACAAATAACAATATTCACAATTATCAAATGAATATTCTTCGTCAAAAGTAAGTGGTAACATTAGTTTTTTCCCATTTTCTTTATAATATGGTAGCACAATGTTTGTTCCTATATCTGAAACCTTCTTCAAAAATTCATAAACGCAGTTTTGACCAATGAAATGATGGTAACTTGTCATACCAGTGAAGTTGTTGATTAATAAGAGTCCAGCAGAAATTGGCAAATGTTTTTGAAAATAAATGTCATCTTTTGGTAAAATAGATTCAAAATCTGCATAGATAACGAAAGAAGGTGTTATCGTTTTTGACCAGTTTTTGAACTCCAAATATTTATCTTTATCTTTTGGTAATGTATATAGCGTAGTACCCTACTCTTGGCGTTTTTCAAAGGATTTTGGCTTACGAAATCCATTTAAACAATTTTCACACCATTTGCAACAAATTCGAACATTACAATCATTGTTTTTATGACAATTCATCAAGGATTGTAAATTAGTTACTGCTGTATAATGATATTTTTCACCCTCCTTTATCAATAATAAATAAATTGGATCCACTCCAGTTACTTTTGTTCTTTGAATTATATTTAAATATGGATGCTTCATTATAAGTTCTTCTCTATCCTCAAAATTTTCGTTATTATAAATCATTAGATTAATTGCTAAACCAGGATTTTTCTTTTCAAAAGTTGATATATCACACAGTTTCATTGGCATATCGTTAGGATCGTATACCAAGTCATTCATATACGGTAAATATTTTCTTGGTCTATCTCTATGTTTCTTGATTTTATCAGATTTCAATACAGCCAAAACACTATATATAAAACATAAATTATCGGTATTTTGTACGTTAACTATTGCCTTTTTACCTATTAGAGCTTTAGGTGTTGGAATATAACTATGTCCAGATAACCTAGATATATTCGAAACTTTGGTTACCTTGAAATTTACTTCTGGTTTATTTTCCAACTACTTCCTAATTCTGTTCGTTCAACAATCTTTTCATTTATTTTCTTTATACCCTCATCAAGGAAAGTTGTAGTCACTGAAGCAGCGCGATTTGATATACTAACTACTTTGAGTTCCCCATCTTTTTCAAATTCTACTTGGACTCCAAATTGAACTTTTGAATGTTTCATTTCATTTAATGTAATTTTTAATTTTTTCAAAAGAGAAGATGGAAGAACTATTTCCTTAACATTATATCTTCCGATGTTCACTTTTATAATTCGATGTGAGCGTAGTAAATCATATTCAATTTCTGGTTCAACAATAATGTATATTAACCCTAATCCAATTTGAAAATCATCTTTAATAAATATTTTTTCAAGTATTTCAGGTTTTATGTTGCTTTTTTGTTTCAAACTGTGTTTAAACAATGATTTTTTATCCGTATAAAATTGAGTCAAGTGATCTTTATGGTCATTATAAAATTTAAGGTATGGGTCAGAGGTTTGGGTCTGGCATACAGGACATATATAATAATTATTCACTTGATAATATTGATTCATTTTATTGTGGCAGTTGTTATCATGGCTTGTAGATTGACAATACTTCGGATAAAGATTACCTAAAACATGAAAAAAGTTAAATAATTCTGATTGTAATAACAAAAAACTTACATTTAACATTTACAGTAGAGATATTTTCAAGTTCGGCATAATTTGTTTCGTAAAATATTCTATCATCTATGTTTTCAATGTGAACATTTAAATCATCTAAATTAAAAATAATTAATAATTTAAATAAAAGTAAAAAATTAGCATTTTTATATTCATTTCTTTCATTACTCGATCTTGAATCTTGAATATTAAAAGTATCTAACAGTTAATAATTTAAAAATCATTAAAAATTATCAAAAGATTACTTGTATCATATTTATCAATATGCAAAGTGTCTTGAAGGGTTGTCCTCTTTGACAATACTAAAAAAAAATTATTAGTTAGTTATATTATACATACACGCACTTTTGGCAACAATACTACTTGTCGATTCTCCGAATATCTGAGGTGATGCCCGTGTTGTTGTAAAAACATTGACCACCTACCAGATGTTATTGTGAGACATTCTGGACACACATAACCAGGGAAACCAGCATCATTTATCTTGAAATATGATGATGTAACAAGTTCACAGTAGTGAACATCTTCGTGACTGATAGCTACGCAAAATTTATATGTATAGCAATAATTCACTAAAAAACAAATAGTTAATTAAATATACATAAAAAGTAAACTTACTTATGATAATATTTTAATAATAATTTAATTAATAATTGATTGTTTATACCTCAAAATCATTCGTTAATACTAATTAAAATCGATTGTTTATACTAAAAAATTACATCCAAATTGAAATTTTTAATAAATTTAAATTGAATAAATTATAAATATGATGTTTGAAAATGAAATTTAATAACATGAAAATATTTTAAAAATATCAATATAAATTTTAATTGTGATACTTGTTTATTTTTATTTATACTCATTAATTATGCTCTAATATCCTTATTATAAGGAAGACGCTGTTCAAAAAAAATAATTTAGTCTGTTCATTCAAACACCCATAAAGTGAAAGCAAAAGTATATTTATTTTTCAATAAGTCCTAAAAAAAGGTACAAAGTTTTCTATGATTCAAAGCTTTCTTTTTTCATGGAACCCTTAGTCCTTATAATTTTTCTCAAAATCAAATTTATTAGAAGATTAAAACAATAGCAGTAGACCTGTGTTTAATTGAATTTTATTTAAAAATGATTATGTAAAATTTCAGTATTTCTCGCTGTTTAACTTCAATGAACGATAAAGAAGTTTAAAAATGCCCAAAATTTATTTCTCAATTATACAGAAACTATTTAACCCTTAAATGCCCTATTTTTTTACTGATTTCTTTTTTGCATTTGATTAAAAAAGCTGTACATATCCTTGGAGAAATAGCAGAAAAAAATATTACATAAACATTTTTATTTATTGCAAAAAAACTTCTGTGTTGCCAAATGGCTTCATTGTTTGTTTATAATATGAGATTAATTAGTATAAAATGTTGCCGCTTAAGTAAAATTGTATAGATTGTGCCGTGAATTTGTGTTAAATAGAAAGTTATAATGAAAAAAAATTTAAAAATTTATATTTACTCGGTATTATATATAAAAAATTAACAAAAAAGAGGCTCTTTTTATTTATTTTCCATAAAGAATTGAGTAAAATTCACAAAATATTATTTTTATTATTTTATAATTAAATTAAATCAAATCCCTTGATTTTCATCTATAATTATCTTAAAAAAATAATTTGTTTAAATAAAGTGATTATGTATTTTATTTTTTTATGTCAATATAATAATGATGAACTAAGAAATCAGATTAAAGTGTTTTATTTATACAATTATTATTAATTAATTAATCAGAATTAAGTTGAATTTAGAAAACCTATTTAAGAAAGGGTTGCATGATTATTTACAAAGTAGTCATCAACAAGATTAGTTGGATTTATTGTTCTAGTAAATACAATGGGGGTATTGCTAAATACTTGTAAATTTATGTTTGTCAATCGCTCCTAGGTTGCGTAAATATTGCTGACAACTTTAGCTGAACTGATGTTTATTTTGGGTTGGTAGCTAAATTTCTGCTAATATCTAATAATAATTTTAAATAGAAAATTATATCTGGTAATTAAATTATTTTTAAAAATAAATTATCAGTTCTAAATTATCTGTCATTTCTAATGTGTTCTTGAAACATCCCGATTGTGATTTCCTGAGAAAATATTTTTCCTTTTTGACTTTATTTATGTCTCGAGAAATCAAGAGTTTTTCAAAATGGTTTTATATTTTTAAAAAATATTTTGTTACTATTTATGACTTATTTATGTTTTTTAGTTTTTCCAAAGACAGTTAAAAAATTCAATAAATTTAAAAAAACTTACATAGTTTTTTGTGAGGAAGAAAAAATAAGTTACGCTTGTTTTTCGGTGATTATAAGTGATTTTTAGTCAACAGAAATTCTTTTATTTGTCCATTTACTTCCAAAGAAATTAATTTTTCTGCATTTATTTTGGCAAAATTTGTCATATGTATTAGATCTTACTTAAAAACACAGTTGATAAATGCTTAATTTATAAATACTGTTTTTGTGTGTTAAATTCAGATGGTGTTGCCGGTTGTATAAACTATTCTTTTAAAACTTACAATTGTAGTTTTTGTACAAAATTGAACAAACTTCTCAATCCCAGTCACTATTTGTGATTTCAGTGTAATGCAATATTTGATAACCATTATCCATATAATATAAAGAGTAATTTCGTATAATTATTGTGTTTACTTAGATATCCAAATTCAGACTACTATAAACAGAAAACTGTATTTATTGCTCGATGCATGCACATAATTATAAGTCATATACAGTCAAAATCGCGGAACAAATTCTGAATACTCCAAATTTAACTCGCATCCATCAAAATAAAAAATCAGAAAATGATCTTGAGTTGTGCTTTGGTGAACTTTCTTTTAAATCATATAAATTGTTACATTTTTTCTGCTTATATCAAATTCAATTTGGAACTGGTGTTCAATTTAAATGTACTTGATGTTTATTGAATGTCTAGTTTTGTTTATTGTTTATCTATAAAATATATATACTGTAGATACACGGGCTATATATATATGTGTGTGTGTGTATTGAGGTATTTAAACAATAAAAATTGATCAAGCACAATTAATTTTATAAATGATTGGGTGGAAATGGGTGACAGGAAAGGTGTGTTGAAAGTGAAATTTAAGAAATCAAAGTTATTGAATCAATTTAAAAACAAAAAGCAACTAAATCAAACATATCAATCTCAGAAATCCGCCTTAATAATCAAATTATTGTGAAATCCAATTGGTATTGAAAACGTACTATTCTTCCCGTAGGTTTGTAATAAGCACCTAGTTGTCATTGTAAAGTGGTGACAAAGTGTGTTAATCAATAAAGTTTAAGTTGTTTAAAAAGTACGCTCGGAGTCATAATATTTCATTTCGTTCTATATATATATATATAGTTTACTTTTACTATGTCGTTACTTTATATTATCTTATTCTTTTTTTATTAAAGTCCGATTTTTTGACATTTTAAGATAACTGTTTACTATTTCCCTTCAATAAGTACGCTTCTTATAGAAATGAATATAAAAATAAATTTGAGTTATTAAGAACTTTAAAGTCAATTAAATCAGAAATTAAAATTAATGTAGACAAACAGTAAGAAAATTCCAAAACAATATTTTTATTTTTTTCATATTTTTCATTTGAATAAACCTTTTTAATAATTTATGATTTTCTTCTAAAACATTACAAAAGTCTTCATGTAATTACTGATGTAATACTATGTTTAATATCGATTTGTCACTACTGCAGAAATCATTAATAATTTAAAATGCTCTTTCAGTGGTTGCATTAGTACACTGTAAGCATATTGCTAATTCAATAAATAATTTCAAATTTTTAATAAACCAGTAGTTAAAAGGTTTAAAAAAATTGAGCAGTACGGACTGTCGAAAAGAAGTACTTTACTTCCGAATGCAGTATGTCAGTTCACTGTAATAATATAGCATATTTTAAAATGTGTTAAATATTTAAATTTATTTTATTAATATTAACTAGGAGCATGGGCGAGTAATTATTCAGTTGTTTGAGGCATTTCACAAAAAACTTTTATATGGACCATAGCAGGTTAAAATATTTTTCAATTTCTTTTTTTAATTTTTTTGTTTTATAGTATATTTTTTTATCTAATTTAAAAAAGTTTTTAAACTATCTTATTATTAATATAATTTTTATTCAAATATATTATATATTTTTTATTAAAATATTTTCATTAAACAAAAATGTAATTAAAAAATTATTCAATTAAGCTAATATAAAGCATTGTTTACTCAAGTCTCAATAAAACAAAAAATCGTCATTGTAACGTTCATTCTGAATCTTATCAAAACTACTTGAAATCATATTATTTTAGTAACAATTTGTAAATAATAATAGTAATATTCTGAGTTCTTTTTAGATAATAGTTATTTTTATTAACCATTCAAAACTGGATTCAAAATTCAAACCATAACCTAAAAACATATAAATAAACCTAAAAATTAATTGAAAATATATTAAATTAAATATGAAAATAATAATCCTATCATTGGTAAGATTATTTTATAGAGGTGATATATTTTTATTTTATCTCATAGATTCTGGTAGTGAGCTGTTTGAATATCCGAGCGTATGGAATAGAGAATTTTCGACCTCAACTCAGCCTCTCGATATTATTTAATAGAATGAAACTACTTTACCGCTTTTCAGATGTAGAATTGGAATATCCGAGAAGGTTTCCAAGCAAAACCAAGTCGAAAAATTCGAAAAAGACAAATGTTTTGAGAAATTTTACGATTGGACCCAAAAGAATGACGTTGCATGTGAATGAGAGTTTGCATATCCCAATTTATCTTAATGTCAAAAGTTGTCAATACGGAGCAAATGTAACAAAAACGATCCAGTTACCCAGCCTGAAATTGGTGTTTGGAAAGAATTACAAAAATGGAAGTTGGGTATTCAGTTATGAAAGAAAAATGGAAAGTCTAATGTGCAAATATGATTTTTAGTAGACTATTTTTTTGATGATTTCAAGATAAAATATTTTTATATTAAAAAACAAATTTACTATTATTTTTGATTTGTTTTAATAAATTACATCACTAGTTTTAAATGCGAAAACAAACTAACTCACATAAAAGTTGCATTATTTACACAAAAAATTCGTTTAATGTTGTTATTTAATTGAACAACTTTTTTTTAAATATACTAAAAATATAATTAAATCCATCAAATTAATTCATTTAAAGTATTATTTAAAATAGAAATACGCTGAGAAATACGATAAAAATATTTATAACTGTAATAATAAAAACAATGTATGTATATATATACTTAATTTATTTTGTTTTAATTGTACAAAGTTAATTTTACAGTTTGTGAATACAAACCATCTATCACTCTATTTAAAACAGAACTTAAAATGAAAATAAAAATATATTATCAAATAAAATTTAAAGATTTTTCAAAAGTAAAATTATAGAAATAAGGAATAAAAATAAAAATAAAAAAAAATTTATTTAAAAATTTTTTTAATAAAAAAAAGTGTTTTGCTTTACATTTGTGAATATTATAACCTTAAATAAAAAAAACTAAGGCGCCCATGTGATTTATGGGTATTTTATTATTTATTCAAGAACTTTAATAATTAATTTAATTGCGTACAGTCATGTTTCATTTATTTATTAAAAAATCTCAAATGAACACAATAATTATAATTTCATTATTTTCATAAATTTTCATTGAATTACATATTATTACAAAATATATTTGATTACAATATAATATATTATTCTTTTCTCTGAAAATGTTTAGAACATATATTATGTAAGAACAAACATTTTTTTAAACTAATTAACAATAAATAGAAAAGAAAATAATTAAGTATTCCTGGTGATATCATTTTATAGATAAAATATTTTAAAGTGTCTTAAATTTTAATTAAAATTACAGAAAATGTCTATTGGGATGGATTAATTACGACACGAAAATTTTCAAATAATCAATATATTTTTTAAAATTAGTTTAATATAAATTTTTAATAAAATGATATTTTCACTTATTTTAAAATAACAATATTTTTATTGATACAAAGAAACTCTTTTAAAGGACACTAAAGAGCAAAAATAATAATTTTAAATTAAATTAATAAAATACGTTTAATAATAAAAAATGACTAAATGATTAAACAATGCATAATATAAAAAATTTAATAATTTATTTCAAATTTCTAATTTTTGGAATTTAATTTTACTAAATTCGTTTTATACTCATTCACCATTTCTCTATTATTTCACTATTTTCTTACTTGCCTATGAGCAATAGATATTTAATAATTAGTTTTAATTTTTGAATAATTTTAATGTTCTTTAAAAGTTAAAAATTTTCACATTCTTTAAAAAAACAGCAATCTACTGATTAAATTATCAGGTGTTAATTTTTAAATAAATCTTTCATTTTTTGTAAGTTCTTTCCGGGAAAAATCGTTCAAATTTCATGTTTTAATTTTAATCTTATATTTTTATCCAAAAGAGTTCTTTAAAAAATTTATTTTTGGATAACAAATTTCCGCGCATCTAAAAATAAATAAACTTGTTGGGCTTTAAAAGTTTCATCAATTGTAACTTTTAAATATGTTAAATTCATGATCACTCAATTTTAATAAATTTTATTTATAATTTTCTGACACTATTAACTCAAAATTTGGATTGCATATAGTAAATTAAACTCATTTAAAATAGAAAAATTAGAATTATCATTTCTTGGTAAATTATACAACATAAAAAAGTGAAAATATTTTAAAAAAATTTACCTTTTACCTAAATTAATGTAAATTTTATTTTTTTATTTGTATGGAGTGTAACACTTAAACATGTATTTTTTATTTCAGCAAATAGGAATTTCTTATTCTTTGAGGTTTAAATAAGTATCGATGTTTATATAATTTTAATATTTTGCTTCAGAGGAAAATATTTTTATATTTAATGAAAACAATTTTCAGGCTTTTAAATATTTTAAATCAAGTTAAGACACTATACTATGAAACATTAAGTATTTCATTTATTTTACTTTTACACATTCTCTGCATTTACAAATCTTGCAAACTTTAAATATATCATCGGTGTTGCATGTGACATTCAATGTGTTAATAATCTGTGACAATAATATTTTATTTATTTATAAAATACAATGTCTTTTATAAATAAAAATAAAAATAAATCAGAGATGAAAAACAAAAAGTCCTTATAACATTTTATTTAATTGAAATACATTCATGCGATATACAAAATTCTAAAATTAATTTAAGTGAACATTTTACTTATAATTTGTCAGCAAAATATATGGTATTAAATAAATGAAATTATTCTGAAAATGGTAATTATTTGAAAACAAAAATGCATTACATTATATTTTATATTTTATTATATTTATTTTAATTTATCAGTTGAAATGAAAAATTTTATTATTATTATTTTTATTTAATTTTCAAATATTTACCATTTAAAAGTATTATTCTCGTCAAAATTTTGTAATAACTAATAATAACGATTAAAATTTATTATTTTATTTATCACATAAAAATAATAAATCTACAAATCACAATCATTGAACTTTCGATAGCGCATTTTAAATATTATAACTATTATGATATAAATCTAATTTTGGTTTTATGCGATTTAATTCAATTTAATCCTTTACAAAAACTTTGAATTTTTCAATTTGAGTAAAATTTTATGTCTTGACATAAAGAGATATCCAGTTCCTAAAATATTGAGATCTCCATTCTTACTGCATTTTTTATCAAATGGGGCATTCAAGAACTATTTTCTCGTTCATACTTCTATAAAAGAACTAGGTGAAAAATTTCAACGATAGTGGAAACGCTTAGGGTGACTAAAGATAACTTTATAACAACTTTGCCAAATCAGAAAGACAACAATTAAAACAAAATTTGTGACATAGTCTACTGAAACATCGTTATCATTTGAATATAAAAATAATGTTGAAAATATAACTGGCTATGAAGATCAACAGGAATAATAATGTTTATTGACAGAAAGTAACATGAATTAAGAAAAAATTAATTATTATTATATCTTTTATAAGTTTTTGTTTTAATGAATTTTACACTATTTTCTTTTAATTAATAATTTAAATAATACAATAAGACATGGAATAATTTTGTAAAATATAAAACGAAGAATTTGAATATTTTTATTTAAAATCATTTATGTTTTTTGTATACTGCATTTTTACGAAGATTTTTAATTTTGTATTTGGGTAAAGGATTTTATTATAATTAAGTTTTATTTAAAAAAATGAACGATGTGATAAGCACATGTTTACTTTCATTATTTTTCTTCCATTAAAATTCTATCCTAAAAAGTACAATAAATATTTAGTTTTGAAATTACATAAATCCTTTATGTACTTTAATTAGCCCAGGGAGTTAAAAAAAATAAGTTGATTTGAGTTAAAACAATATTCTTTTTATTTTTTCTTTATTCGTTTTTATAAAGAAAAAAATGCATTTTATAATAAAATTTATAGGAAATATATTTATAATTTTAAACATATTTTTGACATTATTTTTTCATCAATTTTTTGATTTTCTGAATTTATTTACGTGAACTTTATAATATAAAAATTATCTTTTTTTCCGTTTTTGATATTTAAATTTAAAATCTTCTTTATTCGGATTTATATCTACACCATTTCAAACTTAAGTTAATAAAATATAATAGAGATAATTTTTTATGTTTAACTTTGTCTTTTCCAGAAAATATTTATATTTATTTGAATAAATAATGCTTTATTTACAACTTCATTTAATTTATTACTTTGACTTGAACGCAATTTTATTTACATTTAAAATATATAATAATGCAAATCTTCCAAATCTATGTAAGTTATTTTATTCCATTTTAAACAACACCATTTTTTACAGTTTATTTTTGTAATATATTTAGACAGCTCAGCTGTCATCCCCAGGCACTAAGCAACTTCAATAAAAACGAATAAATTTATAGGTGTATTAGTAATAACATAATTATATAAAACTAATTAAAAACACTGAAAATACACGTGGTTAAAGCATTTTGTATGTTAATTTGTGGGATAAATGATTATATCATAAAATATTAATTATAAAATTAATTCGAAGGTTTTTTTGTATCATTCAAATCGGGTGCTAGTTAGGGTACGGTTGTCAAAAATTCTACTTTGGCAACATGTGTTACAATTTGATATACTATCCTACTGTCCTACCAAACACAAGAATATGTCCTACTTTCATTATACTTTCATATAAATAAACATTTTGGCAATGTGGTGGATTCCATTTTATTTTCAGTTAATTTATCATCGATTGCTACAAAGCTCATGAGAATACAAAAATATCGTAGTTGTGGAAGAACTTCGAGTGATAGATTTAACAATTGTAATTTTTTATTCAATTGATTCAGATGAGTTGATGCTATTTGATTGAGAACGTGAATGCTTGAGTCCGATTTTTGATATTGTTGATGGAGAAGTTAGGAAAATTTCGTCAAATCTACAAATGGCGACTCCATAGCCATATTTGTGTAAGATAGTGAAGTTTCCAACATCTCTTCTGTTTGCTCATTTACCAATGGACTTAGATGAATATCATTTTCATCTATAATCGGTGATTTATTAACAAAGTTTAATTTGTTAAAGCTGTTTGAAATTCATCATCGAAATTAATTAATGATCCAGTTAATCAAAGAAGGTCATCTGAAGATTTTTCAACTCGATAATCGATTTTAATATCTTTGTTAGCTGTGTTTCCATCGGGAAATGAATTTTCAAGCTCAAAAGATTTAAAACAATTGTCGATATCAATATCCACTGCATCATACTCCCATGGAATTTCAGAATTAAATGTTAACTCATTTAATTTATCTACTTCCTCTAATTTATCCAATTCATTTGTATACTCTAAATCTCTATAATTGTTTAGTTGTTCAGTCATAAAGATTATAAACAGTATAAAGAGCTAAAGGTCATTTATTTCAAATTAAATTACAAATACTTATATTTTCAAAAACTTTTGTTTTCTGAGCTCACTTAAAACAAAAAAACTTACAATTATCAAAGAGTTTTTTTATTCATTTTTAAAATAAATTTTATTTTTATTAATTTTAATTATTGTTGTTACTTGGAGAAAAGACTCAAATTTTGAATCCATTCTCCAAGTTACTAAACTACATTGGGGCTAAGGGAACAAACTAACCACAAGAATATGTCCTACTTTCATTATAATTTCCTATAAATAAACATTTTGGCAATGGGTGAAACTGTTTTATTTGTAAAAGGATTGTTTAGTCTATTAAAATTCAATTAAATACCCTTCGACTAAAATTGAAGTTTTAGAACTTGTTTAAAGCAACCAGTAAAATATTTTCCCTTCGAAAAAAAATCAAAACAATTTCAGAAAAAACTTTGTTTTATTTATTTCAAATTTATCATTTAAACTTCTCCGCTTTGATAAAAAGAGTAAAAGAAAGTGTAAATTCAACGATGATCTCAAAAGAACTTTAAAAGGTTTAAAGAAACTGAAAAAGAATAATGAGTAAAGTGTATAATTTGCACTGTTAATTGTCAATTGGATTAAAAGGAAAAACAGCATTAGATCAACATTTGTCTTCAGAAAGACACAAGAAAATGATTGGTAACTCCGAAGCTAATCAAAAGATGGATGAATTTATTGTTATAAGAGATACAGTTTTAGATGAGAAAGTTTTAATAGCGTGACTTGTACTGGGAATTTGATGTTCACAATTTTCAATTACTCCACCATTGTGTACAATAAATTATAATTACTTTGAATTATAATTACTTTTTTCAAAAAAATATAAGGGCCTTAAAAAAAAATTTTCACAGGACCCTAATAAAAGCTAGTTAAGGCACTGAATAAAATGACAATTTTAATAATAAGACAATTTCCATCCAAATATTACATAAATCATTCTATGAATAATAAGTTTTATTAGTAAAAATTGCCAATAAATAATTACTGTGAATAATTTTTGTCTTCTTCATTTAATTAATCCTTTTTTCTATCTCACAGTTTGTTTAAGTTGCATTCTGAATCGGATTGGGAAAGATGATGAGACATACCAGCGCTAAGTTTTTGTTAAAGATTGCAAAACGCTAACTTAAAAGAAAAGCACTAAAAAGTGCTGCATTTGGAAATTTAGATGATTAAATCATTAAAACAATTTTCGATTTATAATATAAAATTATTGTGTTAGATATTTTAAAAAATTTAGTCAAACTGATCAGCGTTCACTTGAATATCACTGAAAATAAATTAAACTGACGTCACTTATAGACGTAATAAATACAAAATTGATATTTTACTCTTCCTTAGGAATCCGTGGACCACCAATGTAATAACCATTGGTATAGACCAATGGTTTTTGTTAGGACGAAAACTTAATGCAAATTAGGTTTCGAATATTTAAATAAATATTAAATGAAATAAACTGAATAAATATATACATTAGAGATATTGGTAAGTGATAATAAAAAAATTTATCTGTATAGTAAGTGTCTTGAATTTTGGATGAATAAAGAGGAATGGTGGACATGAGAAAATGATTGAAGTATATCTGACGAGTAACCCAATTGTGCAGGAGCATGTTGACTGAGAACAATATGTGTACTGGTGATCGGTGATTAAAGACTGTCCATAAAAGCAAGAGCCCACCTTCGAAGTATTGTCGGAGTATTTACTCAAGGCAAACTAAACATGCATTTATTGACAAGGTTTCAAAAACATCACACGAATATATTTCAGAGTAAGGCACTCACCAGTAATCTAAAATTCAAAGAATTCATGCTTAAGTCTTCAAGAACAATTAACAAGCTGTTAAATGTAAAAGTATCTCAAAGCCGAAATAATTAGGAATTTATTCGATTCCTAATGCCAAGAGCAATTACAATGAATACAATTTAATGTTTGCATGCAGATTGAATTTATTTCTAAAATGTCATTATTTCATGGGCATCTGTTTTAATTCGAAACGCAATTCTGATATGTGTTGGGCCAGTACAAGCTTTTGTTTAAATGGATTGGAAACAGCACGCAAACACAACACGCACATTTCAAAATCGGACCCTTAAACATCTAATAAACACCTAAAAATGCGAGAAAAACACATAATTTAACATATAAAATAGAAAACATAAAATTAAATTAAAATATTAACAAACGCACCAAGATACGCACGAGTTGACATAGAAATAACATGATAACAAAAGATTTGACCGAAAAAGCGACAATTTACGAAAAATTAAAAGAGTTCATGAATAAAGCGAACAAAAATAAAATAATTTTAATCAGAAATGATTGAAATTAAAAAATAAATGAGTAAATTGTAAAAGAAATCAAAAAAATAATAATAAATTAGAAATTGATTAGACACATAATTGCAAGGTCAAATTTTGTTTTAACGCATAAAAAATAACACGCAAGGTTAGGGTCACAGAACAGGTATAAATACCAATCCATTTTCACAAAGTTTTAATGGAAAAAATTACTTTTCACTCAGTGAACAAATTACTTTTGTCAGACCAATTCGAAGGAGCAACTCTCGATAACTGTTTTCATTCTGCGAATCAAGTATCTTAATGTAAGCTCTACTTGATCGTATGTTTGAGGACCTTTTGTCGTACGTTGATATGCATGAACTATGAACGAACCATGATGATGATTGTTTCAACAAATATATGTATTTATGAAAAATGAATCTTCAGTTTTATGAGTCGAAATTTTTCTGGCCCACAGCCACACATCACACAAGGAAGTAAAATCACAACATAACTAGTCACACTGTGTAAGTGCGGTTCCTCCGCCTACAGTGTGTGCCCGTGAGAGCTCTGTCGTGCGTAACGACGGATCTCGAACGTAAATATTCTACCGTATAGGGGCAGTGGGAAGATTGAGAGCTAGATTTTTGGCTAGATCTCTTTCACCCATCTCCCATAAAATCGACCTAAATATTAAATTACACATCGGCTAAAATGATAACACCGAGTAGTCCAGTGGGCACTCGTAAAATCTAATATGAACATAAGAACCTTAGGACAAAAATTAAGGCTCGGGTAGTGGGGACTTGAAACCGATGCGATGCAGATAAATTTAATAACTAAATGGAAAGTAAACTAAATTAATTTAAAGTAATTGAACCCATAATATTAAACTAGACGTGTCGTAAATAAATTATTCTAATTAAAATTATGAAATAATAACTAAATTTGTGACCAGAACATTCATATGAGAAGACTTTTGCAACGTAATCAGGGAATAGTAATTAATTAAATAAATGATCCAAAATTAAATACTCACGTAATAAAAATCAAGAAAAATTTAATAAGTATTAATGATTTAAAGTATCCTCGGATCTAATCTAAATTAGTGAATGACTTATGAGTACGAAGCCAGAGCACATGGAGTAAAGAAACGAAACAGTAAACGACAGAGTCGAAATAACTGATTCCGAGAAAATTACGATAGGATATAGACCCGCTAAAATTTCATAACAGTAATAAAAATTAAGGCATTAGACATTGATAAATGATAAACCAAACTAACGATTAGCGAGGAACCTTTTCCACGAATTGAAAGATAAATATACGATTCATGAAGCCAAGGATAATGAAATTTATTAGGTTATGAATAATCAATACAAATCGACCAAAAAATCATATGAACCGCACATGAATAAATCAATTAATAGTTGTACACAATGATAATAGAACAAGATAACAAAATATCACAAATGATGCGCAGATGTAAACATAAAAACTCAGTTTTCGTGAAGGGATTCGAATAACACAGACTTGCCACGAATGATATTGAATCTTTGAAATCGAATAAAATTAGGAACACCCTGAAATTAATAAAAGCGATAAAATCAGAAGTTCCAACCAAGAGAACAAACCATAGTACAATAACATGTCCCAACTAAAAATCCAAATGAAGATTTAGACCCTTTCCTAGCCATAATATCCTCTTCATTGAATAACGGTCATCAAGTATTCCGCCCAGCAGTTTCTCCCTAACCAGCACGTACGATTAAATCTTCTTTCAGTAATGACAATAGTCCAGAGCGACTTGTAGTGTTTTCTTGGATACATCGTCGTCGAATGAGAATAGTAATTCGAATGATAAGCACCAAAATTCCAAATCGACAAGTGAAAATCGTGATTAAATGCACATTGATACATAGACCCAATACGGATCAAATTGTTTGTTCATACGCCAAATAAACTACGAATAGGTCATAGTCCGAGATTACCGCGGAATAAATCACCAAAAATCTGACACAAATGACAAGTCGATGACGATGATCAAATCAACTTGTCATGACAAAGGAAGATGAAGCGATCAATAGAAATGAACTTTTACCGCCGAACTAAACAAAATAAATATTGATCAGTATCAAATAATCAACAATAAATAACTAAAATAATTATAGTAACACTCCACCGCGAAAACGAATAAATTGAATGACAGATCATTCACCCCACCACGCCCTCGCAAATAATTCACGAATATAAAAGAACCCAGTAAAAACTCACATTTCATACCACGTAAATGAACCACCTAACAACTAGCACCGATAGTGGACGTGTTCGAGCTCGAGATTCTTTACGAGACCGGATCTCAAGAAATGATACTCAGAGGCCTAGCGAAGGAGAAAAATCAGGTAATTTCGCACGTTATGCTTCAAATTTTTATCATAACCAAATTCACCCTAGTAACACTCGATAGGAAAATAGCATAAATCACTAACGTCCATGTTTTGCACACGCAGGCGCATCGATAAGAATGATGGTAATTAATTATCTTCACATTTAGATCGCAGTGACCCGCATGGCAATTGGAGTGACAATTCTCGAGTGACTCTACAGATCCCGAGCGCTTCTGCCGCTCGATACCGACAAGTTCTGTGGGATAACGGATATCTGTTATCCACTTACGGAGACTCCAGTTGGCCAAGAAGATCAGAATATCAAGCTGAAGAGATCGAGTTGCCAAGTATCGCGATTAAGCGCGAGCCGGGCCACAAACCAGCACGAGAAGCCCGCCAGCGAGCCGAATACGCGGCCATGAAGATGGAAGAACTCGAAAGAAAGTACCACCGGAAAGCGGTGTTGGCCCGACAGCGACTAGCGCAAGTGAACAGAGACATCGCAAGTGGTGCTATCCCGAGTACCGATGGATTCCCGCCAGAATATGGAGTGTCTTTCGAACTAGACGACCCGAGGCTAATGCAGATGACAGCACCGACAAAAATGGTGATACCGGAGAACCTCGTGCAGTCAACACTTCGAAATCGACTTGGATCGCGTCAAACCGGCGATCATACCTATGCGAGCAGACATCCTCAATGGAATCCCAAGCACAACAATCGAAGGAGTGAACGTTTTAACGGTCAGGAATGAGTTGTATCGATATGTTTTAGTTTTTTTTTAATAAATGTTTGTGTCTCACGGGTTATACTATTTTTTAGTTTTCTCAAGTAATTACTTTGACAATTAATGTAACGAAATGAGATATAAATTTTTTCTCTTTTTGCAATAACATTCTAAATATTTTATAGATGATAAATGATAGGAAAGGATAGAACGTTTTTGTCATTAACTTGGACCAACCAGAGTATTAACACCAACCAACTAAAACGCCTGAGACGCCGCCGATAATACATTGTAAAATTAATCAAGAGAGAGGGGCAATATAGTTGAATCAGTATTGTAAACGACGGATCATTTAAATATTGTAATTTTAGAAATGAAAACCACGAAAATATTGCACCAAGAGCTGAAAGGACTCAGACGAGAAAATCAACACCTGCACCGACAACTTCTACAACAAAGTCGAGAGATGCAACAGCTGAAAGCCACTTGGGCCGAACCCGAGAAAATGAAATCATTATACCAGCGCCTCACTGCCGCACAACAGGGCTGGAAAGAGGAAAGAGTGTTGAACCAGGCGCAGCGAACACAAATCAAAGGACTGGAGGTCGCCTTGTCGGCATGCCAGGAGGGAAGTGCAGTGACTTACCCTCTGGTATTCGCTCCGGCACAATTAGCCTATCGCGACCAAGAAAGAGCCCAATCAGCTAACAAGAAACCCAGATCACACGCTCGACCAGGTCGAACCGAGCGGTTGCGAAGACGCGCCCAAGGAGTGGCCAAATGAAATGATAAACTCATGTTGGATGCTAATTTGATCTGTTTGTCATTAAATAAAAATTGTTTAGTTTATTATGTTATTATCTGTAAATAAATATAGAAACGAAAAGTAATAAATAGAAAGTGATAAAGGGACCTGAAATAGAAGACGGACATAGGCCTTCTAACGGCAGTCCGCTGAACCCGACATAGGACTAACCCTTAGCAGTTCTGATATCGGAACTCACCTTTGGACGTCCTGTGACCAGTGGTTACATTACCAACGTTGCCTAGCAACGGGTAACCATTGGCGGGAGCAAAAACTATTTTATATGATTGGGGTGAAGGTCATCCACACCACTAACCCCACATATGGTATAGAAATTCAAATGGTGGGGATCTCTATTTTTCTATGCACGTTCAAAAGCTAACGTCGAAACTTATTTATCTTAAAAGTTTTCATGTATGGGCTCGTTTTGCAATCATTCTTTTATAAACTCCTTTTTACATAATAGTAATGTATTTTTAAAAACAAGAGTTAGTTTTTAAATTATAATTTTCATTTTTTAAACAACCACAAAATAAGGCTTACTTATGAATTTTTATACTTCTAAAATAAAAACTCAAAACAAATGTAAAGAAATTGGTTTTAAAAGAATAATAAAAACACAATTTTAATTAATTAGAAATATACTTACTTTAAATAATTAATTATGAAAAGTTTGTTTAACCAAAATAAGACTGTTAATAATCCTAGCATTAATTATGGTTCGTTTTCAAATTTATTTAGTTTTGCATAATTTTTAATTGAAAATTTATATTTAAAATAGCAATAGATATTATTTAAAAATTTTTTTCAGGACGAAGACAGAGAAATTTCAAGCAGCTTGAGTTTTCAAGAGTCTGTTGACTTAGATTACTTTAAAGAAATGTATAAATATGAATTTGATGCACGAAAACGTAGGTATACAAATAATTTATAATTTAAGAGTTTGAAAAAAAATTATTTTTACTTAGACAATTAAAAATTATTAGATTTTTAATAAAATTTATTGAATTAGAAATTCATTTAACTTTATTTTTGGAATATTGAAAATAAATTTTTTATCTTTATTTTATTGTGACAGAATTTTAAGATAAAGATCTATAGTTACTAATGATAATTTTGTAAATTTTTCTTTTTCTCATGATTAAACTGGGCTTTTGAAGAAGCTTCGTTGGTTCTAATTTTTTTCACGATTTATATTCTAGTTCCTCGCAAATTACTTGTAGTATTTTCCAGAGGTCCCAAGGAACAATACCTAATTGATGGAACTGCTCATATTTATCGTTTTTCCTCTCCTTTCAATGTATGACTATATACGCATTGGCCCGTTATGATATAGTTGTGCTTAGGCAATATGTATATATGGTGCCCCTATTTTTATGATAAAATTAAAAATAAAAAAAACCAACAAAATCAATAAAGTATTTCATCAAACATGCCAAATAAACCAAATCGAAGAACACGATTAATTCGAATCGAAAACATTAACATTTTTTAAATTTTAAGCTAAAAAATATTTATGGTGCCCCGAAAATTTGGTTCCCTAGGCATTTGCTATATACGCCATTGAATATATACGTAAGGTAAGGTTGCCATACGTCCCGGTTTCGAGGTCCGTGTCCCAGTCAGTTTAAAATTTACGAATGAATATATATTTTAAACATGAAAGTCAAAAATAACGAAATTTTCCTGAGCGAATCTGAGTAACGGTCCGCTAGTGTCTAGTATTAATACGCGCACGTGGCAAAACCGACATTTGAAGCAACACTTCCGCCCTCTCCCATTCCCTTACACCAGTTATCAGAAAAAGAAAGGTCATTTTTTAACATATTAATTTGAGTCTAATATTTATAAAAAAATTCTAACGCCCATGACAAATTTCGAGAGCACACTTGACGAGATAACCACCATGAACGACCATTAGATGTACCTCTGGTTGGTGAATAAGCGTCTACTTCGTGAAACCTTACTGTGTTCGATGTGTGTTGGGTTTGGAATAGCGGTGCATGACACTTTTGTTTCCCGGTCTGTAGTCCGAGAATTATGGCAACTCTAACGTATGGGAATCTTAAGCAACACTAATTGCATACAATTTGAATTAAGTCGTTATTATTATATTCTACTTATAAAATTTAAGTAGTATAGATAAAAAACAAATTTTCGATTTTTTCATAAAATATTTTAAATATAAAAGTCATGCAAGAGATTTTAAATTATTCACTGTTACCAATGATAATTTTGGGCCATGATGTTTATGTAAACAAATTGAATGATGTTTTATTATCTTCTCAGTTTATGCAGGTCGAAATAACCCGTAGTAATGTGAAATTACCTTAGATGAAGGATGGTAATTTTGGACAATGATGTTTTAATTATTTGAATGATTGTTTTTCTTATTCTTCCAGTAATCTTTTACGGCTCCCTGTAACATTAAGTAGCTCACATTTTTTTCGTGGCTCTTAACGCTCTAGAAGCGCTATGGGTTGCATGTGGAAACATATAAAAATTGAAGAAATTTCAATCCGAAAAATTATAATTTATTTTCATTTTTCAAGTTATTAATGGGCTAAATGTTTAGAAACTGAGTCAATTGAAATGAGTCAGGAAGAAGAAAACTTAATTGTTTGCAAAATTAAAGAAGACATCTTAAACCAGGTTCGAGATGAAATGGGATCTGAATTAAAAAAGTATTAGCTAATTACCGGGCGTACAAATGCAACGATAGATACGTTTTCATTGGAAGAAAATGACAATATGGATCCGATTATTCGAAAAGGATTATATCAAATTAAAAAACTTGATAAAATTCTACTCAGAAAAATGCAGAGAGAAAGAGAAGTGAAAAGAGAAAGAATTTTACTCCAAAAAAGGTGAGTTATATTTCACACTCTTGAAAAGATAAAATACAAAAGAACATGAATTATCAAAATGCTCATTCTAGAGATGTTCTGAAATCTTTGGACATGGTACTTTATATTATAGGTTGAGTTTTATTCAATAAATAACAATTATTATCAAAGTGCACTGATCAATAAAATATAATTTACAGTATAAATAATTTCAACCTTTTTTTCTTTCGCAAAACACCTTTAATGATCTACAAATTTTATGACATAGCAAATAAAGTTTTAATATAAATAAAAATGTTCGTGTAAATGCATTATATATAATCACAATTTTTTTAAAATTCAATGAGTATAGATGAGTGATTCTCAACTGAGGCGCCGCCTACTTAAAATAAATGCAGCTAATTTTTTAATATTTTTGTTATCAACGATTTATTTAGACTGTAGTTTTTGATACTAACTAATACTGTTATTTGTACTTTATATAAAAATGATATTGATGATTTTTCATAACTTTTTCAGTTATTACATTCTTGTAATATTGTTTTGTATTTAAGTTTAATTAATCGTTAAATAACTATAAAAATTATATAACCAATGATGAGGCTAAAAATCAATACCAGTAATAGACCGAAAATTAATTAATTAATATCGAAAAGGGTGAAATAAGAATACTAACCATAATTAATAGCAAGTTAAGAAATTAAACTGGGAATAACATATTTGAATGTTATAATAACGGATAATTAATAATATCAAAAATCATAAATTGAAATCGGAAAATATCGAAAAGAGGAGGTATGTGAAAAGACAATCAGTGAGAACGTAGACCAAATATCAAGGGTACAGAGAAATAGTAAATAACGCCGACCTAAATAAGCAATATCACGCGATAGAACAATAAGTCAAACAAATAATAGGCGCGGTTAAAGATGAGATTCATAAAGAAGTAGAATACACACACGTATGCTGCATTAGTCAAATAAAGTGAGAATATAAGTGGTTATGCTCCCCTGTGGTCACTTCAGTAATGTCGACAATGTGCCCAGACAACGAAAACTTGGTACTTTGTAAAATTAACATTGACGAAAAAGTAGTCGAGTATTATGATTAAATGAAGTTGAATTAATAAAAGTCTAGAAGTTGACCCTTCCTGCGCCTATATCTCTATATATAAAATATGAATATTTAAATGTAAAAATAGAAACGTGACGAATGGAGAAAGTTAAAAAATGAAAGTGTCCCGATCATCTAGAATAAAGTTCAAAAAAGGGGTAAAATACTTTTGAGCTACCTTCGGGTAGTCCGTCTGAAGCCAAATCAAGAGGGGATAACCGATCACCCAGAGGAGAAGTATAGGACGACCTTCCGGATAGGTTTGCCAAGTTGAGAAGCTACAGTGGTAAGGCTGATCACCTTGCCGTTGCAGTAGTGGACCAATGAAGCCGTTTTTGTATTTTAAATCTGTGGAGTAGGCGAATAATTCTCGAGGTCGATTGGAAAGCGTGCATAAGGGAAATAGACAAGAAATGAATAAAGGGAAAAAAGAATAAAAACGAAAAAATAATCAACAAGCTCGAATGAAGGATAGATAAAACCTGAAAGAACAGAACGATCACTAAGCCGGCAGAAAAACCAAAAAGAACCGATGATTCTCGATTCGAGTGGAGGAATCGAATCTCAAGCGTAATAATGGCCAATTGGATTTAAGGGATAGGTATTAACGGAACCTAATCTCAATTGTTAAGAGACAGGTATTAACGGAACCTGATCTCAATTGGATTTAAGGGATAGGTATTAACGGAACCTAATCTCATATAAGGGACATGTATTAACGGAACATGATTCCCATTCGGATTAATGAGATGTGTATTAACGGAACACAGTCTCAACTCGAGGACAGGTATTAACGGAATCTGATCTCATATAAGGGACATATATTAACGGAACATGATTCCCATTCGGATTAATGAGATGTTTATTAACGGAACACAGTCTTAACTCGGGACAGGTATTAACGGAACCTGATCTCATATAAAGGACATGTATTACCGGAACATGATTCCCATTCGGATTAATGAGATGTGTATTAACGGAACACAGTCTAACTCGGGGACAGGTATTAACGGAACATGATCTCATATAAAGGACATGTATTAACGGAACATGATTCCCATTCGGATTAATGAGATGTGTATTAACGGAACACAGTCTCAACTCGGGGACAGGTCTTAACGGAACCTGATCTCGAATCGAATGTGAGGGACAGGTATTAACGGAACCTGATCTCGAATTAAATGTAAGGGACATGTATTAACGGAACCTGAGCTCGAATTAAATGTGAGGGACATGTATTAACGGAACCTGAGCTCGAATTAAATGTGAGGGACAGGTATTAACGGAACCTGAGCTCGAATTAAACATGAGGGACAGGTATTAACGGAACCTGATCTCGAATTAAATGTGAGGGATATGATATTAACGGAACCTATCTCACATTATCGGATACAAGGGACAGGTATTAACGGAACCTGATCTCAGTTGTTGAGTATAAGAGACACGTATTAACGAAACATGATCTCAATCGGAAATTAATGGGATGTGTATTAACGGAACACAGTCTCAACTCGGATTAAGGGACATGTATTAACGGAACATGGTCTCAACTCGGATTAAGTGACATGTATTAAAGGAGCATAGGTCTCAGTGAAATAACGGAGCATCGTGTTTGATTAGGTTAAAGAACGTAGTTCTCAAATAAAGGGAACGATTAAGGGAAAATCAGCCAAAGAAATCGAAAAAATTAGGAAAATAAAGAATAAGAGAATACTCGTGCACGAAGAATTGAACGAATTGGGTGAAAGCTATAGCAAATGATGATTATAAAGATAAAGAAAGAAGTAGGAAAACGAAAAATGATCCAGCTGACGATAATTATCGACAAGAAATAACGGGAAACTGGAAATATGGAATGAGAAAACGAAATGATAAGATAAAAGATGAGATTAGACAAACCAGATGAGGTTAAAACAAAACTGAGATAGATAAAATGATGAAAGATAGATGAGAAAGGGGGAAAAATAAGAATGATTTAAGAGTAGTTAGATATGTCACCGCTAGACCATGTCACCGCTGGACCACATACCCCTCTCCCACCCCCCCCGGGAAAAAAAAAATTTTTTTGCGCTAAGTCCCCATATTTTTTCAAGGTCATTGGATGACTCATCAAAATTTTAAAACAAAGACCATGACTCATTCAAGGTCATTGGATGACTCATCATATTTTTCAAGGTCATTGAAACAAAGACCATGACTCATACAAATTTTTTCCCAAAATTTTTTCTATGTTTAAAAGTACACGATTTCCTATGTCACCGCTGGACCAAAACATAGAATATTTTTCGAAATTTTTTCAAAATTTTTTCTATGTTGAAAAGTACAAATTTTTTCAAGGTCATTTAAAAGTAGGTCAAGGTCATTCAAAAAATTTTCAAGGTCACGGATTTTTTAATCATTTTTCAATTATAATATGTCTACTTACTTTTATAAGTAGTATATATTTTGTAAATATTTTTAAAAATATTATTATTATTGTTATTTTATAAATATTATTATTTTTAAAAATATTGGTGGGTTTCTGGGTTTTGATATTTAGAAACTATATGGTTGTTACCCAGACAACCCCATACAAATATTCTTTCGCTTACCACTCGGCACCCGTTGCTAAGCAACGTTGGAACTGTGTTCGAGTGGGTGGATCGTCCGCAAAAAGTGAGCGTTATTGCTAATGCTATAATTGACCGAACGATCCATGGGTCCAACGAGCTGCCGATAGAAGGCCTATGCTCGCTTTTCGGTTTTTAGGTCCCATTATTCTCCTATCTCCTTCAAATGTTAACCCATATTCTCATATCATTTATCATTACGTCTATTCCCATTGTCCTTCTTATCGTTGTTCGTATTATCGACTTTTACCATGGCCTGTACACTTTTGTTATGTTAAATATACTCAATAACTACAGTGTTCCCTGTTATTATTACTAGCATTATTATCGTTACCATTATATGTATTATTCTAATCCATTATTACTGCTATTGCTATTATTATCCTTATTATTACCATTCCTATTATATTTATTATTATTACCATCATTATCATTATTACTATTATTATAATTATAATTATTATTATGATTATTATTATTATGATTATTATTATTATTATTATTATTATTATTATTATTATTATTATTATTATTATTATTATTATTATTATTATTATCAAATTTTGTGTAGGGATTCGTCCTTATTCCTCAGCTTTATAAAAATATTTTACTTATATAAAAATTTAGCCTTACTCCGTCCTTATTCTACAGTTTTCGATAAAGTATTTTCATTAATTCGAGAAAATTGGGCAGCGTTCCTCCCTTATTTTTCAGTTTTATCCAGTTATCCTATCAATTATTGAACAGTATTCTACTTTTACTTTGCTGTTTTTGATAATTATTTTAACTAATTCGGAAAATTTGAGCAGCGTTCCGCCCTTATTTTACAGTTTTACGATAAATGTTTTAACTATTTCCAAAAATTTGCGCAGCGTTCTGCCCATATTTCCCGTCTTAATTCAACATAATTTATTCAATTATTATATATTATTTAAAACATTATTTTTCGTAATTTTGGTCGTTCGGATTAATCTTTTTCCGATGGCTATTCATTTTAACTGTTGCAACGATTTCGCTATTTTCCCCGCTACCCCTTTCCCTCTCTTTGTCCTTATGATCTATTTATGTTCATATTATAGTTAATGAGTGCCCACTGGACTACTCGTTGTTAGTGATTTTGAGCCGATTGTTGTTTAAAATTTTATGTCGATTTTATCGAAATTAAGTGCAAGAAAGTGGAGCCAAAAGACCCACTCTCAAGTTACTCTCTTTCGCTATTTAGATTCAATGATTTGACGTTCGAGTTCCTGCGTTACGCACGCCGGAACTCTCACGGGCACAAGCTATAGGCGGAGAAACCGCACTTACACAGCTTGGTAATTATGTTTTAGTTTAATGGCTTGCATGTTGTGTGGCTGTGGGCCAGGAAAAAGGAAATAAATAAATGTTACCATTCCGATCGGGTAAAAGCTTCGATGCAATAAAGATTATTGGCTTTAATTATTTATTTGGCATGACACATATCACATCAGAAGTTCGTGGCATCGCTTCATCACCATACATTTAATCAATAAACTCATGAACCGTTCATTCATATCTCAATGGATTCATAAAAGGCATGCGTATGGCTTCATAATTGGTCACACAATTTATTAATCATTCATCCATCTCGATTCATACAGCAAAAAAATAAAATTGAAAATCAAGCTTTAAATCAATACTGAAAAAATAAGATTTATTATTTTTCTGTCAAAACATATCAGTATATATACCTATAATTTGACCTTAACCTTGCGTGTTATTTTTATTGCGATTAAACAAATTTGACCTTGAAATTATTTGTGTTATCTAAATTAAATTTTTATTAATTTCTTAATTTAAATTGGTAATTTATTTTTAACATTTTTAATTAAATTTATTCAACCAAAAATATTTTATTTTTATTCATTTAATTCAATAATTTTTACTTTTATATAAATGGTCATTTTATGGTCAAATTTTCTTGTTATTATGTTATTTTTTATGTAAATTTCGTGCGGTTCTTGATGCATTTTGTATTTATTTTATTTTACTTTTATGTCTTTTGATTTTATATTTATTTATGTTTTCTCATATTTTAAAGTGTTTAGTTGATGTTGTATATTGTATTTTAAGTTATCTTGGTGCTGGGTTTTCGTGCTGTATTACTGATGCATTCAAACAATTTTCAAGGCCGTTTGTGTTCTGGCCCAACAATATTATTATTTTAATTATTGTACTACTTACTTTTATCAGTAGTATATATATATATTTTAATTATTATTTTTATTATTATTATTACTATTATTACAATGATTATTTTTATTATTGTACTACTTACTTTTATAAATAGTATATATATATATATATATATATTATTTTAATTATTATTATTATTATTATTATTATTATTACTATTATTATTATTACTATTATTATTATTATTACTATTTTTATTATTATTATTATTATTACTATTTTTATTATTATTATTAATATTATTATTATTATTATTATTATTATTATTATTTATTATTATTAATATTATTACTATAATTAATAAAAACTATATACAAATAAAACACATTATTATTTTTATTACTATTACTATTATTACTCTTATTAATAAAAAACAAATAAAACACATTATTACCAAAATAAAACTAACAACAAAAATAAAACTATTATTACCAACACTAACAAAACACATTATTACTAAATTAATACTAATAAAATTATTATTAACAATAAAAACAAATAAAACAAATAAAACATATTATTATCAACAAACAAAGACCAAATTGTTAATATTATTATCAATAAATCAAGTTTTCTCGATCCATTTTTCTCTCTCTATTTTTTCATAAAATAAAAATTATTAATTATAAAATAATTAAAAACTCTAAATAAATTATTATCAACATCATGTTTTTCTAGACCCAATTTTCATAAAAACTCTAAATAAATTGTTATTAATACATTAACACAAATTGTTAAATTAATAACTAATAAATCGTAAAATACATTTTATTTGAAAAAATTAATCAGATAAAAGTATATCATCGATGTCTCTACTGAAATATGAGCAGGAGCTGTCATAGCTTGGACTGTGAGTTCCTTGATAGCTTGGAGATACTTGATCAATGGCATCAAATCCTAAATAGTGCCCAAATGTGAGACTGGTATTTTTCCCCACCCAATTACGCTTATCGTCGTTATTGGTAAGCGCAATTTTATTATTTTTAAATGTGAATAATTGGTGGTTCCGCGTCCCTATCCTAGTTTGAGGCACCGTAAATATAGTGTCATTTTCAAAACAGTCTAAATATGACTGGTGATCAATCTCTGTACCCAACAACTTCACCCCCTTAGCTCTCATCGAATCTTTTGTACCTAAAAGACTATATCACTTGGGTCTTAAGAAAACCCACTCCTTATACCCGAGACCTTTACTTTCATCTTTAAATTTTCTCCGATAACGGAATCTAATTTCCTCGAGTATAAGGGATGTGCTGGGTCGTAATTCGATGTATCTAAAAGGCTGTCTCTTATCATTGCCGGCAAAAGTGTCTAGCCTACAGTTCTTAACCTCAAGGAAAAACGAATCAGTGTCGCCGGCAACGATATTTATTTCACAATTAAATTCATCGCGATATTTCGCTAGCTCTTTATATTGTAGTTCGTACATTCTAAGTTTAGACAGGTCTAGAACTGTTTGTCCGATATAACTAGGCCTGTCTAAACATATCGAATCCTTATTCAGATGAGTAGCAATCAGATTATCATCAATTATGATAGATTTTCTGAAAGTCGGTTTTGAGGCATATACAATCATCTTTTCATCAGAATTGCATAGCCTCAAATTCATCCGTTTTTTAAGGTTTTCGACTGACTTTCCGTACAAACTATTATTATAAAGTTTAAACAAGTCCCTATATAGCTCGCTAGTACTTTGAGCTCTTAATTTTGTGTTTTTGTCTATGTATGCATGAAATATAGGTGCTTGCTTGAATTTAATTGCGCGATGAACTTTAACAACCTTCACACCGAGAGAAAGATAAAGCCTGAGAAGTCGCCAATGAAGAACATGGTTATTTTTTTGGCCAATGCGTGAGCATCAACTTCTCAACTTTAGAATTCGGTGGACATCTTTTCCGGCCCAATCGGAAAATCATTCAAAATATTATGTAAATAATCTGGAATCTCAATATCAACTTCCATAGTATATCCATATGGAAGGATTTCGATATCCACAATATTCGCACATTCACTCAAAATATTATCCAAACCATCATACACCCAAACAAAATCAGCATACGGAAGATATTGGCTAAGTGCCCAACCATATAAATTATTTATATCTATATACAAGAGTTCTGTATCCTCAGAACTTGCGACATAATGTTTGTTAACAAATGTTAACCCACCCCGTATTCCTCCCTCATAGAAATTAAACATTTCCATGTCCTGCAAAAGTTCTATGGGTTCCTGTAATGTCATGAGAGCTGACGCCCATGACATACCAGGAATTCCATAAAAATTAGGAGGTTCTAGAGTATTATAAGCAATTGCTTTTGCGCGAAATTGCTGAAAATAATCTGCAAGAAGGAATACGTCTAATTTTAAGTAGGTTAGCATGTAATCTAGCATTGTCTCGCAATTTTGCTGTGTCCAAATTTGTTTGGCTGTAGCATATTCATCAGCAGATACAGAACCCCAAATAGGAGGCAATTCAGTCGTCAATTCAAGAACCTCAAGAGATTTCGCAAAGTCATAAGGGAAAATAGCCTTGGCTCTAACAATTTCACCATCAAAAACAGAATCAGTTAAAGGCAAATCAGTAAGTGTCTTAACCGCTTTTGCTAAAGATGAATTAATAAATTGCATGCTGTCTATAAAACGAACAGGCAATTTATTAATGTATGCGATGAGGGAGCTAAATTTTTCAGAAGTGGTCGGAATAATATTCAATTCCCAAGAAGAAAAATTATTTAGACCATACTTTAAAATATGATGGAGATCATATCCCCTCAAAATATGGAAAACCACAGGTAATTGTTTCTGGATTCGTCGAGAAACATTACACTTCATACAAGCAGCCCTTAAATACTTACCTGAGAAATGACAATGATCCTTAACTTTATCCCTAATAAACTTTTTACACAGATAACATGTGCGACAATCCTTGAACTCTCGTTCCTCCTTGAAAGATGGTGGTCCTATAGGTTTTTGACAATGAACCTCATAATATGGCAAGACAATCGAAAGAGCGATTTCATCAATCTTTTTTAAAAACGCCAAAACGCAATCATCGCCAATAAAATTATAATATTGTTTGGTGTTTGTATAATTATTTATTAATAATAGACCTGCTGCTATCGGCATATGTATTTGATGATGCCTTATATTCAGTGGTAAAATTGACTCAAAATCTGCATAAATTACGAAAGGCGGGGTAATGGATTTTGCGAAATTTGTAAATTTTAAATATTTATTTTTAGGCAAAGTATAAAGGGTAGTGTCTGTTTGATTTTTACTGCACAAGGCAACGTGGGCGTCAAATGCAGGTTTTAATCTAAAGCCGTTAAGACAATGGGGACACCAATGAACAGAGATTTGCACATTGCAAGATGTAGTCGCATGGCATTTCATTAATTTATTTAAATCAAAAACAGCTGTATAGTGATAATTATCACCGTCCTCCAAAAGAAGTAAATAAACAGGTGTACCGTCAGTAACCTTGGAGCGGTGAATTATATCTAAATGCGGATGATGGGGGATATAGTTTATATCATCTAGAGTTTTAGACGGTTTTTCGTTAAAAGTCAAAACATTTATAGCCAGATTTAAGTCCTTGTTTTTTCTTTCGAACTTGGGAATATTACAGAGTCTCATAGGACAATCGTCAATGGGGTCAAAATTTAATTCATCCAAATAATTCTCATAAGAAGAAACTCTGTTTCTATGGGAGCGAACTACACTACGTTTTAAAAGGGCTAATATACTATATATAAAACAATGATGGTCATTGTTTTGAACATTAACTATAGCTTTTTTGCCAGATAAAGATCTCGGTGTTGGGATATAACTTTGGCCAGCTAGTCTATTTATAGGGAAATACTTTGTTAATATAAAATCAATTTCTTTGATTTTAACAACCCGCCATCCGCTCCCTAAATATGTGAATCTTTCTATTTTATTATTTAATTTAGTAATACCATCAAGCAGAAAATTATCCGAGAAAAGTTCTGCCTTATTACTAAAAAAGGTTGTCTTTTATTTCACCATCTTTTTCGAATTGTATAAGAATGGCGAATTGTATTTTAACCGACCCCATTTGGTTAATTTCATATTTTAATCTATTAACTATTTTATTTGTTAATGAGATTTGTATTAGATTCTCACGTTCTACATCAAATCTAATACTTTTATGACTCCCATTTAAATCTGACCTTATTTCGGGTTCATTATCGATATTGATCGAACCCCCTATTTGATTATCGCTAATGATAATTTCTTCATCATCGCTAATGATGATTTCAACCCTTTTAAGTTTAGAGGGAACACACTGAATATTTGCAGCAGGTCGCTTATTATGTTTCGACGTATTATTATTGTTATTACGTCTCGACATATTATTATTATTATTACTATTATTATTATTATTATTATGTTTCGACGTATTATTGTTGTTATTACGTCTCGACATATTATTATTATTATTATTATTATTATTATTATTATTGTCATTATTGTCATTATTGTCATTATTTTTATTATTTTTTCTGTTATTGTTATTATTTTTTCTTTTCATTATTTTTCGTAAAAGAGTCTTTTTATTTAAGGTGAATTGATTTAGGTGGGTAGAGTGGTCCTTATAAAAAGCTAAATATTTGACATCCTGGGCAGTCTCGCATTTAGGGCATATAAAAACTTGATGCCATAAAATTTTTGACCATAGTATCGCTTCATTTCAGCATGGCATTCTAAAGAATGACACGCTGAAGAGATGCAATACTTTGGATATAATTTGTCTGTTAAAAATAATAAATTTAAATATGTTTTCAATAAAATTTGTCAATAAAGTATTCAATAAATTTTCGTCAATAAAAGTATTCAATAAAAGTATTCAATAAAATTTGTCAATAAAGTATTCAATAAAAGTATTCAATAAAAGTATTCAATAAAGTATTCAATAAAAATATTCAATAAAATTTGTCAATAAAATTTGTCAATAAAGTATTCAATAAATTTTCGTCAATAAAAGTGTTCAATAAAAGTATTCAATAAAAGTATTCAATAAAAGTATTCAATAAAAGTATTCAATAAAGTATTCAATAAAAATATTCAATAAAATTTGTCAATAAAATTTGTCAAAAAAGTATTCAATAAAATTTGTCAATAAAGTATTCAATAAAAGTATTCAATAAAAGTATTCAATAAAGTATTCAATAAAAATATTCAATAAAATTTGTCAATAAAATTTGTCAAAAAAGTATTCAATAAAATTTGTCAATAAAGTATTCAATAAATTTTCGTCAATAAAAGTGTTCAATAAAAGTATTCAATAAAAGTGTTCAATAAAAGTATTCAATAAAATTCGTCAATAATAAAAGTATTCAATAAATAAAAGTATTCAATAAAAGTTTTCAATAAATAAAAGTTTTTAATAATAACATTTTATTAAAAATAAATAAAAATAAATAAAAAACTAACATTTATCAGTATCATCATAAATAAAAAACTAACATTTATCAGTATCATCATCTGTAGAGCTGTTGTCTTCCCCAGAAACGGGGGCATAATTGTGGGCATCCATATCTTCCCCAGAAACGGGGGCATTATCTTGCATAGAATCTTCATCCAAATCAACTAAAATAATAATAAAAATAATAAAATAAAATAAAAATTTACCATGATTGATATCGTCTTCGCTATCACTGATGATTATTACTTCCTTCGATGTAATAACTTCTAAAACAATAATAATAAATTAATAACAATATAAAGTAATTTACCGCTATCCTCGATTAAAATGACTTCGTTATCTTTTTCGGTGACATCATACCAATTAAATGTACCTTAATAATAAATAAATAAAAGAAATAATAAAATAAAAAACTTACCGTTTCCCTCTGCTAATAATTTTCTTAAAATACTATTGTTTTCCATTTTGAAATTGAATATTATGAAATTGTTAATTTTGAAAAATTTGAAATTTTTTTGAATTAATTGTGACAACTTTGGATATTGTCAATGTTTATAAAGAGAATCAAATTTTCAGGATTTAGCCAATCACATTTAAGCAAAACACACATATAGGTGAGAGATTTTTATGCATGCAGCCTATAGTGTGTAGGTATGTTTTCTTTGTAAAACACATGCAGTCTACACTGTGACTGCATGCGTTCTTTGTAAATCACACACATACTTTTGTTTGTATGTGTTTTCTTTGTAATTCACATACAGTTTTGTGTGTGTATGCATGCAATTATCATGTGATGATAAATTAACATGCAATGTCTTTGTGATCATGCACTTAACATGTGATGATCACGCACTTAACATGCACTGTCTTTGTGACCATTAATTAATTAATAATAATAATAATAATAGTAATAATAATAATAGTAATAATAATAATAATAAAAAACATAACAATAAAACATTTATTATACATCAAATCGCTTGGATAATAACCAAGCTAAACAATGTTGACCACATGTTAATGTCCATGGTTTTTGATACATAGTTTTATTATATACAATAGGTTTACCCATTGTTTGAAGTTTCGAAACCATTAAAGCCGGATAATAGAAACCCATAGGATCAAATACAAATACCTTGCTAGGTTTCATATATATATTGCCAACCAATGTTCTCCACCGAGATGATATGATTGAGTATTGACAATTATGGCTTGATTATTAAGTAAATATGGAATTTTATCAAGAGGAAATACCCCTAAAAATTCATGTCCTAGTATTTGTTTTCCAATTCGGTAGACCTCAACAGAACTACATCAATAATATTAATAATACATGAAAAACTTACTCCATGACAAATTATCCTATATTATCTATACATTTATACCATTCAAACCAACATTTTCAAACCAACAATGTTCGTTCAAACCAACAATGTTTGAACTCTGTTCAAACCAACACTGTTCTGTTTGCAGTTATTTGAACCTCATTTTCAAATACACCATATATTACAACATGTACCGGTTCAGTTGTAGCTTTAGCAAACTTTATATCTAATCGTAAATTTCGATTTTGAGGTAATTGACTCTGATTTAAATCAAAATCGGGTGCCAAAACAAATGTAAAGAAGGGATATTTGCTTTTAAAATCTTCAAGAGTTATACCACAATTAAGGTTTTTATCCAAATAACCCATATTTCTCACTATACTCTGCATATATGTAGCACAATAATTATCATTATCGAAATCTTGAGTAAATGTTTCTCTATAATCACTATTTTTCGATAAAGTTAACGATGTTACTCCAAAATTTTTGAAAATTGAGCACGATGCTAAGTATGATCCATTATATTTAGATTCACTTTGAAATGTTACCAATATAAAGTTGGGCATTCTTCTATCTCCAAATATTTGTTCCTTATAGAAAGAAGCTGAACCTTTAGCAATAGCAAATTGAACAATTTCCTTTGTTTTCAATGGATATATTGAATACTTAGAATTAAGCCCCAGTTGATGACCAGCTAATACAGAGGGCTCAACACGAACTCTTCTCACCAATAATTTGGCATCAACTAATTGAAGAATTGGTGCTGTGGTAGCACTTGTTAGTGATAATGCCGAATCAGATCTTTTCAATCTAATGTGCACATTAACACCTGGGGAGTAAATATTTTGGTTGATCCATAAAATCAAGTTGTAATGATGAGCACATGGTAAATAATTTCGAGCCTTTAATCCACTTTTTCCTATCGTCATCGCTACCATAACCCATAGGAGTTAAACATGTATTTTTAGTATCGCTATTGTAATTTATAATAGTTTCTATTAGAGCTTTGTGAATATATGTACTGTTACCACCCTCAATCTTGATATTATTAAATCCGAGAACTCCATCTTTAAAAAGCGTATGAAACAAGAAATTGTTTGGTATTACATCACAAGGTTCACCCAACGGTTTTCTATCTTTATCTACAACTTTGATCTGAACAGTTAGCAATGTATCGTTCAAATCTAGATATTCAGTTTGGGAACCATTAATATAAAATTCGATATCAGTTCTACTATCCATAATAGAATTCATCGGGAATACATCTTCAAAGGCCCCCATTTCAATTACCGCCTGGGGAGATGGTCTATCAAATAAGCACAATTCAGATTTACCACAAATCATTTTGGAAATATAGTTCCATGGCCTTTCATTCGTTTTGTTTATATGTTTATGATATCTTTTACGCTTTTGAGCTGGTGCTTCGGGTTTTTCAAACATACCTGCAACTTTCCCTAACTCTGATAATGCATTTGATTTCAGAGATGGTAATATTTTCTGCTCATTCATTATCACATCTTTAGCAGTTTTCATACCAAATCGACCAAGGCGTTTAAGAATAGGAAGTGCAAATCTACCAATTGTTCTCAACCATCCTGATCCATACTGTTTACCAATAAAATATTGTAATTCACCACCACTTTGGCTACCACTATACATACTAATAATATTGGCCATCGTTATTGGCCATCTAATTTACGAAAATGTAATGTCGAATGAGTTTTTGTATCTTTACTAAATTCAATAAATTTACCACTATCATCACGAATATTTATTTCTATATTGTTTATACATGATGTTGATACCGGTAAGTACATGGGATTATCGATATTTATATTGACAGCTTCATCCTGGTCATGTTTTTCAACCCAAACAGATTTCAATAGAGGAACCAAAGAATCACCAACAATTATAGGATCGATGATGTTAGTATATATGAACATTTGCCTATGAAGTTTTATTAGTTTTGGTTTGCGTACACCAAAAGCACTTGCCCGATATGTTTGCTTATCTAATCCCAATGTATTAGCCAAATTTTTATCAAATGTAACTTCACAAATATTATTATTCAGACTGAATTTGCATATTCCATCTTTAAGAAATTCAATAGTTTTAAATATATGTAAACAATTGAATGAAATATATTTATGTAATTCTTCAAGGGTTTCAATATATAAATCATTAGTAAATGTAAATGTATCTTCCACCTCATTAATATATGATACAGATATTTTGATGTTTTCGATCGTTACACTTTTCTCATCAAATGTTTTGAAACGTATTAAGTATTCAGTACCAGGAACAACTATGTTAAGCTTATCACTGCCCATTCGCTTGGCATCCTCAATACTTTCAAACTTTATTGTAAATGGGCTAAAATCACAACTAACATTCAATCCATCTTTAAAAAACATGCCACTATTTTCATCTAAAATTTGATTCGGAATATGACAATATCGTTCAAAATTATTGATTGTGAAAATACCACTACAGGTTTTGGGAACACGTTTCTTGTAACCGATTTTACAATGACTATAAAATGGAAATGTATTGTACACAAATGTAAAGTCTTGCAAAGCAACTTCCCAATTTCCATGTAAATACATAGGATTTTGAAGATTAACCATAAATTTACTCGCTTGATTTTCCGGATGGATTAGTGGGCAACTATTACTTGGTAAAATTGTATAGAAACTCATTTTACTAGGTCTTCTGATGATATCCACGAGGGTTTTTGATATCCATGCCATTTGACATAGTATTGTTTATCCTTACCCACCTTTTTAGTTTTCAATATTTTCTGAATTCTGAACACTGTAGGTTTGGAAATAACTTGTAATTCCTGTTCATAGAATTTCCTTTGTATTACATTGTTATCACTATCCTTAATAACATACATTACAGGACTCTGTTTAGTAATTTGAAATACCTCATCACTCCAATTACTATCGAAATTTTTGATGAAAGGTGAAGCAGATATTTTACTACTTCTAACGTGATCACCAACTTTATATTTTGGTTTTGTAATAGTAACTACTGATGGTACTCGTGTTTTTGAGCTGATATCTACGGGTCTCAAACCATTCAGACCTCGATGTGATGAATAATTATAACTGACAAGTATTTTCGGTAATACATTTATCCATATTTTATTACCTTGATGCACGAAATATTTCTTCAATCTATCCCTCAATGTCCGGTTAAATCTTTCAACATGTGCGGCTTTGTATTGAGAATGTACAGAATAATGATTTATTTTGAGCCGATCCAGGATTTGCTTAACTTTACTATTGTAAAACTCCTTGCCTATAATAATAATAATAATAATAATAATAATAATATAATAATAATAATAATAATAATAATACCTAAATCGGTTTGCAAATTGTCTGGATGTCCATTTTTAAACATTGAGTTAATTGCTTTAGAAATTTCCTCTGCAGATTGTCTTTGTTGGTAGACAGCGGGCAAAACGACTGAAAACATCGATACACGTTAAAATATATTTATAACCCTTGTTAATTTTCGAATACGGTATCATCTCCATCAAATCCATTTGCCATAAATCATTAATACCGAATGTCTTATAAGCTCTCGTTGGAAATCTTTTCCGCATCGGTTTGTTTAAACTGTACGCAAGCTGATCTGACAACCACTTTTGCGTTTCCTTTTTCGACTTTGGGACTCTTTTCTTTAACTTTGCCACTCCACCGAAACCTGCCTCGTCTTCTGGGTTCGTCCAAATCTTCTCCATTACAACAAGATGATTTAAATTTTAATTTAACATTAGGTAATGATTGACCCATCGTTTATTGTGATAATAATGATAATGCTAATGGTAACATTGCTCCGATAAAACCACCTTGTTGTTTATATATGATTTTTCTCATTTGCTTACGATTTTTATTATTTACTAGTGATAACAAAGGCTTACGATGTTTATTCAATACTAGTTTTTTAGAATTACTGATTTTAATTTTACCTCTGACTACTTTTAATAGAATTTTGAGTAAATCATTGACAACAAAAGTTGGAAATGATTGTAAAATAGACATTCTTTTCATACTCGAGGCCTTTAACAATGCATTAAAATATGGGAAACTCCTATGATTTTTAACAATTTTAACTTTTTTCTTACTCTTTTTAATAATGTTTTTCGAAATTAGATTCATTGCAGGGTAATTCTCGGTTATTAGCTTTTTAGATGGTGTATAACTAGTTTTTGGTATAGTTTTTGGCTTCTTTTTAATACTTTGTCTAAGTTTTCGGATATTTTTAAGCCTGGATTTCATAAACATTTTTACATGTTAAAGTTTTCAACTTTGTTTATATACAATGGCAACTTCTTTATTGAAAATATCTGTTTTTACCCGTAAATCATCGTTACATTGTTGTGTGAAATCAAGAAATATATATCCATGTGGTGATTTTGTAGCATCTTGGAATGCACTGATGAGAAAATTACGATTATTAGGGTATGGTTGTCGAGCAAGAAAATCAATAACTGTTGCATCTCTAGGATTCTTGAAAATAACTAAATATTGAACATTTAAATTCCTTGTTCGATGTGCGCCACCCTGATGAAATAGATTTTGAGTAATAAAGATCATAGTAACACCAACATGTCTACTGATTTTTGTGAATAAATTATTAAAATCCTTTTCTTTATTAGCTTCCTGATACAAATCATCAATAATGATGACATCACCTTTCCTTAAACGACTTGACCAGTTTTTATCGAAACCCTTTACTATTTTCATGTTTTTCAATTTACAGAAATTATCTTGAGTTAATCCATGTTCTTCATCTGCACCCCTATGCCAATAAATCTTGTTGAATTTGGTTTGAAATAAATAAGATTTCAGTAATTTACACACAAACATAGTTTTACCACTACCACTTGGGCCGACGATTTGATATACCGCATCATTTCTTAATTCCATTATTAATTTGTATAATTATAGGTTTTTGTTTATATTATACGATTTAATGAACTCTTCCTAAAAACTCATATATATATAGCTTAATATTTCTTTATTGTTTAATTATGTTATCAAATATAAATTATAAAGGAACTTTCGATGTATCAAAAATGACGTTTCCAAATGGTAAACCCTAGCAAATTGTAGATAGGAGTGGAAAATACCCTATAATATTTTTCAAATCAGGCAAATGCAGAATCATGGGATGTAAGAAACCTTTAGATGTCAATAAATTACAATATAGAATAAAGGATCTTAAAATACAGTCAATTACAGTTACCATGGATATGGGACAATTTATCAATCTATACAACATGTCAACAAAATGTCTTTGTATGTTCGAGCCAGAATTATTTCCTGCATTGAGGCTTTTAAAATACAACCCAATGTGTGTTAACGTGTTTGCTAGTGGCAAAATAGTCATATTATGGGTGCGAAATCTAGAGTACAAAACTATTGTTTGTGACATACAAAATGAAATCACCGGATTGGTCGATATCTGATTGGCTAATGATTGATTAAACCAAATTGCTTATTCATTTTATTTCATTTTTAAAATGGAAAATATTATGATGACGAGCACAAAATTAGGCAAAAAAGAGATCGAAAACTATGGTAAATTAATTATTTATTATTTATTAATATTATTATCTTTGTTTCCAGATAAATATCAGGCCGTATTACTGGAAAGGTTATTCTTCTTCTATCCTCAACTCCGAGCAATAGTCAAAGACCAACCTGAATCAGTAATTCCAGATTTGGTCTATACAATCACCAACATATGGATTTTTAACATAATAGATCAAGCTCTATGGGATATTAAGCTTGACCGAAGACCGAAGGAGATGGAACCTGAATACCCTTGTATTCTGGGTTGTAGCTGCTGCGATTTTCGATACCAGCGCTATGTCGAATGGTGCCTGGCAAAATCAGTTAGAAATTCTTCTAAATACCAACTTTTTCGAAAATAAATGTTTTGAATTTTATTTTGTTTTGTTTTGTTAGTGTTGGTAATAATAGTTTTATTTTTGTTGTTTTGTTAGTGTTGGTAATAATATTAATAATAGTAATAGTTTTATTTTTATTAGTTTTATTTTGGTAATAATAATAGTAATAATAATAATATTAATAATAGTAATAATAATAATAATAATAATAATAATAGTAATAATAATAATACATTTTATATAGATGATATGTGTATAATAATAAAACTCAACGGGTTAATTTACATACAGTCACGCACTTAACATGCAATTATCATGCACTTATCATGCATGATTCTGATTGGTTAATCAGTATCTGTCAAGGGTATAAAAGCGCGTCACCACCTTATAGAGATCATAAATCAAACATGACCAAGAAAATAAGCGTCCAACCAGTTCAGATGTTCCACAATTATAAAATGTATTTTTTAAAGGAGCCTATCAATATGCAATTGGCAAATCCAGTCAAACTCAATAAAACTCAATTTCAATCTCTTGCTGGCACTCTATCAATGTTAGATATCAAGGATATTGATAATACGTTCAAAAAGATCAATTCCAATTTAAAATGCAATGAAAATGCTTTCTTCACGAGTCAATATACCAAATATTATGATGCATTTACAGAAATAGGTTTCAAAGAACAGGAAAACTGGTATTTAACAATAACAATCCAAGGATATAAAGCTGATCAAAATGATGTGCTTTCTCCAATCTGGAAAATTGTTACTGCTAGACTTTCACAGTTATTTTAATGTATAGTGTTTATTAAATGTATTAATGTTTCTTTGTTATTATATAAACAAAATTATAAGTAGTTTTAAAATAGTGTTAAAATGATGTCTGAAAAAGGTAAAATATAAAATATAAAATAAATAATTAATTTTCGTTTAGAATATTTAATAAACTTTTTGTTTGATAAACTCGAAGAAATAACCGGTGTAAAAATTAGAGATATGTTGACTCTAGTTGAAGCATTGAGTAAAGAAGATTCGAGTTCAGAATGTCAGAGTGATGATACTGAAATTGTTAATGATGGAGAAATTAATACTGAAATTATTAATGATTCTGAAGAAATTATTGATGATAATGTTGAAGAAGCTACCGAAATTATTAAAGATGAGCCTACCGAATTTAAGAATTGTATTGATCATGTTATAGAAAATATTATGATAGAATCTTGTGGTGATGAAGAATGTACATGTAATAATCAATAAATCTTTAAAAATGTAGTTTTTATTAATAAAAATAACAAAGAAATATTTATTAAAATCTATGATAAACTTTATTACATAAATAAAAAACAGATACTCCAGTGAATAGTTTTATTAGAAATTTGCAATTCTCGATATAAATATCAGAGCGTTTGGCTTCTGCGGCAACTTGAATAATAGCTGTCCATCCACCGTTTGATTCTACCCACGGATCAATTTTTGTTTCTATCACCTAAATAATAATAAATTAATAACAATATAAAGTAATATACCTCTATAGACCATTGGAAATAATTTTCATTGTCGGATCCAGATTTTAATATCATGTGTTTCATGTACATTAATCCTACTATTATTCGCATCCATTTATTATTTTCATCAAACATGTAACTAAATAATGATTGGAATGGCTTCTTTCTCTCAAATGGTGGCAAATTGAGAATTTTTTCATAATCGAATGGGATGTCTTCAACGATTTTCTCGGTACGGTTTACCATAAATTTCATGTTTTTAATGATTTCATCTTCTTCTCTATTATTCAACAAAGTTATAAAAAATTTAGTTTCTGGTATTTTATAAAAATATATGAAAGTGTAAGCTTATTTATACTATATTCGACCAATCAGAATCATGTAATACTAAGAAAATATGTAAAAATATATAATGGAAATGGCAATGATGATTTGTTGGCACTGTTAACTTCTTTCAAGTTGTTGCCACCACTGTTAACCGGTTGTTGTAATTTCATTATACGATTGAACTGATCAGTTGTTTTATTAGAATAAAATTTTATACTATATTGAACTTGATTCATCATTTTTGCATTAAGTTTACGATTTTCTTTCAATTCTAATATTGATTTTCTTAATTCATTGTTTATAATACCAATGGTCTTATTTAAATATATAATATCATCATATAATTCGTTTTTAGCTCTTTTTAAAGTCTCATATGTAAGTTCAAATCGGAATTCTAAATTACTCATTATTTCAGATAATCTTTTGACTGGAGTTTTCAAATATCTAGGCCTATCTATCATATACAAAATATCCATCAATACAGCGGTATCAGGACATACACATCTTGTTGAATTTTTACCTTGAACGGTTACAACAATTGAGTTGGCCATATTAAAAACTAATAATATTATTAAAATTTCTTTAATCATTTTCAAAACATTATAAATTAATATTTATTGTTTATAGCTAAAGATTTGTGTGTGTGTCTAAATTAGTATAAAAGTAATTGTTATTTCAATTTTTATCATTAAAATG